>JBBWSL010000042.1:0-341996 GCA_038088545.1 Diaporthe humulicola | reverse complement strand
AACTAAAGGATATCTAATATATCTTTAGGTATTAATATATAACTAAATAAGTTATCTTCCTTAGCCTTAAAAATAGCTATTATAATATTATTATAAATAATATAAGATAGTATAAATTAACTACTTAATAATAGTATTATAAGGCTTTAATATTACTTAGGGATAACCTAATAAAATATAATATAAAAATAAAATATATACATAATATAAAGTATATATCTAACCTTTATATTATTAATTCCTTTTACTATATTATAAGCTAATTAGGTATAGTTAAAGTTTATAATATTACTTTTTAGCTAATCTAAATAGAATAATAATACTTAAGAGTTTATTTTTCTATACTAAATAATAGCCTACTTAAATATACCCTTAATATTATAATCCTTAAAATAAATAATAATATATTACTTTAACTATTTAAACTACTTATTAAATTTATTATATAAAGTAATATCTATTATAGTTAGTAAGCTTTTAATATACTTTATTAAGGAAATTAGTAAGCTAATCCCCCTATATTTACTATTTTTATATAGCGGGTAATACTATATAATTCTAACCTTTATATTAATATTAATATTTTTAAATAAGTTAAGATTATTAGAAGAGAAGCTCTTTTATATATTTATTACTAAAATCTCTTATATATTATTATTAGGGGTAATTTACTCTTTAGGCTTATTTTTATTATCTTTATAAGCCGAAAAAGTATTATTAGAAATATTACTACTAGAAAAGCTACTTAAAATTAATAGTAATAACTTAATATATACCCTTAGCTTATAAGGTATTCTTAGTTTAGGAGGTATCTTTAATTTAGGAGGTACCTTTAGCTTAAGTATTATAGTATTAGTATAATTAGTATAACTAGCTACTATTTAACACCTTTTTATAATAGCTATATAGGACCTATTAGTTATAATACTTATTCTTTTTAGTAATATTATAGCTTTTTTATTAGGGCTATTATTAAAAATAATATAGTATTTTAGATTAGCTTATATATAGCAGGGGCTTAGGATTAATAACTTATAATTAATATAAAAAATTAATTTTAAATTAATAGTATAGCTTATTAGCTTTATAAGGGTATAATTACCTTATTAATTCCAAATAGTATATAATAGATATTTAGCTTAAAGTATATTAGTATAAAGGGCTAATAATATATTAGTAGTAGCTATATTACTAAATTATAGCTTAAAGGGGGGGAATTTATATTTAGGGGTAGTTCCTATATATAGTAATTAATTAGGATAATTCTAAGTATAAATAGTAGTAAGTAGGGATAATAATAATAAAGTATTTAGTTAAAAATATTATTAGATTAATAGTATATACTAAATTTTGGTAGGGGGGCATAACAGTGTATTATTTAGCGTGTTTTTGGCGGTATCAAATGCAAATAAGTGTAAAGTATGGGGTTAAGGAGGAATGGAGTGTGGATATTCCACATCTGTGTAAACATGCAAGCACTATGACCGCTTCCCAGCATTCACAACCCGACTATACCGGTATGCCACTTCTAACAGCTGCCCAGCATGCCAACGGCACTTTTTCATAGCCCTCCCCGGTCTCACCGGTCAACAAGCCGATTCTTCCGGTATTTTTTTTTTTTTTTTGAAGACTGACTTTGTCGTTGCTGAGTGCGCAATATGATTCCTACAAGACATGTCACATATCTAGATTCATAGACGGTGTTATTTGCTTATGTCGGGCTATTGAATCAGAAAAAGGGGGCAGCGCCCGGCGAGGACCTTCTAGAAGCTCAGGCCTAACGGCATCACGAAGCGTGCAGGACGGTTGTTGGACTTTGCAATACAAGACGACGGTTTGGGTGTAGAGAGGCAGTCAAAAGTGGGCCTGGCCGAGGGTCATAAAGAAGGCAGTGCAACAAGAAGTACTATCGGGCTATTCAGGCTACCCTTGTAGTAATGCCAACCAAATCACCCCACCACCTCCTTAACCAAGAATAACGAGTTCTTCGCACACAAGAGCCTCGTTCCATGCCTTCTCATCGATATCCGCAGCATCAACTCGGTACCAGATGCCGTCCTTCTGCTCGACTTCGAGCACGTGCACAGTCTTTCCCCCTTTCCCCCTGATGTGCTCGCTTGCTAAGCAGACGAAGTCGCGCTCCACCTGTTCTTCGAAGTCCAGCTCTCCAATACGCTCTGCTATGTACTCTCCCACGGGATGTCCGTAACTGTCGAGGATCTTTGTTTTGACCATCTGGCCTGGACCATGGGTCATGCGTATGTCTAAATAGACGCCCATACGGCCCGGAATATTCTTCGCTGCTGGGAATCTTGCGCGCTGTGTCTTGAACACAAGATATTGATCATCTGGTATGTCCGCCGCGGTCTTGTTCCATTGCTGCAAGATGACTTCGACCTCATCGAGTGATGGCGTTTTCACAGCCTCAGAATCCCTACGACCCTCATGCTCAACAAGCTCCAAACGTGGAGGGCTATTCTTTAAAACAAAGCATGTAATTAAATGCATCTCACCTGGGCGGCTGTGTCCCCATATCTGTTAGCACTGGATCAAGAATGAGATCCGAACTGGGAGCAAAGATAAAAGCAGATTGGGTTCGGCATGTCCCACAAGACAGCCAGAGCCACTTTTCATGGCGCGCGGGAAAATTTTCGGTGTAGTTACCTTGAATCCCATGCGGGGGGCATCCAGCTCAAGTAGAAGTGTTCCCATCCCAGCCAGGACCAGCTGGGATATGGGACACGACAGTTAAGAGAAGTCGAGGGCAATGTTGTCAGGGAGACCCTTCTGCTCGGCTGCGCCAGAAAGCTCCAGTGGAGGTTGCTCTGGAATTCCTTGCGAGGCAGGCCCCACAGGAAGTCTCTACCAGTCACAGACTGAAGGAGCTGTAGTGCCCCAGTAACAGCATCGAGCGCATCGCCAGGAAATGAAAGACTTCGGTTCGTGAAGTCTAGCACAATCATCTTCCATGTTCGATCAATATTCCACACAGAAGCCATCTTGCTCGGCTCTGAACGAAGTTCGAACAAGTGTGGCTGGTTCTGGTTCTGAAGCCACGTTGCTTTTGCTATCGGTGTTTCCGAGTGCACCTCTTCGCTTCGGTGATCACTCGCGCAGCTCCAGAGAATCTGTCCATCCAAGAAGTAGATGAGACGAGTCGAGAGCTCTTGTTCTTGGAACGTCCACCCCCGTGATGCCCAGACAGTCCCTTCGGTTGGATGACTGTAAGGCCCAATGCTCGGGTTGAGTCTCGTGAGAAGCTCGGCTGAAGCCCTGAGGCCGCTGTCGTTGAGAGCTATGGGCATCTGAGCAGGCTTCCGAGGAGACGTGACCCCGGGGAGACCGGCCTGAGCAGACCGTCCCGTCGCTGCAACAAGAGTAACAGTCGAGCAGGAGTAGATGCTGCCCATGTTGCTGATTTGCTCCGTTTTGTCCTCATCGCTGTCCTGGACGATACAAAATGAGTCGACCCAAAGAAATGGTATTAGTAGGTCTTTTGTAATGCAGATTGCATCCTGGATAGACTTGGGCAAATTGGCTAGCGAGCCAGGGGCCTGGAGCTCTTCCGTGTTCGCCCTTACCAGGCCATTCTTCTGGAGCCCTCCCCAGACATAGCTCAGAGTGGCGTATTCAAGAGACCTGAGGTCAGTCTGGCGGAACTCAACTATTCTCGCACCTTGAACATCGATGAGGCGGAAAATGTCCATTTTACTGATTTCATGCCTGCTATCAGCCGAGCACGAAGTAGGTCCAAAGCGCGTATAGTCGCGACGACAGCTTACGTACCTCGGGATAGCAGATAGGGATCTGCCACATGTGTCGCCGTGGTTCGACAGGCAATCATCCAGCCACTGCCGTGGAAGTCGACGATCGATGAACTCCGGGACCAGCCTTCCACCGAAAAGCTCGGCATCTGGGTCCGGTGTGGTGTTTTCGACCACATCACGCATTGAAAGATTTTGAGACTTGAGCTGGAAGCATGAGTAGAGGCCTAGAACTTCCCTCTCGTGACCAGGTTCCCTGGGCACCTTGATTTGACCCGGTGATCGACAAACATCATCATCCCACGGCCGCACCCACTTCAGCGAGAGGTGTTGAATAGTGACACTTGGGGGACTACCGTCCCCCAAGATCGCTTCGGACGGCAGTATGGTGCCACCCAAGTCTATAGTTGCTATGCACAGAAGATCATTATTTTCTGCCCTGGCCCACTGATGGCGTACCATGGGCTGGCTGGCCACGGCCCTGTGCAGGACATTGCGTATGGCAGCGCAGAGGCGACACACCGATTCCGCCTCTATCCTGCTCTGTGGGCCGAGATTCCAATCCCGCACTCCATGCGAGCCTTTGAGGGCGTCGCGGCGGTCTACGGCAAGGCTGCCCTCGTTGAGGGCTGCCAGTTCACTGACGGTCGGCAGACTCAGCAGGCCAAAGTCAATTTGTGAACAATAATTGCACAGATGCGTAGGCATCTTTGACTTCGAAGAGACGTTGGTTTCGTTAGACCGAAACCTTGTTGGTTATTTGGGTTTAGAACGGTGCGGTTGCTCCGGAGTGCGCCACAATCGAGAAGCTGGTGGCTTGGAAGATGCCAGGCAGGACAGGACACCCCTGGAAGCAGATATTTTCCCCTGTCTGGCTATCGTCAATCCACAGAACTGTTGTCCACAGACAGCATCGGTGATAGACTACGCGTGCGTGTGGCTGAGGACCACAAGGTCGTGATGAGGCGAAGAGGCGTTGAGACGTCGAGGCGACTTAACCAGATCAGAGCTCGAGTGACTCCCTCTAGCATGTGATAGCTGTCAGCTGGGAGCTCCTCCCGCGTCACCGAGTCCCACACCTTTGGGGGGCGCCGCCTGGCTCTTGGCTCTAATCGATAAGGAGGGAGGCGCTAAGTGGCGGGTGGGTCTTGCCGTCCCCACCGATAGCTGCAGCCCGGCCAATGATGGAATGGTCAATCCTCGACGCTGGGGTCATTCGGTTCGCTATCTATCATGCCGACTCCATCACTCCATCCGAAGTCGTCACAGGTCCCTCGACCCAGAACGTACCCTCACTCAGGGTCCTGGTGATTGTACTCGCCCTGCCTGGCCTCGAATACAGCACGACGCAGCCCTCTCTTTGGGTCATTCCTACTCTTCCGGGCCCCAAGCATCTCCGACCTGCGCCGCAGACTTGGCGATATTCCTAAGAATACTGCCTGCACAACATCCACCACCCAGTATCCATTCCTCGGCCCCTCTGTTCCTGGTCTCGTCTTCAACCTCTGTGTGGCTGTTGGTCCTCTTATCGAACAGCAGCACATCCCACTCGTTCCGATCACAGGTGTCTTGATTGCCCTGGTCACAGTTGCTCTCGCCGAAATCCCCGGACGAATTCCGCATAGTCAGCCTGGCTGGTGACCTATACCTGTCGCACAGCAGACCAGCTATCCCGAGAGGGTGCGTGACAGGTCTATATACGCATTACAGCCTCCATCGGTTCTAGCTGCGCCGTCGTTCCTATCACACGCGTTGCTAGTTGGGAGCTGCGACTCTTTGTCCGTCCGGGACCAGCAGATCACTCGACCCGGCTCCTGTCCTGCGTCTCTTCATCCTGGTCAGCTGATGCCCTCTGCAGTCCGGGTATCCAGCCTGCCCTCCACCGTGAATCACGTCCATTCCGGGAGAGCTGCATGACAAGAGCTCAACCCTGCTGTCCAACGAGCACGGCGTCTCGTCCCACCTGAGCGCCGTCCACTAGGAACTTATACCCCAGCCTTCCTTGCAGCATACTTTGCCCATCTAGGCAGCGGTCTGCCTAGACCGACCCACGAGACAATGGAGCCCGATCTACCTCAGTCTCCGAACCCTCCACCCGCCGGCCCCCAGGTAGACGCGAGACACGGTGCCCACCAACAAAGCGACGCCACTACCACCTCGACCATACTTCGCCCACACCGGCAACGCGGTGCCTGGTCTCCCTCCCGACATTCCGAAGACGAGCCCCGCCGCCGGGGAACGCACCGAAAGCTCCAGAAGCGACGGCCCCCTCACCTGTCCAGCATGGACTTCCCGGAACAGCTCCAACAGAAGGATGGAGACGAGGAACAGGAGGAGGACGTCCTGCCCATCGGGCTCGGTACCGGCAACCAGTCGTTCATGAATCTGAACCAGAGCATCTTCGGCCTCATTGCTGCCGCCGGCCCCAAGGTCGACTTCCACGACAGGTTTGAGGGCAACAGCAGTGAGGAAGAGGATGCAGACGAGTCCGACGGTGATGGAGCACATCCCAAGCAGAAAGACGGCACCGCCACGGCGAAACTGGCACAGACCACAGTGCTTAAGCAGCCTGCGCCCAAGACCAAGAAGCAACACCGCCGGAAGTTTAGCGATAGCAAATTGATGAAGTCAGTTCCAATATTATCCAGGCTGTCGACTAAGAGTCGTTCAAAGAGGGAGAGCAAGGGACCCGTATCTCAAATACAGGAAGAGTCGGAGCCCGAGTCCTCCGCGGGCGACGGGAAGGCCAACGAGGAACTCCGGCTTGCGCCGATGATGAGCCGAATGCTTGATGCACGCGCTGAGATGTCGGCACGTCCAAGTTTCGACCTGGAGCGACGTTCTCTCGACAGGAGGGACGAATCATCTGATGTCACCGACCCAGGCCCGTCTGAACTTTCGAAGAGGCTGCAAAAGATCTTTGAATTCGAGGAGCCGGAGGAGCTCATCTCAGGTTGGACACTGCCCCCACGGCCTGGTTCATGGATGAGAACTGACAATGTGAATAGAATACCCATGCTGGCTACTCCAAGGTGTGCTCCTGCAGGGCTATATTTATATAACATCTAAACACATCTGCTTCTATGCATACCTCCCCAAGAAAGCGGTCAGTCAGCCCGAGCCACATCCCGAGACCACGTCGCTCACAATATACAAGCATGAGGTCACCAAGTCTGGCTACCTGTTCAAGTCGGGCAAGCGGAACCCCAAGTACAACAGGTACTGGTTCCGGCTCAAGGGCGATGTGCTCTCATACTTCCGCGATCCCTCAAACCTGTACCTTCCTCACGGCCAGATCGATCTGAGATACGGCATCTCCGCTACGATCACCGACAAGGACAAGGACGGCCTTCATTTCTCTGTCGAGACTGACCACAGGACGTATCATTTCCGGGCAGACAGCGCACCAAGTGCGAAGGAATGGGTCAAGTGTCTGCAGCGGGTCATCTTCCGGAGCCACAATGACGGCGACAGCGTCAAGATCAGCCTGCCGATCGCGAATGTTATTGACATCGAAGAAACACAGATGCTAGAGTTCGCAGACACTTGCAAGATACGTGTCATCGACAACGATGAGACGTATGCTATTGATGAGGTAGGGCACTGGCTCCTCAAAAGAACGCCCGCTTGTTTGAGTTCCTGACTGACACTTGACAGTACTTCTTCTCATTCTTCAGCTTTGGAAAGGAGGCGATCGGCGTGCTCAAGATCCTCATTGAGGATTCCACGTCTTCCAACAACGACAGTCAGCCTAGGAAGCTTGACGTGCCGCCGACCGTCGACGAGGCAGCTGCGGCAGCTGTGCCGGCACCGAAGAGGAGCGCGTCGGCTGGGCTTCAGCCTGGCTTCCAGCCTGGCCTTGCGCCAATACGCACTGCAAAGATACGGGACAACGTGAGGGCCACACTGTCGCCCCTATCCCCTCAGTCCCCACCGGGCCCCTCTCCTCGCGCTAGTGGTGATTTCTCGAGGGGCAGCTTTGATGCAATACGGCAGTTTGGTCGGGGGAGCAGGGACGCGAGCCGCCACGAGATCCCTCGGCGGAGCTACAGCAGGGACAGCCGGTCAGCTAGTAGGCCCCGCCACGATGACAGCAAGTCCGGGGCAGACAAGTTCGCATCCACAGACTCCAATGCCGAGTCGACCGAGGACCCAAGCATAGCGAGCATCTCAGCAATGACGACCTCTGGAGAGATGGACCAGTCGGCCAGTCAGATCCTCAGAGGAAGTGATGTCTTCCACAGCCCTACGGTCCGGAGGTCGGCCTCAGCCACAAGGGGCAACGAGCGCGGATCGCCTCGTAGCCCCCATCACCACGTGTCCACCGGTTCTATGAATACTCAATTCAGGCCGCATCATGCTGCTACCACGGGCCACGCGATGGACCTGTCCTCGGGCGACAGGATGGAAGGCAACCCGTCGACTCCCACCCTGCAGGCAATCAGCAAGATGGGCTCGTATCCGCTACAGAGAGTTGGCGCTTTTGCAGAATACCTAGGCCGACACTCCAAACGAGTGGGCGGCATGCTCGCTACCGAGTCCGTAGGTTATGCTGGAAAGATGTCCGGGATGTGGAAGGGCGGCCAGAGGCACTACGACGAGCCAGCTGCGCTGCGGACAGACGACGAGGCCGACGACGAGGAACAGGACAAGGTCGCTGAGCAGCGCTTCCAAGACCACTTCGCCCTGCCCAGGTCAGAGAGGCTAAGGGCGACCTATTTCGGGTACTTCATGCGTGTGCTGCCGCTCTATGGCAAAGTCTACATGAGCGACCGAAACTTCTGCTTCCGGAGTCTCATTGCTGGGTCTCGCACCAAACTGATACTGCCGATCCGAGACATCGAGAACGTCACAAAGTCAAGCGGCTTCCGTTTCGGATACGCTGGCTTGGTCGTCGTGATTCGCGGTCACGAGGAGCTGTTCTTTGAGTTTGGTGACTCGGCGCTGCGCGATGACCTGGCCGTCTTCTTGCTCAGGGGCATCGAGGCTGCGAAGTTCCTGCGCGAATCTGAAGAGCTGGACACTGAGGAGAAGGAAGAGGCACAGAACGCAGAGGAAGAGCACAAGGCGCTCGAGGAAGCTCGGCATGACGAATTCCCAGACCACGAGGTCGCCCTCCCGCGCCAGACCTCGAATGTGTCCGACGGGCCGACCATCATATTCGATGATCCAAAGGCGTCCTTTATCAACTTCAAGCCCGAAAATTCTCTCCGCATCACCTGCCTCACAATCGGTTCGAGGGGTGATGTGCAGCCCTACATTGCGCTTTGCAAGGGGCTGCTTGCCGAAGGTCACAAGCCCAAGATCGCCACCCACGCCGAGTTCAAGGACTGGATCGAGGGACACGGGATCGAGTTTGCCCCTATCGAGGGTGACCCCGGAGAGCTCATGCGGCTCTGCATCGAGAACGGCACATTCACGGTGGCCTTCCTCCGGGAGGCCAGCTCTACCATGCGGAACTGGCTGGACGGCCTTCTGGCCAGCAGCTGGTTAGCTTGCAAGGGTTCCGACGTCCTCATCGAGAGCCCTTCCGCCATGGGAGGCATCCACATTGCCGAAAAGCTATGCATACCCTACTTCCGGGCCTTTGGTATGCCGTGGACGAGGACGAGGGCTTATCCGCACGCCTTCATGATGCCTGAGCGAAAGATGGGAGGTGCCTACAACCTGGTCACCTATGTCCTTTTCGACTCTGTATTTTGGAAGTTCACTGCCCACCAGATCAACCGGTGGCGCAACAAGACACTGGGCTTGCCAAACACCAGCCTCGAGAAGATGCAGCCGAACAAGGTCCCCTTCCTGTACAACTTCTCTCAACACGTCGTGCCCCCGCCCCTGGACTACAGCGACTGGATCCGTGTCACGGGTTACTGGTTTCTCGACGAGGGCGGCAAGGATTGGACGCCTCCAGCAGATCTGGTAGCCTTCATCGACAAGGCCCGGAAAGACGACAAGAAGATAGTGTATGTCGGATTTGGCAGCATTATTATGGACAACCCCGCCAAGTTCACCCGCGAGATCATCGACGCTGTTTTAAAGGCCGACGTGCGGTGCATCCTCAGCAAGGGGTGGAGTGATCGTCTGGACCCAAAGTCTGAGGAGGCCCAGAAAGCTGGCGCCGCTGGGGGTGATGACTCTACCAAGGCGACTCCTGATGGAAAGGATGGCCCGACTGAGATTCCCCTTCCGCCTGAAATCTTCCCCATCAAGTCTGCTCCCCACGACTGGCTGTTCAACCAAATCGACGCCGCGGCCCACCACGGTGGCTCTGGAACAACAGGGGCGAGCTTACGAGCTGGCATACCGACGATAGTGCGTCCATTCTTCGGCGACCAGTTCTTCTTCGGAAACCGCGTCGATGACCTCGGGGTTGGTATCCTCCTCAGGAAGTGGGGCGTGAACTCTTTCGCCAGGGCGCTATGGGAGGCAACACACTCGGAGAGGATGATTGTCAAGGCGAGGGTGTTGGGAGAAAATATTCGCAAGGTAAGCTTTTTATCATTAACCAGCACGTGTGGCGACAAAGATCAGCCGTTGACTCATGATTCTCAGGAAAACGGTGTCGACACAGCCATCCAGTGCATCTATCGCGACATGGAGTACGCCAAGTCCCTCATCGAGAGGAAGGCGGGCAGGAATGCTGCCGCGGCCGAACGAGCAGCGACGTCGGGCTCCGACGACGTGGACGACGATGCCGAGGAAGAGAGCTGGACCTTCATAGGAGATGACACCGGGGCTGACGAGAACGACCTGGACATCGACGGAGTCATGCGGCGAAGCCAGTTTCTCGTGCCCATGGGCTCGCCCGACGGCCCATCTGCGCGGAACAAATCGCTCGGGAGCAAGGCGCTCATGAGTGGCAACAACCCCCTGCTGATGGCAGCGGCCAACCCTGCAATTATACCGACGGCTCAGCGCAGCCCGCTCAGCCCGCTGAGGCACGGCGACGACACAGGCGACGACAGCTCAAAGGATAACGACCGTGGAAGATAGTGGAACTTCCGTTGCACCCGTAGGGCGGGTTTATGGCTGCGGGATAGCCTCTCCTGGAAGGGATCATCGAGCAGCCTTAAAGTTGAGGCCAGAGGTCCATCCAAGGTCAGCTTCAGGCCGAGCTTCAGTTTTGTCAACCGGTCCTCACCCTCACGTGCGCCAAGGTGGCTAGAGTGAGGGGAGCATGGACCTGAGAAGGCTTAGGGGGTGACGACTCGGATTTTCTGGGACAAAGTGGTGGTCACCATTGCAGAATAGGGTACGATGACAATGATGATAAGAACATATGCTGTCGTATGTATACGTGGTAATGAATCTGGATCGGAGAGCACAGAGCATCAGCTGTGAAGACGGTGACCGGGATGGGGGGAGAAGTGACAATGGCTTCAATCTCCTGGGCTTTGAGGGCCGGGCAGGAGCTGACATGGCTTATTGGCTTGCTCTCCCCCGGCCTACAGAACAGGTTCTCTCTTGTTTTCTTTTGTTGCAAAGAGGTATCATGAAACTCTCTGGGACAGCATGGCGTTTCATTTGGGGAGGTTGACTCTGTGGCTAATTGTTGTACGCCTCAGAATGATAGACGATGGACATCCTAGAATCGATGCCGCCTGGGAACAGAGACGGCGGCACCAACATAATTCTACAAGTATTCATATAGTGGGGCTTTCTCCCATGTGTACGGATTGATCGCAAAGCCTGTCAACAAAATTTATTTCAAGTGAGACACGTCCTGGAGAGTAGACAATGCGCCGCCCATGTGTAGGCTCTGGCAATCAATTAAGGTTTTCTCGTGCTAAGAACAGCATGTCGATCTGCCGGCATCGACTAGTTTAGACCCGAAATTACGATCTCCGATCCCGCACGAGGGTCGTATGCTGACATCCGACAAGCCCGGGGGTCTGGAAAGACATGAGCGAGGGAATTCTCGAGAACGCTCAGGGGAAATGAAGCGGCGAGTCATTGTTCATAATAAGAAGAATCTTGAATAGTGCTGGCTTGGACAAAAGAATCGCTGCCGCCCGCACCCCAGCCGTCCATACCAAGCACAAGCAGTCAAGGTCCCAAGACTTCGTCCGAACATGGCTTCTCCCAGGACAGGGGTGCTCATCACCCTCGCCGCCGCCGCGGCGTCCGCTTCGGCGCAGAATGCAACCAGCAAGCCGCTCTCGACGCGGATGATCGAGTCGGCCATCAGCCGGCAGCACGGGGTCGTCTCCTCAGGGGCGTCGACCAGCACCCTCGAGTCCGCCACCCTGGCCCTGTCCACGCAGGCCTGGCTCGAGCTATACGGGGACTCGTCGTCGACGCCCCCGGAGCAGGTCACAGACTTCGTGTCCTACGTCGACCAGATCATCGCCAGCGTCACCGCGGCGCCGGCCTTCTCCAACGCCACCGCCGCGGCGCTGCTGCCCCTGGACCGCCTCAGCGTCGCCAACGCCATCTCGAACCTCGGGGAGGCGCCGGGGGCGGACGGCGAGCTCACGGCATCCGAGGCGCTCGCCCTCGACACGCTCAACTCGTCCCTCGCGCTGCAGCGCCGCAACCAGCTGGGCGGCCTGTTCTACTACGTGTACCCGTACTGGTCGTACCTCGACGGCGCCGTCTCGTTCCTGCCGTACATGGCCGGGGAGCCGAGCGGCGCCTACCCGGCGGCCGACATGCTGCTGCAGATCACGCTGCTGTACGAGGCCTGCTTCCAGGAGTCGACGGGGCTGGTCGTCCACGGCTATGACGCCTCCAAGACGGCCGTGTGGGCCAACAATGCGACGGGGGCTTCGCCGTACGTCTGGGGCCGCAGCGTCGGGTGGTACCTTGCCGGGCTGGTCAACGCGTGGGAGGTGCTGACCGCCGGGGATGATGGGGACTGCGCGGGTGCTGGTGGTGCGGACGACGGTAGCTGTGCGGAACTGTTGGCGGCGATTAAGGACCAGGCCTCGACGCTGATGACCAACATCGCCCGGTACGCCGACGAGGAGACGGGGGTCTGGTGGCAGCTGCCCACGTTCCCCGGCCGCGAGGGTAACTTCCTCGAGAGCTCGTCCACGGTGTTGTATATCTTCTCCATCCTCAAGGGCCTGCGGCTGGGCCTTCTGGAGGATAACCAGCCCCTGGCGGACGTGGCCCTGCGGGCTTATGAATACACCGCGAGTGAATTTGTCGTGGATTACGGGAATGGCACGCTGGGGTGGAATGGTACTGTTATTGTGTGCAGTCTGAACTCGACTGCTACTTATGAGTATTATACTGGCCGGCCTATTGTGTTTGATGCGCCGCTTGGTGAGGCGGCGTTTGTGTGGGCTAGCTTGGAGGTTGAGAGGCTGGGGGCTTGAGAGAGTATTTGCTACGCGATCGTAGGCTGTATATAGTGAACCGACCATATGTGGGCAGTGCCACGTTGCCCCATGCCTTACTCGATCAATATCAAAAGTACTGCAATGTAACAAGACGTGGAGTTGGCATAGAAATAATAAGCTCTGGGATTATGAGTCTTCATATATACTCTTGACATCCACATAGAGGTATGAGATGTGCTGTTTGGTGTTGGTCAATTTCACCAGGAGGCATAGTTATGGGTGTTCGATTCAACCGTGTAGTCGGTGAAAGGAAAATACCTATAAGTTGGTTGCATAATCCTCCAGAGCTTCATGTCTGAGCTCCAGAGGTCCTTGCACTATATTCTCTTCATAAAATTTCTGTGTTAACTTGATCATCCTGGATCTCATTAACATATCCAGTCGTACAATTCGGACTCTTATAGAGCCACGGACAAATGTATATACGATGCTCTGCGAAGCTCCATCATTACAAAAATATATGCAAACTGTTAGGAAAGACATGCTATCCTCGTTATCGCCCAAAGCCCACTATTGCCGAGGCTTGTAGTATGAACGGACCGCGTCGAGCACGTTCTTGACCCGAGTAACTATAACGTCCAGGCCTAACTCATTAACCTGCGGCGCCAACTTCCCATCCAGGCTTGTCACCGCCTCGTCGAGAATCCCATGACACTCGGCAAAGTAACCATGGTTCGCGTACAGGACCGCCACGCGCTCCTCCATCGTCAGCGCCTCGGCCAGCCGCTGATTCCGGACCTCGGGCGCCCGCAGCGCCTCCAGCAGGCTGCGGCACGTCATGGCGGCCGCCTGCGCGTCGCCGAGCAGCAGCTGCACCACTAGGACCGCCAGCCGCGTGCGCAGCGTGTCCGGGTGGGCCCTGCCGATCTCGAACTTCTGCTGCTTCTTGAGCGCGACCAGCTCCGCCAGCAGGGGCCGCGGCTTCCAGCCCAGGACGGCGCGCGTCAGGAGGAGCTCCGACCGGGCGACGGCCGTGTCCGGGTGGCCGGGCCCGAGGAGCTGCTGCAGCGTCTCGGTGAGCCGCCGCAGGTCGCGCTCTGCGTCCTTGTATGTGTATTCCCCGGTGCCGAGCTCGCGCTTCATGAGTATGACGTCCAGCCGCGTCTTCTCCGTCGTGTGCTGGTCGCCGGACAGCTCGCCCTCGTTGGCCTTGCGGAGGTCGAGGACGAGCTCTAGGTTCTTGACGGCGAGGGCTAGGTCGGTCTCCGAGATGATGTGGGCGAGCACTTCTATAGAGTACAGGAGGTCCGGGTGCGGCATATATTTGCTCTGCTGGCCCGGCTTACTTCGCAGGTTCGCCATGAGCTCATTAAGCTCGTCGTCAAAGCTTGTGGTTGGCCGCTTCTCGAGTGCGCCTTGCTTCACCGCCGCCCTTGTGAAAAGAACTTTTTGCTCCATAATGGCCCGCTGAATGTTTAAAGTTGCTGCTCTGAACTTACCAAGCCGGAACAGAGCAAGTGCGAGTTCTGCCTGGTACCTAAGTCTGTCGGGAGAACTATACTCGTTGCGTGATTTTGGAGCAATCTCTTCCAGCAGGCTTACAGCGTCCCGGTAATTGCCGTTGGACAGGTGAATTGAAGCCAGCTGGCTCTTGGACTGGCGAGCCTGTGGACTGCCAGGCCCAAGGACCTGCTCACATTGTCGACATAGTCCTTGCGCTGTGACCAAAGCCTCAGATAGCCTTGCTTGCCGTCGAAGGATAAATACCAGCACGTTCATGGTCTCCAGGCAGATTGGGTGTTGAGCCCCGAAGTGACGGCTCATGGAACCAAAAGACTCTTTGCAAGCCACTTCGGCTTCATCAGGCTTACAGTTGTAAGCAAGCAGATGTGCCTCCAGCTTTCGTGCCTCAAGCGCATCTAGACTGTCTACACGGGAAATCTTGCGCAGCAACTGGACAGCCTTGCGGGACTCAGCCAGCGCCCTCTTATATTGGCCAAGGATGAGGTATACTGATGCCGAAGTATATGCCAGCAGAGCCGAAGCCTTTTGAGTCTGTTTATCTTCATTTGTCGCACTGGACTGTGAGCTTTCGTCGTTGTGCCGCTGGACTGCAGCATCATGCTGGGATGTGAAGAGGTCCAATTTCCTCACAATGACATGCAGTTGGTCGATTTGCTCCTTGGCCTCTCCAAAATGACGCATCTTGGCTTTGTTCAAAGCAAGGATGCGTCTTAATCGGAAAACAATCTGGATGTTCTCGTCCCAGGGCAAAGAAGGCTCATTGATGATACGAGCGACGACTGTTGCTTGGAGGTATTGGTCCTTCAGCGGGGTGAGAAGTTCGTCTACTTCGACATGGTCGCCCAATCGAAACTTTGTGAGTACCTGGTACCATTCAAGATCTCGGACGAGGGAACCCGTGACTTGTTCCATGGCTTCTGAACCCCACACCGAAGCAGCAGCATCGTGAATCGAGCCGAGGTATACTTTGGCCCTCTCGTATTTACCCATCTCATGCCACACCTTTGCCCGCCGCAGATGAAGCACAAAGAGGTGGGCGTCCCCGGGTTCCAGGGCTTGGCGAAGGCGGATGCTTTGCTCATAGACCTTGTCAGCGTTGTCCAGCTCGCGCAGCTCGACATATGAAGCAGCTTGGTTGGCGAGCCACCTCAAAGTCTCGGCAGGATTGATGCGGTGTTGCCCTTCCTTTGTTCGAGAGGGTGCGTTTATATCTACGAACTGATGATAGAGTCTTCGTGTGGCTGTCTCCACGCTTATTTGAGATAAAGGATGGTCTCCGACTTCCGGGCTGGCCTTCGTCTGACCTCCATGTGACATTTGACTTTTCTCCAAGTCAGAATGGCCTTCTGAATTGGCGGGTCTCGACGTGTTCCTCTCTGCTGAAAGTGGCCGGGGAGGCTGTTGGTGGGACCCCGGCTGTTGAGATATTGGCTGCATGGGCACGCTTAGACCAGGTGCTCGGGCTGGTAAATCTCCATGGTTTATGTCGCGATATCCTTCGGCAAGCTCTGGATGAAGTGAGTCATTTACTACCGATGAGGCCATCAGCAGTTTTGTTTTATCGTTTTGTTCCGTGAAGTACCGGAATACTTTAAGTTCCGGTGGTAGGTGGTCCTTCAACTGTGTTGTGTCTTTAAGGAAATTGATGATACATGTGAGGCCTTCCTTTGTTTCCTCGTCGATTTCCTCTGCTGAAGGCGTGCGGATGACTGGAGCAGGTAATCTAAGTTTCTGTTACGCACGCTTGTTAGCGTCTAGCTATGGAACTCAGCAGAACATTTTGGACGAACCTTTCCTCTGGTGGGAGGTCCAAGCCATTGCAGTTGGCACACACGGCCATCTATGACCAGCTGGAATTCTCGTTGTGGCCCGGGGTCTATACTAGTACCGGTGATTTCACGGAAGTTGTTTTCGACCTGGATGAGCAGGTCTATGAATTCCCTCCTTGCTTTTCTGGCTGAGTCTTGCCCACTTCTCCTCTGGTCCACTACATTATCCGGGTTGGTCTTGCTGTGAACAAGCTGGTCTTCACTAGCCTCGAGCAGATTCGGTGGTCCTCGGATCCAGCCATCGACGAAATGTGTGATGGCACCCCTGTTCCTGGAGTTGGACCACGAGTTCAGGAATGCCACACCTATTGTCTTCCTTGTTATGGTCTCACGATATTCATACTGATTTGCAAGACAATGCTTGGTGAGAGCTGCACCGAGACCGTGGGCCAAGAATATCAACTTCTTATCTGACGTTAACGGCTCCTTTCCCTGAGGGTTTTGTAAGTCGAATACCCTCTGTAGAATGAACACTGCCCACTCACCAGGAGACTCTCTACGCTTTTGGCCAGATTCTGACACTCCTTCACAAAACGTGTGGAACCGCCACTCTTGAGAGTAAAGCGAAAGTCATCCGGGTCAACTGCGTAGTAGCTTACTCTAGGCCTTTGACCGGGACCGCTTGATCCAAGAGCCACAGTGATGAGCTTTTCAAGGTGGGCCCTATCATGCTTAAGATGATATTTCTTGAATGGGTGCACGGCAATGATTCTTCCAAATTTTTCTATCAGTCAGGGTGACCAAGACTTCGGGTGCCCGAGTAAGGTAAGTGGTGAGAAGCGGGAGAGGACCAACTCAATCTGAGAATTTATGCTCCCTTGGTCGCCAATTTTGAACGTTTCGACCTATAGTCCATGTTGGTCTTGTTAGCAAGCATTCATAGTCTTACAACAACATTTCAGTGACCAGAAATGGATTTGAATGTACCCTTGTAGTGAGCTTCATCTCTCATATCAGGCTGCCATGTCATGAACTGTCTCATCAAATGGTATTCAAGTGCGAACAAGACTGCGAGCCTGCAGGAACTCCAGATTTGGCGAGAATACAGGCTTAAAAGGGGCAGCCCAAAAGCGCTATTTCTCTGTAAAGCACTGCCTCGGCACAGTCAGGCGCACACAATCCTAAGAGGCCCCCCACGGTCCTTTTTCCATTTTCTTACCCACACTTGGTCACCGTGACCTCAGCCACCCTTCGCCTCCGACCAAACACGGGCCAGCCTCACGCGGCAGACATCCACCCGCCCCCGCTCACCTAGACTAGGTGTGTTGCAGATGGCTGCAGCTATAAACCAATGACGATCCAGCCCAAGACACCAATCTCAATTCAGGGGTGCATCCGGCCTTTCACTAAGGCCCGAAGTAGGACAGAACACTACAGCACCTGCATCATATTCGCCAGCAGGCTGCGCGTGCTGCAGGCTGAAGGAACACGGCTGCTTACTACGCCCCTGAGGCCCATAGTTCAAGCCAAATGGCTGCAACCAACCCCGAGAAGGAACTGAAGCCGGAGCAGCAACAGCAGAGGTGTGCAGCTTTCAACCACACCTGCGCGTCCTGACCAATTTTAGACCAGCGGCTGAAAAGATAATTGGAAGATCTTAATATGTAGCTCTACATCGGATCCCCAAAGGCTCATTTCTACGGCGTGGGGTTGGGGGAGGAGGGTGTGATATTATCTCCACGCATATATACGTTACTTCAGCGTTGCTGCATGTTTGTCAGGCTCAGAGAGCCCTGAAGTCTCTGAGTTTGTGGGGAGCGCCAGCTCGCAACCTTTCAGCCACTCGACACCTCGAGGACGGCACAGAAGTCGCACAGCGTCTGTGCAGATAATTGCAAGCAGACTTGGCCAGATCTGAGCTTCTCACTGGCGCACCTACGAAGATGAACCACATCGGGATCCCAAAGCCAGAAGTACGTATGCTCGGCTGGGGGGAGAAGTGGCCTTCGTTCCCTTCCGACCGGCCACTTACACTGGAGGAGTTTCGGAGGTTCCCTGAAGACTGTGGATGGACCGTCTCGCAAAAGTATATGCTGGAAATCAGTGAAGGGGGCGGGCTCGGTATCGAATATGACAAGTTCTTGCAGAAGTGGCTATTCTATGGGCTGCTTTCCACAGTTCTTCAAGATCAGAAAGTCGGGTTGAGGAAATTCTATTCGACGCTCCAGGGCGGCGACGTGAGCTACGTCGACACGTCGGAGCTTCCCCAGGCACTGTCAGAATGGGAGACGTTCGAGAGGCAAAACCGACGAGGCGCAAAGCTGCGTCTCATGGAGGCCGAAGCAGCGTTGGAGTATGCGCGACAAGTTGTTCGAGCAAACTTGGCTGCCAAGATGAATCGAAATCCCGTGGTCGCCTCTGAGCATGTCACTATGGCATCTTCTGAACACTTGGACCAAACTTATGGCATTACCGAACTGCTTTTTGAGAATCCACGCTACATCGATAATGGAGTCAGCCTCTCCATCATGGTGCTAGGGGAAACTTTATCCGCACGAAAGGCCAAGATCATGGATGATATGGGCCTAAAGATCCGAGGGTGGAACTCGGAGGTCGAGGAGGAGGACGTGGGATGGGGACCACCAAAATACGTTCTCCACGAGATGAAGAAGAAAGAATGGTGCCCCAGGACAGTCCGCGTCCTTTTCGGGCAGCTGGGTTCGAGTGCAACCCTTTTGCTCTTGTCCCTCGACAACCATACTGGATCCCAGTATCACCTCCGAAAAGGCTGCGACCAGCAAGCTTGCAAAGTGATTGCAGGGTCGGAAGACGGCACCAGCTACAAGCACGAGCATGTCCCTAATTTTTGCACGCAAGGAAAGGACGGAGACCTGTGCCAAGAAGTATTCTTCGACAAATCCACCCTCTACAAGATTCTGCGGTCTGTTGATTCCTTCAACGAAGAAGTTGAGTTTCCTGTCTTTCGCGCAACACCCGAGACCAGAGAGGGCCAACCAACCAAATGGACGCTGGAGATCAAATCTTGGGATGAAGCCAGGCGGCCCGCTTTTGCAACCATTTCCCATGTGTGGTCCGATGGCCTGGGCAATCAGATGTGTAACGGCGTCCACCCGTGCCAGCTCAAGTTCATCAAAGTACTCCTTCGAAATGTGTTCGGGAACCAGGGGCAGACCGCCACCGATGTCCCAGATCGCTGGTTTTGGCTTGACACTCTCGGGATACCTGTGGAGGACACGACGGTCGTTCAGGCGGGGATAAGCCACGAGATACCAGGGAAGGACGAGTTTAAAACCTTGAAGAAAAGAGCCATCAGCCAGATTCACACAATTTTCAAAAAGGCAACTCAAGCGATTGTTATTGACAGAGGTCTCTGTGACGAGGAAGCGGGGAGCGACCTTGCCGCGGTCACGATGAAGGTGTTGACAAGCAACTGGATGAGACGCCTGTGGACCCTGCAGGAGGCATATCTGAGCAGGAGGCTCTTCATAACGTTCAAGTACCATCCCCACGCCGGTGATAAACTATGGAACTTTGATGACCTCATGACAACACTCACCGAAGACAACCGTGAGGAGATGAAGCTGCTCTTGTCTATTGCGCAGCTGGTGCGTCGGAGGGTGTTTCACAATATCATGGGAGAGGACAGACTCAGAAGACTCCATGACATTGAGCCCCGAGGGTCTCTCTTGATCGCCAATGCATGGAGGGCAGTACGGTGGAGAGTAAGTGTGTCTTGAATGCCTCATATTCCTTGCCTTGAATCGCTTTTCTTCCCCTCTCTCCTGCTCCAATTCTCCCTTCTTTATTCTCATTTGTAACAACCAAGTCACTAACATTGAAGCTGAAAAGACAACTTCAAAAGAGGAAGACGAGACATTAGCACTCTCAACCCTCCTGCAACTGGACTACCGAGAATCCAGCATCAGCGACGCCGGCGTCGAGAATAACAACGCCAGGAAACGGGACTTGATGATGCAGGAGTTCTGGAAGCTCATCGACAAGCAATACAAGGGCTCCATCCCACCTGGCATCATCTTCCTCCCCGGAGACAAGCTCACCGGCGAAGGGTTCCGCTGGGCCCCGCGCACCTGGATGTCCAGCCATGATGAGGACCACCCGCACCCTTTGGGGATCGTCAACCGGCCAGCCCGCCTTTCGGGCAAGGATGGTTTGATCGTACAGTACCCTGGCTTCTTGCTCCACTGGCGCGAGGGCAAGGAGGTGATCTCCAACATCCTGGGGCTGAACCATTCCGACGGGAACAGCTTCCAGTTCCCCGTCGACAGGGAGTTCCACCAGTGGTACCGGGCCGAAGTTGCCGATTTAGAAATACATAAATCGGATCATCATCGCCCGCTGCTGCAAGGGATCCAGGACGAGGACGATGACCAGAGCCCAATCCAGCTCGCCATCATCATCTCACGGCCGAACCCGCGCGAGATGGTGCCCGAGATCGGACTGCTCGTCAAGATCTGTGACAGCGTCGTAATCCGAGATGAGTACAGCAGCCGGCAGAAGAGCGCCACCGAGCACTACTGCAAGATCATCCACCGGGTCAGGGTCTCGCGGCTCGACGACCGCGAAATAAGGGCTCGCGCGTCAGGCGAAGTGCGGACGAGCAAGCACGCGGACTGCTACGGCGAGGTGCTGGATGCGGAGCAGGTCTGGTTCGTGGACGGATTTGAGCCCAAGCACATCTCCCTCGACCGCGGGGGCTCCACCGCGTCACATAGCACAGTGACAGCCGTGGACGAGGAGATTGGCTCCCTCTCCAAGGTGGAAGAAGAGGAAGAACAGGACATTGTCCCAAGATGGAGTGTTCCATTCAATGCGTTCGCTGCAGTAGGGAGGTTTGCGGCGGCAAAGTTGGTGCCGCCCAGAGGGGAAATCCAACCAGACATGGTTCACGCTGCTGATTCGCAGGGAGTATTAGGTGGCTCTTCGCCAAAAGAGTTGCTGAGAAGGCGCCAGACTGCGCTATGAAGCCAGAAAGAGCATATTTGGTTAAAAACGGTATCAAACTTTTGGCACTGAAGGAAGCATTTGTCTCTAAGATATGCTGCTGGGACGTTCACAAGTCCATATTGTTCTCTTAATATATATGTAATCAGTTTTGCCTTATATTTTCAGGAGCTTATTGGCTAGCGTATGGCGCATGGGCTTCAAAGTTCTCTGTCTGGATCTATATGATTTGCGACACTCTAATTTTCACCACGGTGTAAAATATTGCTATCTCTGCTATATTTATGTATTTGGGAATTGCTTCCAGGGTCGGAAGTAAGTCAGAAATAAGAGCTGTTAGAGAAATAGTAATACAGTTAGCAGCGAGGCGCATCATTTCACATTTACTCCTCACTGACTGTCATTATACTGTCGTATTCGAAGTCAAAAGTTATTTGAGACCAAACCGTTTCCACCTGTTCCCCCTTCTATAGACTTACTTGTGGTACAGCAGATTTCTTCCCGAGTGAAAATTGTACTGATACGGCGAGGAACTTATGGTATATATAGCTGACGACTCTATCACATGTCATCCAAAGGCATCTTCGTGATGCTGTTTCTCCATTCCATGTCTGATTCCAAGTCCTGATTCTTCAGGTTCCTCTTCTCGTCCAGTTCTGGCGCACTGCCTGTGGCGTTGCCTAGCTCGGTTTCGTCCGTCCAGTTAACCGTTCTCCCACCCACTGAAGACGCGTGAGTAGCATACCCCCTTAGCGCTGGATATGTCCTCGGAGACTGATAGCTTGCCATAGGCTGCTCATGGTCCAATTTCTTCTCCTGAGGCCACGAACCAGGAGCCGGCCCAAAGCCACCGTCGCCAGGCATACTCGGCGTGTAAGACTGACGGCTATATCTTTCATGTCTATCCGCACGCAGCGGCACTTGAACTAGTTGCGAATTCCTCAGAGATGAGCCAGAAAGCGTCGAGATTCTCTTCACGTAACTTCGTGGGGTACCGCGCCACTTCGAGTCCGCCCTCTCCCGGTCATATTGGTCCCTATAACCATTCCACCAAGCCTTCTCGGCCTCGCGCAGCTTTCCGGGGAAGAACTCGTCGCGGAGCGGCTCTGCGCAGCCATATTGTACCTCCAGGTCCATGAGCCCATCCATGACCTTCTTGGCCCGGATGACCTCGACGCGCGTCAGGGGCAGGTTGCGCAGGTGCGGCGGCCGCACCATTCCTGCCAGGTAGCCATTCTGGAACATGCCCAGAGCACCAATGGCCAGGAGCACCCAGTTGTAGCTGCGCGAGCTCGCCACGTTGACGAGCAGCAGCAGCCAGAGCACGGACTGCGACACGACGGACACCCGCGTGAGCCAGAAGCCGAAGGGGAGACCGTGGCCGACGCGCGCCTTGCGCAGCTGCGTGTCCCGGCGCGGCATCGCTGGCAAGCCGTCCCTGCCGGCTCGTGCCTTTGAGAAGACGTCGCCCCACGTGAATTTCTCCCAGGGGCGGCCGCCGCGGGGGCTGGTCGACGCCGACAGTTCCTCGAGGTCAAGGCAGTTGGACTTGCCGAAAATGACGACGATCTCTCGCGACCCGTTGCCCTGCGTCAGCGCGTAGGTGGTGGACCGCGTCTGGCGGTTGGGTAGCTTCTCAGCACGCCACTGCGGCAGGGCGCCTGCCATCTGCACAAGGAGCGTGCCCGCCGCCGTGATGAGGAGGATGTCCCACTCACGCGCCAGGGCGATGGGTATAGTGGCTAGGCCGAGCTGTACTAGGATGCAGGCAAGGCCCCAGAGGTGTATATGGCTGAGGGAGAACTGCGTCAGGTGGTTGCGGTTGACGGCGGCCTCATAGACGGAAATTCGGATGGCATCGTCGGCCAAGGGCTCCTCCTCCGAGAGACTGGTCTCGAGGTCGCGCAGAATCCGGCCAACGACCCAGTTCTTATTGTCGCGGGCGTAGCCCGACTCGAGGTTGAACACCCTGACGGGGAAATCGGGTTCCGGGAGGAGGCGGCCATTCCCGATGATATTTACGAGCGCAGTAAAGGCGTACGAGACGCAGCCAAACGAGAAGCAGACCGGAGTGAAATACCACACGCCTGTGCCTTGTGCGAGTGCCTTCTGGACAACGTCGCTGCCGATGACCATGAGGATTGTGGATATGTCGGTGGGATTGGACCATTGGCTCAGCAGGGTGGATTCCGTCCCGCTGGCCATGTTAGTAGCTGTGGAGGAAAGAATGCTGGCAATGTTTGTGATGCTGATGTCTGCAATCGGAGGAATAAGCATCTCGTCTTGACAAGTGTGGAGCCTCTGTCACCTGCCGAGAGAAGACGAGGAATACCATGTGGCTTCAATGTCATTTCTTATACTGCAAAGTGGTCATACCCACCGAGACACAGACCTGCATGCACTCATCCTTTTCTACCTAGAGGAAGAGGTGGACCGCGAAGTGATGCACTGCTTTGGGCGCACGCTAAGGTAGCGACTTGCAGGGAGCCGCCGCTGCCGCTTATCCCATCCTGTAGGTGGACCCCCAAGGCAGCCCACAAGGCAGATAAGCGGCACGAAATTTCATGTGGCTTCAGCTGCATAAGTAGTGGTACTTGTAGCCCGCAGTCCCCCTACCGCGCGCAACTTGAGCAGGAGGGGAGGGGAGAATGAAGGAGGGAGGGCCATGGGATCATCACCCCCGCCTTTCATGTTTCCAAGGGTCACACATGTGCATTGCCCTGAGGCTCTTGTTACGTACAAAATCACGACCCTCAAGGCTATGAACGCCCATGGGAAAAGGAGACACCAGAAGTTGGGTTTCACCTGCAGGGCGCCGACGGATGAGTTGTTCTCAAACCGACGTGAGCCCAGAACAGCCTCCTAGGCGTGCTTGTCTAGTAGCATCCTGGTCCGGATGATGGTCCCGCGCCACGCTGAATTAAATCAACCCATCAAACCGGAGTTGAGATTCAACCCAGACTGCTGCGGATTTTCATGGTATACCAATGGAGCCAGCGCAGTTGGGCGTCTCTTATATCAGGCCAGACGAGCCACCTCACACACGTTTAGCCTAGGGCGCCGACGCCCGACATTATGAGCAGCCAATACTTCTAGGTCATGCGATATTATTGGCTCCTGCAAACCGCTAATTGTACCTAATGGAAAGCCCAGTATATACATGTTTCCGTGGCATGCGATGGACGATGGCGTTGGGTTCCGAAGGGCTTCGCCGGAACTTGAAGCCCTGGCCGGTGCTTGGCCACCCCTCATTGTGTGCAGTCACCGTTTTGATGTCGCAACGATGATGCGCCCGGGAAGCCGATTGTGTAACAACGATCCCCGAGTGTCGACTGACGACTTGACTAAAGGCACAACACGGGATCATACGCTGGTAAGCCGGAATTTGCAGGGCATATTTGGAGGATTGCGCCACCATTCGTGTCTGTCAGTGAGAATGAGCATGACAGATCAACACCCAGTGTTGACAGACGTTGACACCGTAGCACAAATCAGGCCAGGCGTATTCCTCATCAAGCTTGTCTGTCGAGCAAAAGTAACGTTCTGCCTCGCGGGCTTTATAGTCTCTCATGGGACACCGAACAGGTGCAGCGACATTATCAGCCTGTGGAAATCGCCTTACAGGAGAAAACTGTAAATACGCCACCGCCCGGACAACGTGTTCAAGGTTGTTTCCAAGCATCAGTCACATTTGAAGGATACATACTAAAACGGGCGACTCAAGGTTGATTCCTATAAGTACATAGCATACATACTAATAATAATCAAGTATTACTAAGTCTTATTTGACTGATCTCTAGATAGTGTCTATGTTGTATCCAAAATACGATTTGCTGCAGTTGTAGGGAAGACAGACTCCGATAGTGCTTAAAATCTCGTCAACTTGGGTGTTGGTGGATGTGTCAGTCAGATTGATGCTCTTTCCATTATCTAGGTATCTATTCTAGGAAAACAATACACTTGGCACAGTCTTTGGTCAGTGGCCGAAGTGAAAAAGACATCCCGTTCGGAAGGCTTTGTATTACAGCAAAGATCATGCACAAAGCCCTGGTGTTATTGTATCCAAACAAAGCAAAGGCATAGATAAATAAATGACTGTCCAGCCCAGACCTATCCCTGGAGCCAACCAGAAGTCATTACCAGAACCCACAAGCACTTACTCCGGCTCGACTTGGTTTGTAGCGTTACGACCGGGCTACCACACAGTATATCGGAACCCAAGAGAGCGTATCTAATGTCTCAACGTAATTGCAAGGTGGCTGGTCCATTCGCTATCTCACGCATGTTCATTAACGCATTAGGCAATACCCGAGGGAGAACTGTAATTCCACGACTTGATCTAGTTGATCGTTCTGAGTGCCCTGCCTTGATGAACCTTACCGGATTGACAGGCGACCCAGACCTACGACATTACATTCAGGCGCAAGTGCGCCAGGTCAAGTCAGACTTCCACGATGATTCCGTGTTCCCCGGCTCGGGACACCAAGACTGTAGCTGCTCATCCGCCGGAACAAGCCATTGGCGGCTCGCCAAGAAAATCAAAATCAACAGCGATGGCTGGCAGGACGAGCTTGCTCAGAGCCTATTGCCTTATGTCTTGGCCCATCTCTCGGCAAGCATCGTGAGCAATGTCCATGAGGCCCTCGCCGTCGATCAGCCTCTGAACTGGAGAGACTTCGCACCCTGTGATGTACGCCAGAACAGGAATAACCCATCCTTTGTGCTTCAAGCGGCCGGGAGAGCTATCCAAGCTCGCATTATGCTCAAAAGTGCTGCTCTCCAGCAGTGCGTCATCGCGGGAGCCTTCCTCAACATCATCAAGCGACACTGGCTTGGTTGCGAGTGGTTTCGCGGAGGGCACGAAGGTAACTTTCCCGAGCACAAATACTTGCGCCACGAGCTATTCCAGGAAGCACTCAATACATACCTTGAACAGCCTACCAAGGAAACGTTGGAGTTGTCTATGGACACGCTTCGCTGGTCTCTGGCGGCTTTGTCTTGTCCTGTTAGTAGCGAGCATCCTGGCTTCCATCGCATCCAGCAGGGACCAGCTGCCGAGCATCTGGACGAAGATAAGGCTTCTCAGTCATCCGATGGTTCTGAGGCAGGATGTACAGGTGAGATAAGAGCAGTCTGTGATGTTCCCGAGTGCGAGACCAAGGTATCTTCATCAGGAAGCTAGGATGCAGGGAGCAGGGCTCCACGAGGATCAGGTAGGTCAACATATTATGACAAATTAATACAATGGCTCATGACTGCAATTTTGTTCAGAAGTTCAATATTTATTTTGAAACCAATATAGGCTGTGAACGGGGTCTGGCTAGACGTGCGTGAGCCAGTGAGCATGGATCTATAATTGATCAACTAAGGTGTTATTGCCCGTTGAGATTTGTTTTTAAAGACATTGAAGTCTTGGAATGAATACGTGGCAAAGAAAGCTTTTTCAGGTCTAACAGAGAATTGTGTTTCAAAAGCAGGCAAGGTTGTTCGTTTTGCCAGATTCTGTAAAAGACACCCACACGATGGCTGGCTGCAACCTTGGAAGCTATGTGGAAGCGGTGTATTCTCGGATTGCTAAACGATAATCGCAATCTATGTCTTCAGGTAGTAATGTAACTATACACAGGTCGTCTCGTGCCTAAAAGGCAGAACACCAGCCATGAAAATATGAGGGAATCATGGGAGACTGTGCCGATGCAAGAACAGCACGAAGCAGCTCCACCGTGTTCAATGTTGTCTCTTGGCTTCAACATTTGAGGGAGAACATGAGCCACCACGGATGCATACACATGTTCTGAGTGCCTCCAACAAAGGTGTGATTTGTATACTTTGTTTTCTGTACTGTAGCATCTGCTTCGCCCAAGGACTTGCGTACTTCTGTGAAGATATTGAAACAGTGGCTTCGACCCACTTGACGCTTTACGCAATATCTTCTGCCTTCCAGACCTCGCTCGGTGTTTTTCGTGGGACTCAGCGACAGTGTCTATCCTAGTCCCGAAAACATAATGGAAAAGAATACAACGCATAATTCTTCTGTTTCCGTTTCGCAAGTTCCACGCGCTCTGAGGCCACTGCCCCTCTCCTTCGCTCGGTGTTTCTTTTTTATCTCCTGATCGACTCCCACTCTGTCAAAGCCGGCATCCGGTAGCATTTTTCACACAGGATCTTAAAATTCTTCCTATTCCGGACCCATGCCAAAGTGTCCAAGGTCCCTTTGTCATCCATGAAGCTCCTGCATTCGTCGCATGAGTTAAACTTAAGGAAGGCTCTCATTGACTCCCATTTGCAAAACCCTTTCATCAGTAAAGTGGCCCACTCCGTGGCAAATTCGGGAAGGTCCTGAAGCAGGGTCAGGAATGCCTCATTCTTGGAGAGCTCGTGGACGCCCGCAGCGGCCATGGCCATGTAAATTGGCAGGAAAGTGGGCTTGAGGTGCCCCATCTCCTCGTCGTAGAGAAGGCTGACCGCAGGATTGAACGAGTCCTTGATGATAGAGTTCATCTTTTTGTCGTGGTCAGCTCCTGGCAAAGCGGAGCAGAACACTCGGGCGTGCTCTTGGGCGACGTCGTTCGCTGCGTAAACAGCGAGACTGCGTAGATCCTTCTGTAAGTAGAAGTCGGCGATCTTCCAGATCCGCATTAGCGCCACAAAGGCATCATCTCCGGGGTATGACTTCTGAATATCAATGGATCCAGTATAGATGAATTTGAGGAAACAGTCAATATCGCATTGCTCAGTCTCGTGCACTGTGACGACTCCAACCTCTGACTCCTGGTGTCTCGTTGTCAATAGACTGGCCGGGCATTGATCTCGGACCAAAACGCTCTTACCCCGAATGAGCCCGCCAAAGCCTTCTCGAACCAGACGCTTCTGGTGCAGAGGATGTTTTTGTGCAATTTCCATGTGCGACCGTCACATCTGATCTCCGCGTCTGCTAGAATTCCGCTCTCAAACAGCCTTTACATAGGAAGTATTAGAAGTACTGCGATCTCTGAGATAGGGATGACATCAAGACTTACTGGAGATCCTTCTGCCTCAGAATGCTCTGATCTGTGACCCATACGGCATGATCCTTCTTCTTGGCCATATTGATTGGGCTTGCTGAGTTTCACAACTCTCTAGAGAAGCGATGCTCTTCTTGAATTATGCGTGAAATCTATGGCTATATTTTTGAAGCCTGAGGCAAGATTGTTGAAGATCGATCGAATATTTTGGGAGGTGATGCGTCCGAGTAGGACTTGAAGATCCAACCTGGTGGAAGGTACACCATACCAGGGTAGGTATCCAAACACAGAAAGAACTAATAACAAGGCCGAGCAGTTCCTTCCGCGGAAATGTGCAACCCGGCTTCGAATCACGAGGAGCTTGATTGCAGTTACCTGAGAATGGCTAAGAGGCTGCCAATTGGTATCAGCTAACCAGCACCCGACAATGCCTATGTGGAGAGATGATTGAAGTGATAAGACGAGATTGGAAAGCCATTCCTGCAAAAAGACCCGCCTCAAAACATTGTTGAAATCAAGCACACTTGTTTGTGGTTAGTCTCGGCCAGATGGGACACAGGTGCCAGGTCAGGCTGTTTCTCGCAATGTGGTCCTGCGGTGAAGCATCGGATAGCAGATCAATTGTGGTCTACAAAGTAACTTTGGGGCTATGACATCCATACAAGGCATTATGTGCCAGCTTGAGCACATACTTTCGAATTCGTGGCGCCGGTCGAGCAAAACACACATTGAAATCGGCATGAGTGCAAGGAGACTTCGACTCATTCACACGCCTGAAACCTTCGATCTGTGATACCGGGTTGTGTCCCCAAATTCTCGATTGAGCGCTGTTTGTCAAAACAGGGGCTCGGAATAGTACTATCACGAGAGGGGTACGCGCCCTTTACGGCCAGTTCTCCCTACTTTCTGCTGTCTATCACCAGTCTGTGAAAGTACTTATCTCACAAAGACATGCCTCGTCTGAAATGTGCATCAAATTCCTGCCATGATCATGGAGTCTCGCCTCCCTAGGTCTCTATCTAGACCGACTTTGGAGTTCGTTGCCATGCCGCTAGGCGTTGTTGCTGCTCTTGCCAACGTGGTCCTGAAGGGCAGGCAACGGAAAGCATTTCTTGCAAAAATGTTCGATCTTGTTCTCTTTTGCCCATTTGACACGATGTAGTTGACTGGGCAATTGCTGCTTGCACTTGAAACACATGTTTGACAAGGAGTTTGGCTTCTTGAGAAGGATCGAGGCCATACTGTCCGTGACTGCAATTGCCCAATCTGAGGAGAATTCCGGTATGTCGTGAAGCAGTGTCTTGAATTCTTTGCTCTTGGCAAAGACGTGCATGTTGGAGAGGAACAGAGCCAGAACCGTGCCTCTGAATGCCTCATAGAGGTTGACGTTTTCCTGTTGATACAACGCATGGACAAATTGGACGCAGTAGGCGATATGTAGTTTGCAATCCCGCGGGACTTCTTTGCTGGCGAAAAACCAACTTGCTATACGCAGATGCTCGTTGAATTCATCCCGCGCGAGCTTGCAAAGATCTTTGAGTTGGAAGAAGTCACCCAGTCGCAAGATGGAAATGCTCGCGATGGCGCTGGACTGTCCAGAGAAGCATCTGCTCACATTGATACCTATGTTGACTGTTAGTAAGTGCTAATATGAGATTGGGGCAGAAGAAAGCCATACTCCCTGTGTAGATATACTTCAGCAGGCAGTCAACCTCGTTTTCCTCGAACTCGGTGATGTTGACGATTCCCGTCTCGGTTTCCTATCGCATTTTCATTGGTACAATTCATTACATGGCGTGGGGGTGCAAATTCTTACCTTGAACGGACCAGTCAACGCTTTCTTGAACCACTCGCTTCGGACGCAGAGAATGACTCTGTGGACCTTCCAGGTGCGCTTGCCGCAGCATACTTGCGCATCAGACAGTGTACCGCTCTCCAGCAACCTGTGATGGATTGAAATCAGTAAATCGCATCAGATACAGCCAAATCTCTCGATGGTGAACTTGCTCTAGGTAATGGTCCTGAAGCCCCTCTGAGCTCGACAAAATCAGCTCCTTGGCCATTGCGACGGCTTTCTTGACAAAGTGGAATGCTCAACGCAATGGCAGAAGTCGCAAGTTGGAGGCGGGAGGTCCGTTTATGATCGAGATTGAACGGACTGTGTCGGTGGTTCTGGTCAAGTTTGACTTTGCATGCGGGCGGGCGGGCAGGGAGGTAGACAAGGACTTCAAGCTGGCTGCCTACCTAAGTACCTAGGCAGGTATTGTGGAGCCCATTCAAGCAGAAAGCGAAGCCCCAGCTTGCAACCTCCAAGCTTCAACCTTTTCCCTCTCGGCCTCCTTCCCTCGCCAAGTCCGACCATGAAGGTGCCTGAGGCACTGCAGATTACCGCCGTCGGGGTAGTAGAGCCAGCATGCCCACTTCTTGAACAAGCCCTCCTTCATCTGATTGCGCGCCCGCTGTCCAATGTGGTCCTCGATGAAAGCGCCTCGCGCCATTGCCAGGCGCGTTGGGAAAACGCGATTGAGGTAGTGCTCGGTGGAGGCGACGTGGGTCTTGTCGTGCCAGAAGAAAAGCGGCGTCAGAGGGATCGTGTGCGGGCTCGATGGCACCGAGAACTCTCGCTTTAGAGCCGCAGTCGACTCCCTCAGGCTTGGGAATGGCTTCACATGTGCCGAGTCTGCGTAGTCCAACATCCTGGGAGAGGGCAGGCAGACGTATTTTACGGGAGACTCCTCACTGGAGTCGCTCTCTACCATGACCTCTACGATGGACTGGATCGGAATGCTGACGACCAAGCTCCAGTCGTGCTGCTGCACCCATACGTACGGCGTCTCGACCAGCCTCAGCGCCGAACGCACTGCCAGCCCGAAGCCGAGTCGCTCCGAAGGCTCGATGAAGACGACACGCTTGTCCTCAGTTCTTCCAATCTTCAGCGAAGTGAAGTTGGTCGATATACACGGCGACCCATACTCTGCCTGGCCTTCCTCGAACAACGAAACCTCCGATGACTCAATCCCAACAAACTCCTTCAGCACAAGCCGCTTCACGTTGTCCTTGTACGCAGGGAAGTTCTGGGCGCACTCTGCCGTAACAGACCCTTTCTTCAACCGACTCGCCGACGCAATCCTGTCATAAGTGTCCAAGACCACGACAACATTACACTCCAGCAATAGAGGGCAATGTTCATGGAATGAGGCCAGGATTGTGTCTAATAACTCAGTAGACGGCGCGGAGGGCGTGGGCGACGTTGTGATGATGACAGTCAAAGCTTCGGATATCGGAGCCATGCTGGATTCAGACAAGGTAGGGATCTCGGGCAGCCGAGAAGACGGGACTTTGTCCTCTGAGAAGAGCATAGTGTGGTGTCGGAGATCTGCCGAGTGACGTTGAGGGTTGACAACTCTTGGTCCGACACCCGAGATGTGTCAGGGGAATTCAGGCAGAATTGTGCTCTCAAAACAAGCTCTTGATCGACGCCATCACCCTGCTCCGCCAATGACCGACCTGCTTCGCGGTAGCAACGGCGAGTCTCGGCAGTTCAAGTATGCTTCGGTCGGAATTCCCGGCGTCTGTGGTTGGTTCTTTGGGTCTTGTCGAGGTGAAGGGATGTCATGGGCGAAAAGTCAGCGTGAGGTCGTCGGAAACCGCTAGCCCCGCCTTTGTACAAGAGACCATTGGCTGAACACCCAGGGGTAACGGGTCACACATCAGCCTCAACCCGCCCCCACAATCCCGCGATTCAAGCTGTTGACGACCTCGTCCAGTCTCCCCGACGACAAGCCGAAAGGACAGCCCAGAAGATGCCCCCGAATTCGAGCTTCGTATCAGATGATCTCCACGGCCCCGGCCTCGCCAGATGATTGCGTATGCGGAGCCGAACCGACGTTGCGGCTGAGACAGAGACTCGTCTGAACATCATGCCTAGACAAGTCGTCCGAACACGGATCGTGTCGCAGATCCGGCTGATCACAGTGATCCTGGGGACGTGCAATGCTTGCGCCAGCGGCCGATCCTTGCCAAGCTCCGTCGAGAGAATGGTTCTGGGGTGAATCAAACACGTGCGCCTGCTACACACTCGATGCTCGTTTAGCTCGAGCCTATGCCATTGAACCCACCGCCCCGTATCCAAGCACTAGTCGGTGGCCGGCGCGGGACGTGGAAGGTCGACATGCCTCTCCACGCAGGGCTGGAAATCCGAGACGACCCGGATGAGCATGATGTCGGGCCAGGGACGGGGATCCGAGATGCCTTCGCTGGTAGTGCATGCGCCGGTTCGGAATGGTCAAGATCGTCACTCATGACTGGACATGCGCCAGCGCGATGTGTATATAAGAGAGAGCAGTCTTTCCCCTGGAACTAGACGGTCTTGCTCATCATCAACAGTCTCATTCTCTCAAGCATTTCTACACGGCCAGGCGTCGCTCATTCTTTAAAGCACTTTTTAATACAACACTCACTTTTAACCCAAACCAACTTCTACCAACAGTCAAAATGGTTCGCATCACTGCCGCTGCTGTCCTGGCTTGTGAGTCCTTCCCATCCTCCTTAGTACCAGCTCATGGCTAACCTCACCTCCCAGTCGCCGTTTCCGCTCTCGCCCTGGCCCCCAACAACGCCGGTGCCAAGAGCGTCGGCGCCGGCGACGGCTCCCAGTTCACCACCGGCGGCTGCGTCAACGACGCCGACTGCCAGTCCGCGTGCTGCGCCGAGATCTCTGCTTCTGGCGACGGAATCTGTTCCGCCGAGGCTGCCTCCACCCAGAATGGTAAACTGGGTTGTGGCTTCGTAAGTCAAGCTCTTCTTCTTTTTGTGGTCCCCCATCTGCTGTGTTTTTGGATTATTCCATACTGCATCACTTTCGTCTTCGTAGCGGGTGATTAACATATACTAGGTTGACCCCAATGCCGACGCCACTATCCAAGCCGCCAAGGCCCAGGTTGAGAAGCAGGGTTTCTAAGGAGGAACTTTACGATTGCATGTTAGGAATATGATATCGAACTGGAGGACTATGGGTCTTTTGCCCAAGGACAACTATGAAGTCATGTTTCCAAACCATGAATCCATGGATGCTATACGTACCATAGTAATGACGAATGATCCTTAAATGCACTAATTCCATGCTCACTTTGACAAGTCACATACGCATGCTTGTTTCCCAACGTTGGATTTCCTGGTGGTCCGGTATTGGGCTTCTATTGTATCAAGCCACTGGCACTGTGTTTTATTCGACCTTAGACCGGTTTCTTGTATTCACCACAGAACACAAGAGAAGCTTAGCGAAGCCATAACCTGCCGTAGTGCCACACTATTGACAATCGACATGAAAATGCACAATTCAAATGGGTACATGGCTGCATCTGTAGCACTGGTCGAAGGGGAGGCGCAGAACTTGGGGCCCTACCTGTACACCGATGTCATTGATTCTGAGCGGCGGATGTATCAATGCACCAATGACCTATAGCCTTGTACACCATTTTGTCTCCGCTCACACAAGACGAGTGTGCAAATGAAATACGGTAGAATTGACTCCAAATTCAATAAACAGCAGTTTCCAGTGCCGATTCCGTCTGAAAAGACCAACTACACTATGCCGAAGAATGTTGATGAAAAGCAGCTCTTCGAAGTGCCAAAAACCTCCCAGGTGGGTGTGAGGTTGGCACACTTTGTGAATTTGCAGCTGCGTTGTCTTATGGCCCGAAATTTCTTGCTTGCACTTCTCATTGTCTCTTTCCCCCTTCAGTCTCCGCTTCGACAGCTGCAGGGAGCAGAGGGAGACCCCTCTTTCCTTGATTCGAGGCATGTCAAGCATCAAAGTCGAGACCTGGAAACAATGAATATTACTGCCGGGCCCTTCGGATTTACTGATCATTACTTACTATTCGTGTTGCCTCCCCTTCGCTTCCAACAGCGCCGAGGCACCAGAAGACCAGAGCTCCCAATGGCAGCCCGCGCGCTGGCACCAGCATGCCCGACCCTCGATCCGCTCTCCCTCACCCAAGACCTGATCCTGTTACTCACTTCGTGGGCGGTTTGAGGAGGGAAGGTTTTGGAAGTCTCAGGTTTGATGGGATAGAGCCCATCGCCCGCTGCGAGAAGTCCACCGCGAATTGAGGGATCTCCTGCAGCAGCGTGAAAAAAGATTGGATGTTTCGCAGGTAAGGGGCGAAACTGAGGCACAGAGTGACTAGATCCGCCCGCAGAGGACCCGAGGCAAGGTCCTCACGCCAGGCCTGACGAATGGCGGATTCGATGTCGACGACGAAGGTCGTGCCATGGATCGCAGTGTCCACTTTGCCGGAGACCCGACGCCAGACGCCGCCACGAGACCTCATCTTCTCTTTGGCCAAGTGCTTCATGCTCTCGACCTGAAAGTAGTTGCCGAGCTGCCACAGCCGGACGCAGGTCTCTAGGTAGGACTTGCTGGCGGTATGAGACCGTGCGGATTCCGGATCGAAGCCTGTTTCACGGGCACTGGGGTTAGTTTCGGCTCCTAGTTATTCAGTGGCGGATTTCTGTGCAGCGAAAGGATGACCGCCCAGATACAATGAAGGGGGAGTGGGCTGGCAATGTGCTTACGGGGGAAGTAAATGTACGCCAGAAGCCACTGAATCTCGAAAGGCTCGAAGAACTCCTTGATGGTAGTCTTCTCTTGGGCAGTCTCCTGCAGTGTCATTGAGTTTCCAGTCTTGAATTCTTCCAGTTTTGTTGCAGAGGATTCTGTGATGCGTGCTAACCTTGAAGCCACCGCTGACAGTTGCTTTGAAGTAAGGAACTCTGCTGACAATTGCCTTATGCACTTTCCACTCGCGATCCCCACAGATGATGGTGAAGTCGGAGAACTCTCCACTCTTGAGAAGCCTAGGCGGTCGTTAGGGCGGGAGGTGGAAATTCCACAGGAGGGTTCGAAACATCGTAGTCGTCAAAGCGTACCTGAGATCTGACTCGGACTGGCGAAGGATGACAACGGGGTCATCGTCGTGGTCAAGGTCAATGTCAATGTCGACATCAGCTTCAGATTTCTCAGGGGAAGTCATCTTGAGATTTTGTTGAGCAGAAGATGGCAATGGAGGTGTGAGGAGGTGCTGCTGCTCGCGGGGGTTGCAAAAGATGAAGTGGGCGATCGGTTTGTTGCCCGAGGTGGAAGCTCAAACGGCCACTGTGTAGGGGCTCGATTGAATGATTAAAAGCCTGTCAGTGAAATAAAGGGCTCTCTAGCTGCAATGAAAACGATCTTAAGTGACTTTGAGGTGGGTCTGGGGGGAGGGGGTGATGTCAACAAAAGGGAGCCATAGTCTTGCCACCTGGGCATCAGCTTCCCAGTCTTCCCACAACGGGCACAAGCAGTACTTCTGCAACTCATCTCCCCTCGCCTCCAATACCGTGTCTTGGACCCATCAATTGCTCTCTTTTTTCTTCGATCAGTGTGCAAGATCGCATGTACACCACCGTTTGTTCCTTGTTCTGAACGCAGCCTGCACGCTACCTGACCTTGCACTCACGCTTGAGCGACATGGCCTCAGCATTTCTTCTCTCACCTTTCCTTCCTGTATCCTTCTAAACGAAACAATCAGATCGAAAGACTCTATCGAGGCAGATCTCCTTGAACCAGGTGAAGATCTGCGCCGACAGCGTACATTTGAAATCCTATCTGCGTACCTACTGAATCCAAAGTGCTGATGTCAAAAGCAGGCAGGTGGTCCTCCATTTCAAGAATTTACGCTTCACTGGTCAAAATGCAGGACGAAGAAGATATCGCCGAAAAAGAGCCCCAGAAGCAGTTCTTGGAGCAGCCCGTCAGGGACCCTCAGACGCGCTTGTTCCGTTTGATGCCGAGGAACAACCTCCGTATCCCGTTCAAGTGGTTTGATGAAGACAGCGACGCCGAGGAGTTCATCAAGGCCGTGGCCAGGGACAATAACATTGGGGACAACTACGTGAGCAAAGTAAGGGTGGCGATCAGCCTCTGCAACTTCCTGGATGTGGTATGGAATCATCGTCACCTGCGGACAAAGCAAGAGGGGGATCCGCCGCGAATGAGCCTCCAGGAATGCCGCATCCGCCATTGGAAGGCCGTCATTGACGAATCGTCTCTTGCGAGAGGCTTCAGCCAGCGCCTTGTCCGTCATGTCACTTTCATGATCTTGGGCGCAAGCCTCGACTTCGACCAGTCGGGTAGACCACGGAACAAGAACAGTGATCTGAACGACAGAATCGACAGAATGTGCCACTGGTTCGGAGAGAACGACCCAAACGATGTGAACTCGTTTGAGGATTTGCAGCCAGAACGCAAAGAGTTAAACGCACCCAATTCCCAAAGTATGTCTCGCATATTCTTTATAATTCTGATGCCCATATGAATGGCTAACAAGGCTACCTTTAGTAGTTGCTCCGACGCCCAAGTGCAAAGAAAGCCGTAAACGCAACAGGCGCGAGCGCAAGCGCAAGTACAGGTCACTTGGCGGTATCCTACCAAAGCGACAACCACAAAAGCAGCAACAACAGACACATCCCATTTCACCATCTCGTCCGAATCAGTCACACCTCACCTTGCGTGGAGCCCGTCCGGATGGTGAAGTCGAGCTGCCGGAGTGAGCTTCGTAGGGAAGTATGGGCAACAGTCGGGGTGAATGTGCAAATCTCGGGCACACTAGGTCATACAGATCTGGCCTATGTTGGATGGTTGTTGACTTTGAAATACGTTGAGGGTCGCCCATGCTGAGGCGCTTGAAGGAGACAGTTGGACGCATCTTGTGTGTTGGTTGTTGGGCACGCTTGGGGGATGAATGATCGGGCTTTGTGAGTATTTGGTCAGATCCCTTGCACACACCCTTGGGCGCCTCTGGTGTGCGGGATGGGGAGGAGAACGCCACAGAGACTAGATTCCCATGGGCAGAGGTACCTGCAACACTAGGTAAATCTTGAGATCGCCTAAGGATAGCCCGTCACTGAAATGTAAATTGTATCACAACACATTTGCGCTGCTCACGATCCTCATCATCATTATCACGAGGGCGTCAAACTAAGCAATGCCTACAGATAAGCAAATGATGACTTACGTCAGGTCCAGCATGTGAAAAAGGAGAGAAAGTGAAAAGGGATGGATAAGAGGGAGAAGGCGAGGTGGAAGAGAGAAGGGGGGCTGGTCTGGAGAAGGAAGAGGGAGGGACAGAGAGAATGGAGAGAGAGAGAGATAGAGAGAGGGCACGGGGAAGGAGGAGAGAGGAACGGAGGAAGGAAAAGAGAGGCAGAGAGAAAGCCAACAACAAAAGAAAAAAAAGGGAGCAGAAGTTGCCAAGTCCCAGGAATTGAACAGGGCACCTTCGAGGTGTTATTGCACGGTTGTAGACTCATCCAAACTAATGAACTTCGAAGCAATAATGCATTAAACAGTTGCGCCATAGACACCTCCTAACCAGATTGCTCGTGGGTGAAAATCGGATGGATTTGCTTGTTTATAAGGGGGAGGTGACTGTGGCGGGGCTGGAGCCAGGGGGGAGTGGTGTGGTTCCTTAGGTGTAGCAGTCTGATCGTGCTCGAGTACCTGAGTACCTGAGCAGCCCCTCCTCCACTTCTCCCGCAGGGCACATCAGATGCAAGAGATACCAGTGTTTGGTAAGAAGCATAAATCACATTGAGGAAAGAAGGCATCGCAACCTCGTCTCTACTTGACCAGCTTCCCCCTCCTCTCCCACTTGGTACGAACCAGCCTCAACAGCAGATACGCAACGACCCGATAGCCCACTATGATGCCCGCCAGCGCGGCAATGTTCACCACGACGTCCACATCCAGCCTGTACAGGTCCAGCACCTGCTCGCCCGTGCCGAGCACGCAGCTCCCGTCGGGCAGCGTCTGGTCCGCGTCGCAGCTGAAGCGCTGGCCCCGCAGGCTCACGGGCGCCAGGGCGCGCACGGCGTACCGACAGGGGCTGATGTAGTTGAAGGCGTCGAACAGGGGCGGCATGTCGATACTCATGATACCGGCCATGATATTGGCGACCGACAGCAGGATGCTGGTCAGCGTGACGGCGAAGCCGGTGTGGTCGGAGAAGAGGGTGTTAAACATGATCCCCAGGCTCTCACCGCAGCTGACGATGCCGAAGCACGCGAACACGCACACGAAATACATCTCGGCCGTGCGCGGGAACCCCACGGCCAGGTCCCCCAGCACGCCGTAGATGAGCGTCGACACGACCTCGAAGGGGAGCTCGAGCGCCGTGTACGTCAGCAGGAAGGCCTCGACGCCGTAGGCGCCGTCGTCGTGCTCGCGGTAGAAGACGTCGCGCTCGGCCGGGTACACGGCCACGTTCTGCAGCATCCCCACGAAGTAGAAGGACCCCACCTGCTGCACGAAGCCGACCCGGTTCTGCACCGAGGTGTAGTCCGACTTGAGCGGCGCGAAGAAGGCCGTCAGCACTATCGCCAGCCCGACCACCTGCATCAGCCGTGCCAGGATCAGCGGCGGCTGGCGCCGGAAGTTGATTGTTGCGCGGTGCAGGAGCAGCGGGAACGATGTCAGGAACGAGGTGCGCTTGCGGACGAGCGCGCCCAGCTCGGCGGGCGTGGCGAGGTGGCTTTTGCCGTTGGACCGTCGTGGTCGGCCCTGCTGGGTGGTGCTGGCGGCGAGGTTGCTGTCTCGGGACCGGCGTGGAGACCCGCTGGTCTTCTCCTCGGTGATGGGCTCCAGCCTCTCATGAGCCGCGGCCGTGTGGGCATCAGGGATCGGGGGGTTGTTGAGATTCTTGTCCCACGCTTCGATCAGCACGTTGACAGATCTCCTCGTCTCCTCTTCCCGATTCTGTTGCTGCAGATCGACTGTGATCAGGTCCATCACGAAGTCGGCAGGGTTGGTGTTGCGCGGGCACTCCTTGCCCACCCGTGCAAAGTACCCCAGCACCTCATCGGCTGCTCCGCTGTACACAGACTTGCCGCCTCTGGCAAGCAGCAACACATTACCGAAGTGGCCGAACAGGTCCGACCGGGCCTGGTGGATCGACAAGATCAGAGTTCTGCCCTCGTTGGCCAGGCCACGCAGGACCTCCATGATCGAGTTGGCCGTGAACGCATCCAGCCCACTGGTCGGCTCGTCCAACAGCAAAATACGCGGGTCCGTCAATATCTGAACAGCAATTGTCACACGGCGCTTTTCACCACCGGAGATTCCCTTTACCAGCTCGTTGCCAATGAGATTATCCGCGCAGTCCTTTAACCCCATCTTGAGCAACACCTCCTCGGCACGGCGGTTCTTCTCCGTCTTGCTCATGAAGCTGGGCAGACGGAGCCCGGCCGCAAAGCGCAGTGTCTCGCGGACAGTGAGAGACGGGAGGAGAGCGTCGTCGTCCTGGCAAACGTACGAGCACACCGATCGGATGACCGAGTCGGAGGGCTCGGCGCCGTTGAACGTCAGCTTCCCGGCCGGGCGGTACTTGGTGCCCAGCGAGCTGTTTAGCCGCAGCGCCATGGCGTTCAGCAGGGACGTCTTGCCGCTCCCGCTGGGTCCCATGATCACGTTGAGCTTGCCGGCCTCGAACGTCGACGTCACCGGGTGCAGGATAGTCTTCCTAGGCAGCTTCTTGCCCCACGGTGACCTCTTGTCCAGGTCGAGAGCGAACTTGTCCAGCCCGACGTCGATGGTCCGGATCTCCTCGATCGACCGCGCGGCCAGCTTCTCCTTGCCGGCAGAGAAGTCGTTCTCCGATACGCGGGCCCGCGCGATGGTCATCTCCTTCTTGACGAAGGTAAGGCCAATCCACGACAGGATGTAGAAGAAGATCACGAAGGCTAGCGCTATGACAATCGGCGCTACGAGCCAGTCCTTTGGGAAGCCGAGGGACTTCATGATGTATGAGCCGGTATACGGAGCGCAGGACGGATTGGACTCGCCGCCGGGATAAGGGCAGTCATAAAACGAATCATGGAACTCGTTGCCACAAAGGGCGCTGAAGATGTAATACTGTGGCCATGTCAATAACCGTCATCAACCGCTCGCACCACAGACGGGTGACGTACCGTATAAGTCAAGTACTTCAGCCAGCGAAGCCACACAGCGATGCTGTTGCTCTGTATGAAGTACCCACACGCCATCGACTGCAAAGTATACGCCAGGTTGGCAATCAGGCTCGCGCCGGGGAAGTTCCTACTGGCCGTGACGCAGCACATAGCACACGTGACGGCGATGTAGTGATTCAACAGCACGATGCCAAAGTACGTCAGGAACCGCGCGGGCTCCTGGTCCAGCCCGGCCATCCAGTAGCTGATGACGGCGAATATGAGCGGGACCGGGAAGTCCTCGGTGATGAACCTCGCGAGGCGGCGCGAGACGAGGAACGGCAGCGCCGTCGCGCAGCCCTCGCTGTGCTCGCGGTCGAAGACGCCAATCTCCTGCGTCAGGCGGTACACTTCGAAGACGAGGAAGAGGTAACCCTCCAGCGCACTGGTCGTGTACAGGAAGCCCTGCCGCGACCGAATGCCAGCCTGGTCCCGCCCCAGCTGGTAGAAAATGTACCCCGTGCACAGCCCCATCACGATGGCCTGCATTATGGCGGCCATCATGCCCATTGGGTCTCTGTATGTTGTCTTGAAGGTGCGCGAGGTCATGACGCGCATCTGGCGGGTGAAGGACGTTGCGTTCGTGTTTCTCCCCAGCGTCATACCGCGCTCTGCCGGCGCTTCCGTCCCCTTCTCGGTCGGCGTGAAGCGCCTCTCGTTCTCCTCCCTCCACGCACCCTTGAGCTGTTCCACCCGCGCCAAACTCTCGGCCTCCAGCTCAGGGGTGCGGTTGTCCACGGCCGCGAGGTCGACCAGGTGCTCAGCCGGGTTGACGAACGGGGGCACCCTGAAGCCCAGCCCGTCAAACCACGGCAGGCACTCGGCCACGGGGCCCGAGTAGACGGGCGAGCCCCGCGACAGGAGGATCAGGTTGTCGAACAGGCCCCAGATCTCGGAGCGCGGCTGGTGGATGGTGACGATGACGGTGCGCCCCTTGGCGGCGAGGTTCTTGAGGGTGCGGACGAGCTGGAAGGCGCTGCTGGCGTCGAGGCCCGTGGTCGGCTCGTCGAGGAACAGCACGCTCGGGTTCGCCAGCATCTGCACGCCGATCGAGACGCGCCGCTTCTCGCCTCCCGAAAGGCCGCGGTGCGTGGTGCTCCCGACGCGCGTGTCGGCCGCCTCCTTGAGTCCTAGCTCCATGATGACCTCCTCCACGACGCGCCGCCGCTCGGCGGACGTGGAGGGCGGCGGGAGGCGCAGGTCGGCTGAGTACTGCAGCGTCTCCCGCGCCGTCAGGGTTGGCAGCAGGATGTCGGTCTGGGTCACATATGCGGAGGAGATGGCGTCAATGTTCGGCTGGGAGTTGAAGAGGACGCTGCCGGACTGGCTGAGGCGGGACGAGGCTATCCGGGAAGACACCGTGTTCAGCAGGGTCGTCTTGCCCGAGCCGGAGCCCCCTAGGATGGCGGTCAGCGTACCCGGGGCGAGGGACGCAGAGACTGAGGACAGCAGGTCCTTGGTGTAGGACGATGGTTCCGGTCTGGCCTTGGAGCCGCCGAAGCGGTCCTTGAACAGCGCCGGGTATGTGGCAGGCTCCAAAATGGAAGGGGAAGTGTCCACAGTCACGTCGAGGTTGCGGATCTGGACATCGACGGGCGCGACATCGTCCAGACTCAGGTGGTTGCCCACACCGAGAGACAGATGGGGAGCATTGGGCCCGCCGGCCGAGACGTCCATGCTCGTCGCGATGGAGCTGGCACGGTCGATCTTGTCTATCTTGTCCATCTCCAGAACGGAGGACGTCGGGCGTTCACGCTGAGGCTGCGATGCGGCATCATCTGAGCCTCCCGGCTCACTGGCGAGGGTTGGGTCCATGATGGTCGGGCCCTAGGGCTGTCGGTCCAGACGATGTGCCACACTGACGTTCGCGCTTGCGTAAATGTCACTCGAATTGATCTCGGCAACCGTCGAGTCAAGTCATGCAGACACCAGACTTGTGTGCATACGCCAATTGGTGTCGCCTGTGTATTCAGAACATCACGAGCGAGATGCCTGGTTGTTGGTCCATCGAGGCATCTATACTCTACATGGCAGGCAGTCGGTGAATACAGCAAGAGAAATCACATGGCCCCAGGAACGAGTACGAAAAGGGAGGGGGTCCATTAAAAAAACATAGGCGAAGAACTTAAGCGAAGGATCTTGTGCCACCATACCGCTTTGGCACTTGGAGGTTATGATGAGTGCAACGCTGGAGGGCACAATGCACGCACGCATGTGGCATCCTGCGCTTGCGGGCCACAGGTCTGGACATTTTGCCGAGCTGGTGGATTTCTTGGCCCGGGTCCTGAACCAAGGATCTGAACGGCTCGGGTGTGCATCCTAAGCCACTGGGAGATGAGACTGGTAAATGTCAAGGTGGTATTTGTCTTGTGTCGACACGGGATGCTCCCAACGTCCCCGCGTCTTGGATGTGCAGTAGCATTGTTGTATGGCCCTATTTTCTTCCAGAATTCTATCCGTCAAACCTACCTTGGAAAGGGTGGGCACGATCTTGAGCCGTCGGGATCGGGATGAAAAGGGAGTCCTCGGCACTGCATGTGCAGATGCACCGCATGAGTCGGAGCCGTTGCCCTGGGCCGGGCCAGTCTTCAGCGATGATGACTGCTGGTTGCGGCTCGTACAAACTCAATCTGCAGATCTCGTCGACCGTAACACAGCAGGCAAGCCATTGAGTTTCTGCTTGGACTGAATGTCAAGGCTCGACAGTTGCGCTCGGCTGGTGTTCCGAAGAGGATTTTGAGCAGGACACTACACTCTGATAAGATAAAGTCCATGGTGCTTGGAATGCTGCCACCCTGCATCCTGGGGTCGCGGGGGTTTAACCTGGACGGCTGGTGGGGGTGGGGGATAGGGATGGGGGACTGAGGGCCTTCATACCTCCATTTTTTGCCCCAGATTTTGCACTCGAGCACAGACACAGAACAGCAGCATGTGCCCGCCACAGCCGGCCTATGAACGGCCTACGGTTTACGATTACCGACCACGGAACCCAGCGCGGAAAGGGGAGGAGGGGACCTCCAACCGACTGCAGCCAGCTCTTGGTCGGCCGAGCCTGTCGGCTCAGGTCATCGCATCTTGCACTGGCAGCATTGGCCCGCGTCAATTGGAATCCCCGCGGCTAAGTATTTTCGCGAGAATCGTGCAATTCTGCCCGCGAGCGCGTAAATGAATTAACACAGGATGCAGCGAGCTACTTGATGTGTGTGGTGAGAGACTGCATTCTGGGAATGTCCGGAAAATCGTTTTGCGCAGCGATGGCCGCGGTGGTCTGGTGCAGTCAGTCAGTCTGAGGAGACCTTCAAACCTTACTGCGTATGAGGTACACTCGTGTCGCGAGGTGCACACATTCCTAATTGGTAACCTCTCCGGCAGCAGACTCGGTCGGGCATATTTGCAAACTCCGCGAGCGAGGCTTCGTAATTGCCACTCACACAACTTACAGTATCTATTGTTTGGGTAGCATCATTATGAGACTTAGAAAGGGTGTGGGCATCTCGATTGCGACCACGGGTGCAGTCGACGGCTGCACCGTCCGCCCGAGGTCATCGCAGGCGGGCCGGATCGAAGTTTACCCCCTCAGCCCTTGGCCCCGGGCGAAATACCGAGCTCTTCTGCCACCCGTGGACCCTCGATGCCGCCCACTCTGCCGCGTCATACGACCCCGGACTTTCGATCTTCAGCTGTCGGAAGCGAGCCTAGCCTACTTAATGCCATTGAGGTCCCTCCTCTTCAAAAAGTAGTGACCATGAGACTAAATCCAAACCCCATCACCCTCCAAAGATTCCTCTCTGGACCAGCTTCTCCTCTGTGCCGAGCCTGCGCATCCTGTGTAACCACCAAGACCTTCAGTCCTCACTCCCGCCTGCTGTATACCCACCCGCGACCTGTCCGCCCCAACCTGCCCCGCGGAACCCCGCCATTTGTATCACATAGACGTACTGCCGCCACCATGGCCACCAACGGCGCCAACGGGACGAACGGCACCAGCGCCGCCAAGGACAACAACAGCAAATACGACCCAAACTTCACACAACATGTCATCAACCTGATGAGCCCAGAGACGGAGCCCCGGCAAAGGGAGATCCTTTCGTCGCTGATCCGGCACATGCACGATTTCTGCAGGGAGGTCGAGCTGAAGCAGGACGAGTGGATCATTGGCGTAAATTACGTAAATGCCATCGGCCAGGCCTACCAGAAGAACCGCAACGAGGCATGGCGGGTATGCGACATCCTCGGTATTGAATCGTGAGTCTTGGCCCCGGTATTCCCGCAAGGTATTGAGTTTCGTTCGATTTTCCCATAGCTAACCAAGACGTGTTGCCCGTGAACAGCCTCGTCGACGAGATCAACCACAAGGTGCAGACTGCCAATGGCGCCGAGCCGACCTCATCCACTATCCTCGGCCCCTTCTGGTCGCCCGAGACGCCCTTCCGCGACAATGGCGCCAGCGTAGTCCAGAACATGCCCTCGGACGGGCAGCTCACCTTCTTCCACGGAGTCATCAAGGACGCCGAGACGGGCAAGGGCATCCCCAACGCCGTCTTTGACATGTGGCAGGCCAGCACAAACGGCAAATACGACGTATTTGACCCCGAGAACCGTACGTATTATCCCACGCATACCACACCTACTTGCGGGAGTACATTCTCCCAGTGTCAGACAAATCGGCTAACTCCCCCTCCCTCAGAAACCCGACACAACCTCCGCGGCAAGTTCCGCACCGACGCCGACGGCAAGTTCTGGTTCTACTGCCTCAAGCCGACCGAGTACGCCATCGACACGTCGGGCCCCTCGGCCGAGCTGCTGCGCATCATGGGCCGCCACCCGTACCGGCCCGCCCACATCCACATGATGGTCACGCACGACGACTACGTCGGCGTCACCGCCCAGCTGTACCCCAGCGACGACCAGTACCTCGAGACCGACACCGCCTGCGCCGTCAAGCCCGACCTGCTGCTCAACTTCAAGCCCGTCAAGGACGACAAGAACGGCGCCGTCCTCGACGTCGAGTACGACGTGCGCCTCGTCTCCAAGAAGTACAAGCCTGATAATACCATGTTGATGCAGAATGCGAACCAGAACAAGTTCTGAGGGGCTTTTGAAATGTGTGCTTTTGGGAGCTTTGGGCTGGCAGGGATCTGTACATGATATGGAAGTCTGCATTTGTAGGGAAAATTCAACACAATACCCGCATATATATTTTGCTGCACATCTGTCTGGGAGCATTCAAGTCCCAGTTTCACGGAACAGGACCGAAGCTGTGATGGCTATGTTTTCGTGTAGGTGTTGGCTCGTTACTTCTGCGTCCACATGTGAAATAGTTTCTCGTGGAAATCCAGCAAGCCTCGTTGAACGCATTCATGTCCCGTTTTGTGTTCCAATAATTGATCCACGCCCAGATGACAGCCGAGGCCCATAGACATTCTTCATTCTGGGCAGCAAAAATAAAATGACGAGTCTTCTGGAAACGAGCAGCCGGGTAAAGCAGTGAGGCGCATCCGATCCTGGTTTCTATTACGCTCTTGTAAGACACACGACTGCATGTCACGGGGGGGAGAACGCGAGGGGTCAGCCGCACGCACCGCAGTGAGGAGGCGCAAACTCTCCATGCACGTCACATCACGCAATTTCTTGTTTCAACCTCGATCGGAAAACGACAGATCAATTTCAATGGTGCGTCTCTGGACCATGATATAAAAGAATGCACTCTGTGCCTGACCTCCAAGAAACCCTTTCACCACGCAATGCAGCCGCCCAAATAACGCCTTGTATAAGATGCCCCGATCCAATCATGCCCGACCAATAAAAAGAGAAACATTGTGCAAATGGCATCTTAAACCGTCCTCTTCTCGACGATAGCCTCCCCGACGGCCCCGCCGCTCACGAACCCACCGTTCGCGCCGCCGAGCTCGTACACCTTCCGCCCGCGCAGCCACGTCTCGCGCACCCGGCCCGTGAACCTCTTGCCCTCCCACGGCGAGCAGCGGTTCTTCCAGTGCATGCCGCGGCAGCCGAGGATCCACTCCTCGGCGTCGTCGAAGACACACACGTCCGCGTCCAGCCCGACCTTGAGCCCGCCCTTGCGGTGCGAAAGCCCCACCTGCGCCGCCGTGGCCTGCGAGCACAGCCGGACGATGTCGACGATCCCCAGCGGCCTGTTGCCGGCCTTTGCCGTCGTGTGCAGGATCGGCAGGCCCAGCCCCACGGACGAGATGCCGCCCCACGCGGCGAAGAAGTCGCCCGCGCCCGTGTCGGCCTTGGCCTCGCCGTCCTTGCCCGGCATGGTGACGTCGATGCCCGAGTCCGAGTGCATCAGCGTGCCCTCGACGGCGTCGACGGCGTCGGCGTGCTGCTGCTGCTGCAGGTGGCCCGGGAGGAGCTTCAGCTCCGGCGTGCAGGGGCTGTGGTCCGAGACGATGGTCCTGATCACGCTCTCGCTGGGGTCCGCGCACAGCTCGTCCCACAGGCCGGCCTGGTTGATGCGCGACCGGATGGGCGGGCAGCACTTGTGGCGAGTGTCACCGTCCTCGACGTCCTCGGCGGCGAGGCCCAGGTAGTGGAAGCACGTCTCGGCTGTGATGTTGACCCCGTTCTTCCTCGCCTGCTTCAGGATCGGGATGCACTCGGTCGCTGACAGGTGCACGATGTGAAGGTGCAGCTGCGGCGCCAGGTGGGCCAGCGAGAGGATCTCCTCCACAGCGCATGTCTCGAAGACAGGCGGCCGCGAGTCGAGGAAGGTGTCGTAAGACGTCAGCTGGCCTGTGGGGGCGAGTGGTGGCTCTGACGCCTGAACGGCGTCTCCCACGCTGTCGCTGATGGGAGGGATCATCTCGGCGTGGAACATGAGGGTTGTCGGGCGCCCGGCGAGGGCGAGCATGGCGTGCTCGATATCGGCCGAGGAGATGGCAGGGAACTCGTCAACCTGAAGACGGGTTTTGTTAGTAGGATTCCCTTTGCGCCCCTCGTCCCACGCAACCATATGCCCACTGGAAAGCACTTACACCACTCTCGATCAGGAAACCCTTGAACCCCCTCACACCCATTTCGACCAGCGGGACCAGCTGGTCTGCGTTGCCAGGAATCACACCGCCATAGAAGCCGACATCGACCCAGCACTGCCCCTGGCTAGCAGCCAACTTCTCCTCGAAGCCCCGAACCGTGGTGGTCGGCGGGATGGCGTTCAGGGGCATGTCGATGACGGTCGTCACGCCCCCAGACGCCGCAGCGCGGGTGCCGGTAGCGAAGCCCTCCCATTCTGTCCTACCGGGCTCGTTCAGGTGCACGTGGGCGTCCACCAGGCCTGGAATAAGGAGTTTGGACCCATGGTCCACGTAGGTCGTCGATGGTGGGAAGGATGAGGGTGGAAGTACCTCTGGTGCTATGGAGATGATCTTGCCAGTGGAGGGGGAGACTGATATGGTTGCTGGTGACAAGATAAGGCTATCGTCAGGCAGGGTGAGCACCGCGCGCGTTGAGACCAAGACGGTCAAGGGCTCAGAAGAAGATAAGGAGGTAGAAACGGTCATCTTGACGGTTGTTCAGGCTGGCGGGACGGAGAGAACAGTTTTGGAGAGGGTGATAGTCTGGAGATTAGGAATGAACGGCGGGATCGAGGACGAAACGAAGGAGAGCAACCCAGCCAGAGTCAAGTCCTTATCAGGAGTGACAAGAGTGGGATGTGTGTGCTAGGTGGGATGGATGTGCTGGGGGGCAGATGGCTTATCTTGCAGTAGATAAGGCGCAGATGGGACCAAAGACGATGCTTGGGATGGGCAGGGGACAACGACAGCTTGACCGTTGACTTAACTTTCAAGGAGACGGTGCGATCAAAAGAAAGAGATGGAGAGAAATAGGCCTGGATCCAGACAAGTTGGCAGTCATGAGCCAGCGAGGCGGCGAGGATGGCTCTTCCCTCCTGGCCCACACGACAGCACATGCTCTTGTCCAGACTCTGGGCTCCAGACCCTCGTCACAACTTCTCTGTCAGCGCCCATACCGCCGACCTTCTGGGCTGTCGATCTAGTAGGACGTATTGTAGAGGTTAGACCCGGCCGTGTCCGGCCTCCTAGCCCGGCGGTTCTCGTGTTTCCGCGGCTAGCCATCACAACAAAAAACAGGCGTCGGGACGGTTGGACGGCTACCGTTCGTTATCAGGGGCAAGGAGCACCCGACAAAGCCCATGAACAAGGAGCACCCTGCTTGCTTATCAGGACCGCACGATTGGGCCACACCGTCGCAATGGGCCCGCTTCCCACTGCATCGGGTTAATCTCGCCCGGCTCACTCAACGTCTGAGGCTTACTCAGTGCTCCTGCCGGGAGGCCCAGACCGACTGACTGACTGTCCTTCCGCTTTCGGAACAGCCTCGGCCTGACGATAGCCTCACCAGTTTTGATCGAGTAACTATCGAGTAAAGATCGAGTAAAAATGGAGTAATGATCTCACTTCCAGTCAATGCAGCCTCTGAAATAACCTTTCGGCATCTGCCACCCTCGACGCCGGCCCTGCATGCCCAGTCTGCTGGCCGCATCCTTGGGCCCTTGTACGAACATCGAACTGCTCATCGACGACTCGTAATCGTTGGTCTTACGTACACGGTATACTGCACCGCAGCATTGCTGCTGCCTCAGCACTTGTACCCTTGTGGTGCATCTTACTGCCACACTGGATCATCGTCAGCGACCACAGTCATACCTGTTCGTCCTAACAAGATTTGCATCTGCCGAAGGGCACTATTGATTCCCACACGCAACCACTTGCCCCCCTCCCCTCCTCCTTGCACCTGCTCTATCGATACCATGCCACCGATATTGACCTCGGCCAGCGCGGTACAGCGCAGCCTCTTCGCTGGTCCTCCCACAAGATCCATCGCCACGTCGCTCCATCGGCCGGCCTCGAGCTCTTGACAATCTGCTGCAAAAGCTTAGCGAAGCTGGGGCAGGTAGTCTAGGTCAGGAGCGGGGAGGCTCGGGCGTGATCAAGTCACACGGGTCGTCGTCTTTTGCTGCCGAGCAATTTGTCCTCAGAGCGACTGACTGGCAGGCATGCATACCAAAGGATCCGTTCGCGAGGTCATGTCGTGACGACAGCTCCAATGCCGTCATTGGGCGCGCCGCGATAATTCTTTCAGCCGAAGACCACGCAGCCGTACACAGTATGCTTTTTGGCACACGGGTATTCTACCTGCCGCTGGCCGAGGGCAGCTCTCAATGCTTCTTTCTGTCAGTTCTGAGCCCAGGGCAGCGCGGGTGCGTTCCGCACGCGGCTCGATGTCTCGCCTTGACGCTGTCTTGCTCCAGCCTCGCGTCGCGCTTGAGACGCGCATCATCTCTATTCTGAGCAGTGGATGGAATGAGGCCTGATGCCAACGGGAGCCAGCAGTCAGTCCCGCCTCTCCATCAGGGACTTGCCCCCGCTCAAAGTCGAGAGCAGGACCAGCAGGACAACCCAGGCACCAGGGGACAATGTTGAGCTCGTTTCCTCACTGCAGTCGGGCAACTGGTTCCCCAGAATTTTGTTTGCTCGTGGGATGGCGGGACCTCGTGGCATGCTCTCAATCTGAGCTGTCACATCTGATGGTCAATTTCGCATCGGGTCACATGCAGGGCGTCGTCCCCTGCATGAGATCAACCTCGGGGTGCGCATGGGATGAGCGCGAGACGGCCCGACGCCTCACCATCATGTCGCGGTGCAGGATGGAATGTGAGCCCAGACAAGGGCAAACAGAATCTCACTGCCCCTCGAGGTCGCCGCCCGCCTCACGCTTTGATGGCATCTGGACGCGTCGAGCTTCCGGTTCGTGTGAGATCCATCAGCCTCTGAATGGCCGGATATCCGCAGGTCGCATCGACCGGTTTCGAGATTGTTCGTTTGCTCTGCAGCTCGTCAAGGCACGTTCGTGGACATCGACTCCTTGGCCTGCAGGGTCTTTTGTCTAACTCATTTCGTTGTTGCTTTTTCTAGGAGGAAGCCCTCCGCGTACTTCCGCTTTCCAGCATCATCACCAGAACCAACACACGCATGGTGTACCCACATGATGGCGGTGAAAACGGTACTCGAGGGAAAAATTACTTTTTCTTCCTCCCCAGCCGTTTGTGAGGCTGGGCTTCATGTACCTGGGGGCGGGGATGGGACTGTACGGTACAACGGTCAGAGGTTCCAGAGGATAGGCCAGAGGCCACATTCTTTACACTTTCGAGTGAAAGTAGTAACACCGCCTTATTCCTTACCATCCCCACCCAATGTAGTTCACTCAGAACTCATGTGCGTACCCTTCTCCCCAAACTCGATTGGTGAGGGTTCCGTCTCCCACTTTACGCGCCGCTCCCTGACTGTGCGCAAGGGCCGTGGTAGTAACGCGACGCGTCTGGCTACAACGTTGAAAGATCTGCTCCCTGTCGGCCGTCAAATAAAACTTTATTCCCCCGGCATCATCTTCAGCTTCGGCAAATTCCATTCACTCACCACGGCAATGCCCATCAGGTCAGAATGGGCCAGCTCAAAGACCTGAAACCTGCACGGCCTCCTCCACGTCTAAAGACTTTCACAGAAATCCATCCTCCAAGTGTTGAGAAAGAGCGAGTTAATGGCATGGACAAGTACAGTATGACTTCCGCAAAGCCCGGCATCACCACCATTTTCTCCGACGGCGAGAATGAGGACCACCCCTCCTCCGGACGGCGAGCTATCAAACGAGAACGCTCTCAAGCTCCGCGCCGTGCGGTTGGGCAAGGCCATCAGCCTAGCCAACCTCGTATCAAACAAGAACCTTCAAGAAACAGACAAGGTTCACAGCACATTTACATGCAGACTCCGTCTGCCTCTGGTGCAAGACGAAGTCAGGTTGATGAGCCATTGCGTCGGCGTGAAGCTCAGGGGAGACCAGATCCTCCAAGCGACTCATCTTCGTCCTCTGAGTCTTCTGGGTCTGATAGCTCAGACTCTTCGGGGTCTGAAGACGAGTCTGACTCGTCTTCGGGCTCAAGTTCAAGCGACGGCTCGTCATCTGAAGATGAGGCAAACGCGAGCGTGTATCGACCGACTACTCCGACCTCCAGCATCGGATCAAGCCCGCCCAAGACACGGCGACAGAACGAGGCTGGCGTCCGAGGAGCTTCAACTGCGTCCCGACAGTCGGTGCAAGATGAAGCGTCAATTGGCTCTGGGCATACACCAGTGGACTTCTACATCGAAGTCCCCGCGCGCCGTTCGCAGGGTCGTTCGGAGCTGACCGGCCGACCAAGATCACACGCCTCGAAAACCGTAGCGCCAACAGGTGCTCAGGTAAGCTAATATTACTGCGATCATTTGACGAGATCAGTAATTGAGTCCTCAAATTAGGTCGACCGGACTGCTCAGTCCAATCGCCACCGCCTTGACAACAGCTCGCCTGTGGTCCCAGGGTTCATGCCCATCAATCGTGGCTCTCCACCGCCTCGAAATGCCCCGACAGAGCCGCGGGCAATGCGGACTGGTGAGGCTCGACCCGCGGGCACGCCTGTGCGCTCCGCTCAAAGGCCCACTGAGGTCATGATTGGGCCGGTGTCAGGACCCTCTTCGCTACCTTTCCGCGGTCCTCGACTTTCCAAGGACAACTCCCAGCAGAAGGGCGAGCAAAGACGTGGGCCGGCGCGACCAGGTCGCATCATGCAGACCGTCGAGCAGCTGCCCTCAGAGCTACTCAGCGCCAGCAGTCCGCCCAAGAATGCCCCATATTCCCGTGACTTGAGGCCGGCAACCCCTGGTCCATCCTCCCGTCGAACTGTGCCTCCAGTTGCGTCTCCTGGAATTTTCGTTACACCGCGAGCCGTGTCCGTAATGCCAGACCCAACTGCTAGAGACCAAGATTCCCCGCAGAGTGTGTCGCGACCAAAAGGGAAGAGAACCTTCGACGAAATTGGGCATGCAGACTCAAATTCCAAGGCAGCGGAGTGGAAGAGGATGATGGAGAGAATCAAAAGCCACGAGAGGGAAATGGAGCAGCAGAGAGCCCAGCTGGAAGAGACGAAGCGACTACTTGCCAAGCAGAAGACCCGGATCGATAATCTCGAGCAGCGGCGTGGGGCTGAGGAGCTTATACGAGACGCCGCTGCACGGACGAGTATTGAAGAGCCAGATGTTGCTCCTCTGCCGAACCTCGCCCATCGAGATGTTTCTCCTGAGCCTGTTCCTTGTCCCCAAGCCGAAAGAAGGGAGGAGCAAAGAAGGCGAGAAATGTCTCAGGCCGAAAAGAGGGACAAACGTCAGCGACGAAAATCCTCCCGCGTGGCTCGGATCCGCATGCAGGAACAGGAGAGAGCGCGAATCGAGCAAGAGAGGCAGGAAGACCTCCAGCTGCAGCTGCAGCTGGAGCAGGAGCAACGCCGTGAAGCCGAAAGGCTCCAGTGCGCGGCGAGAAGGTTAGAGCACAATGCCCAGCCGGCCCCAGCCCCAAGGCGCCCCGAGAATTTGAGTGCTGTCCAGAGGCGGATCCAGCACGATGTCTTCAACCGCCCCCTGTCGGGCCACAACCCACGGATCCCCTTCGACGATGACGACCGCCCATACATCAGCGAGGCGACGGGGTTCCTGATGCGGCTGCCGCAGGCGTTGGTGCTGGCCAGGCTGCGCAGGCTGATCAAGGGCCGCGAGTTCTTCGACGTGGCGCACCCGGGCAGCGTGCACATGGGGTGCTGGGTGGTGTCGACGCGGGTGTCGTGCGACCTGCGCATGAAGCTGACCGACCAGGGCGAGAGCCACAACTTCTCATTTGCCCGCCTGGCCGCCCGCCTCTGGCACGACGAGTCCATCTACAACCTGGTGCAGCACCACGTCCACCAGCTCAAGGCCGGCCACACCTGCCACGTCGACGCGTGCATGCGCCCGGACCACGTCGTCCTCGAGTCCGTCCGCGAGGCCGGCGAGCGTCGCAGGTGCAAGCGCGAGGGCTGGTGCCGTGGACATAGGACTATCCACAAGGACGGTACCAGGCAGTCCCGGAAGCCGTGCATCTTCCCTCCCCAGGGAGTCTTCCTGAGGAAGTGAGCCGCGGCCTCGGGGTGTCGTGCGGTGGGCCGAGAGGGCCTGTTGGGTTTAGGGCAGGCAAGGTCCGTCCTTGAGGACTCGTCGAGTATCTTGCAGAGGACGAGGTGTCTGTCGTTGAAGCTCCTACACCTGCGTACCTCGCTTCGCCTGTTGATGCTCTCTCACATAGGAGAGTGGCCTGAAAACAAGGCTCCCGAGCCTACATCACCTCGTTTGTGGAAACGTTGTGGCACGACTACCAATATTCCCGCTCCCGATGTTATCGCATGGTATGGTTTTCTTTTTGGTCTGTACTCACTCCTTTGAGGATATTTTTGCTGTCAGTTCTGTTTGAAAGTTGCCATTGGCCCGGGCATGGTTTTCTCATTGTCTCAATTGTCATTTAAAATCTCCTACCAGCGAAGCAGTGATTGTAAACTCGGCTCCTGGGAAGAACAAAAGTTCTCTGTAGCGTTTTACGCCGTCATTAGACAAAAGTTCATAGCATTGGTATCTATCTATGCATAACTAGGATCGAGTGCCAATGGTCTACAGCACCGTACCACGAGAGCGCCTCAAGGTTCAACGCTATTGCGATCTTACACAACCCGTTCAGCTATCCAATGGACACAAAATGAGAGGAGCTTAAATTGAACATGACGTGGATAAGACGTGCCAACTATGAGCATGAGGCTGATGATTCATCTCGTCAATTATAGGTCAGCAGTAGTGCAAGCTGAAACTCGATGCTCCCGAGTGGAGAGGGGCTTGGTTTAGGCAGCACAACTGTTGATTCGATGCACGCTGCTCACTCGGTCTTCTCAAATTAGAGATCATCATCATTTCCTCCTTCGACATTGAGCCCCATCACATACATTGTTTCTGTCGGCAGGTGCGATCACGCACTGCCAGCAGCGTTTACTTTAGTCCTGCAGAGGGCGCTGCACCTCCCGGAACTTAGACAAAACAACACAAATACGCAATTGCTTCACCATCAACTTATCGAACGTATGAGACCTACCAAAAACACAACTAGTTACCTATAGTCTGAAAAACTATTCTCAAGGACGTCATCCTATAAGAAATTACCTACTCTATTCTGTAAGAGTGTATCGCATTTGGAGACACCACAGCCGCACCAACAACTTTACGCGCCGCCTTGGCTGACATTCACCACTGACGACGCACTGATGGAGGCCTTCTCCAAGCCGTCTCCTGACGATGTTGTGCAGTCGGCCCAGTCGCAAGGTTCGCGGTTCGCTAGAAAATGAAGGATAACTACTGACGTCCTCTGCAGCAGGGAAGAAGTCCGCATCTAATACGCTAGGGGGGTTGACCTATACAGCGGTGTTTCAAGAGAGGCTGTTCCAATAGAGGCTGTTCTAAGGGAGGTTGTTTGAAGGGAGGCTGTTCCAAGAGAGGTTGTTCCAAGAGAGGTTGTTCCAAGAGAGGTTGTTCCAAGAGAGGTTGTTCCAAGAGAGGTTAATCTACAGGAGGTTTATCCTACGGGAGGTTGGGGGTTAGATTCTGTGGCGTAGTAGGGGACACTCGAGAAAAGTACAACGATATCATGGCAACCCACGAATCAGCAAACAACGAGCACACCTCGGGCAGCTTCGACTGGACCATTGGGAGCAGGATCAGGGATGGGCGGTACGGCCAGGTGTTCTTAGGCCTCAGGGCAGACACAGGAGACTTGATCTCAGCCGAGGAATTCACACCAGGCGAGCCCGGCACCGCGTCCTCACTGGAGAACGTGGTGGCAACAATCAAGTCGAGGCTAGCGAGCCCAAGCCAGCCAAACGTCATCTCGCTCCTGGGCCACCAGCTCAAGGAAGGGAACATCTTCCTGCTCACCGAGTATATTCCAGGCGGCACACTGCGAGATCTCATCCAGAACTACGGCGCTGTCCCGCAGCCCCTTGCCCGCGTGATCCTCCGCCAGGTCTTGCTTGGCCTGGGGCAGCTGCGGGAGTTGGGCATCACGCCCGTCCTTCTGGACCTGGAAGTGGTCATGCTGGACAATAAGGGCGTGGCCAAGATCGAGGCACCTCTGCTCGACGTGAATTCTGCCACCAAGGCCAGACCGGTGCCATCTGCCAGCCCACCACCTCCCGAACTCCTACTGGGCCAGGAGGATTTGGGCAAGGCTGACGTGTGGCTGCTCGGGGTCGTGGCGGCTCAGCTTCTCACGGGGGACTGCACCTTGCAGGGAGGCATCTCGACTGGTTTGGCCGCTACACAGATCAAACAATTCCAGGGGTCATCGGCAATAGAGGTTTTGATTCCTAAGGATGCGGCCAGCAAGCTTGATGGGGATGCGTCGGACCTCATCAGCCAGTGCCTCAGCATGTGAGTAGCTGCAACACCGAGCCGTGTTTGATTATGTAGGCTGATATCTCACGCAGGGACGTCAAGCAACGGCCAAGCATCTCTGATCTTCTCGAGCATCCCTTCTTCAAAGGCACGGACTGACCAAGCAAGGCCTGTCTCTTCTACATTCAGAGGGCACTGTGGCACAAAGGCCGTCCAAGTGGGTTTACACAGAAGACTCTCTGGAGCCCTTCAGTGGCTGGTCTGTCCAACGAGTCTGATAGGTCCGCTATTCAGGCAATGTATGGAAAGCACGAGTTGAAACCCGTTCCGAAGGCATGGCTGGGGTGAGGCTGGTGACGTTGAAACCAAGAATATGACGATCAACGTATTGAGACAAGAACACTGAGTCCACCAGAACATGCATGTAGTAAAACAGCGCATGTGCATTCTTCAAAGACCATGTATATTTCATTCCATTTTCGCTAAGCCAGCATGTGATATCTCAGCCTTTCCCGAAAAGACTCCAAAGTTCGCCTCGTACGCCGACTGAGAGGGAAAAAAGCATTCGCAATGGGAAGCCTCCGGCTTCGGGATGGCTTGAAAGAATGGCAATTTGCAGACCTTTCGCAAGATATGGTTTTGTCAAGGTAGAATGTGTGACACGTATAGCCATCGTACAGTAGACACTGCTCTCCCGCAGTACATTCCCGGGGTAGCGCGGCCTCGAGCGATATCAAAATCAGATACAATAAGTGCTGCCAAAGGGCGAGCCGGCACGCACAAGCGCGCTACCTGCGCCTCGTGTTGTGCATCACTTCTGGTCCTCAAAAGTAAGCTTCTTGCTGGGACTGCTGCCCGCCGAACCTCCTCCCCTCTGCCCGGGGTCCAGCCCCCGCTCGCGCATGGCCCTCTCGGCAGCCTCGCGGGCCGTGGGCGCCTGCTGGTGGTGCAGGTGGTGGCGGGTGTGCGCGCCGTGCTGGGTCTCGCGCAGGGAGCTGGTGTAGCCCGAGCCGGAGACGGGGACGGGCCCGCTGTTGGTCGTGTCCACGAACGCGTCCTCGTCCGCCGTGTTCACGCCCTGGGTGGCCTCCGACGCCACGCCGTCGATGAAGCGCGCGTCCCTCCTCTCGGACGCCGCCGTGTTGGCGTCCTCGCGCTCCAGCCTCTGCTGCCGGGCCGCCAGCACCGCGCCCTCGCTCAGGCCGGAGCTGCTCCTCTGCAGGCCCTCCATCCCGGGCAGGGGTCGCCGCACGTAGATGGGTCCCGATATGGTGCTGTTCGCGCCCTCGCCGAAGCCGACCAGGCTGGCCGAGCCGTCGTCGCTCATGTTGTCGTCTGGCTCGCCCTGGCCGACGCTGCGGCTGGTCAGATCCTCGTCGACGTCCATGTCCCCCTGCTCGTTGTGACCCGTGCCCACATAGCCGCTAGCTGAGTCGATCTCGGTGTCGCGCGCGAAGTTTGTATCTGTGCTCATCATGTCGATGTCCTGTTAGATCAGGTTGTCAGCGAGAATGCCATCAACCGCAAAGCATCAGTATGCCGACCGCTTGACCAGGTATACTTGCACTCTCAGTCGCCGAAGCAGTGCCCGAGGTGGACATCTTGGTCACGGCGACTGGTTGTCCGTTCGAGTCGAAGTAGGCCGGTGCGCCCTGGATCAGCGGCGCGATGGGGCGGTGGGTGGTATGTGGGAAAACGGCAGATGTAGGGGTCGTCTGGGGGCTGTTGCTGTTGCGGGCCGGGGCCGCGGAGCCAGCGCTGGGAGGGGACCTCAGCTGGTTGACGTTGGAAAGTCCCGCAAGGCGCGAGATTCTGTCGGCGCGCTCGGCCTCGAGGCTGCCCTGGGAGGCATGCTGCTGGTGGCCGGGGTGGTGCGTTGTCGCAGTGGCGTGACCGCGGTGGCCGTCCTTGATGGCGGTGGTGGAGAGGGCAGAGAGGGAGGTTGTTGTCGAGGTGGGAGTGCCGCTGGGGGTTGATCAGTTAGTATTGGCCTCACAGAACAGCCAGACTGTGAGGAGAGCTTGGGTCCAGTGCCAGGTGCTTGGGCTGCTGGGGGCAATGGAAAGTAGCTCACGGCATCTCTGATGGGGTGTCCGGGTTGGAGGGCGGCTGGGGGATGTTGATGAGGGTGGGATGTGGTTGCGCCATGACGATGGGAGGTTGCGAGTGTCGTTGAGCGATGGAATGTATGGCCTGTCTGAGCTTATATGCTGTGTCGCGACGGGTTCGGTGCGCAACGAGGTCGTCGCCAGTGTTGCGTGCGAGTGCGAGTGCGGGTGCGACTGAGGGCGACGGGTGGTCTGGTTACAGGCTTGGATGCTTCGAGAGGTTGTGATATCGCGCAGTCAGCCAGTCGGTCAGTCAGTCACAGTCAGTCTCGAGATGCAAGGTCGGGTGACGGATGGATCGATGCAGTGCAGCCTTTGTCCAAAGAGGCGAAGGGACCGAATCCGAAAGTCAGCCTGGGCGGCCTGGCCTGGATCTGGTTGGTTTTGCATGGGTAATTCGAGGCGGGAAGTTGTTGTCGGTCCCCTGGACATCCCAGTTCAGCTCAGTCCAGCACAGTAGCCGCGATCGCAGGCCTCTCGGAGGCAGCTGAATGCAGCTCAGCTCGAGCTCGGTCGGGAAACAATCGACTGGGCCGATGCTGCCCTGGGCCAGTGGGCAGCCCAAAGAAGAGAGGTACAGTACCTGGGCAAGCTGGGTCCCCAGGTCCCGCATTAAGCGCATCAACCGTGTGACGTAGAGCCTGGGACCCTTGTCGCCAGTCGGTACCGAGTACAAGTGTGAGGCTGTTTAGTGCCCCACATTGCAACTCTAATAGCAGGGCAGCAAGTCACCCAAGTACCCATTCGGGCTCTCAATGGACCACGACTTTCCGAGTGATTGCTTGGGATATTACCGACGCCTTTCTGAGTATTTACTACGTCTGCACCGAGTCATCACTGATCACGCCAATGGCCCTCAAAAAGTAATCAACACCGCCTCGGCATCACCAACCAACACGCTTTCCCCAGGCGCCCACGTCTCAGTAACCTCGTCCCCTACGACGAGCCCCTCCTTGCTCACGCTCCGCCCCGCAAACGTGATATCCGTCTGCCCAAAGTCCTTCACGTCGCTCCCGGGCGCCGTGAGCCGTCGCACGATTCCAGGTGTCTGGATCCTCTCGGGCAGCGTGACGTTGATGTACGGCCGCGTGTAGTTGGCCGTCGAGTTGTACGGCTCCATGTTCAGAATGACAACCGAGTCGATGGCGTGCGACGGCCCCGTCCTGTACAGCGCGTACGCCGTCAGCGTCTCCTCGGCGATCAGCGGGTGCACCACCTTCTTGGGCGCCCCGTCGCCCGAGTAGTACGGCGAGTAGGCTTCCGGCGCGGGCGTGGCCTCGGTCTCGTTGTGGCCAGAAGACGCCTCGCCGTTGCCGATCGCGGTCGCCAGCACCCACGCGCCGTAGTACGAAGGCCGCACCAGGGCGCTGTGGTTGGTCGCGCCCTCGTACGGCGCCCACAGGCTGTAGCGGTAGGGCGTGCCCATGTGGAAATACATGCCGCCCACGGCTGAGATGTTGGACGCGATGAAGAGCGTGTAGTCTAGGTACCACAGCGCCGTGCCGAAGACATTGGACACGCCGTCGCGGCCTTGGCACGAGATGGAGTTGGTCTCGCCAATGACATAGGTCATGCCGTGCGTCGCGTCGACGTAGGGGGCCATCTGCTGGTGAGGAAAGGCGCGGTTGGCCATGTTGGTGTGGTTGAGGAGGTTCTGCCGGAGGGTCGAGATCTCCTTGGTCGAGGCGCAGTTCGAGCCGTGGTACTGTGCGGGAATTGCTTCAGTCAGCATATGTCTGGACCTCTGAGGGGACCAAGCTGTGGTTGGAAACACTTACGTCGTGCTGCGAAGTACTTCTGATCTGCTGCTTCCTGTTGATCCCCAGGTCCAGCACCACCTCCGAATTCCAGGGCTGGTTGATGGTCTTGTTGCCACTCCCCATGAACGTGCCCATTTGAAAGATCGGCTGGGACTGAGAACCTTCCTCACTCCCGCCCCATATGGCCTCCTCGATCAGATCGGTGTACATGAGGTACTCCTCTGTGTACAGCTCAGGCCCCCACTCGTCGCTCCGGTACCTGCCTCCCCACCGCTCCATCTCGTTGCTGATCTCGAACGCATACAGCAGGTCCGGCCCGAGCGTGTCCCACACGCGCTTCGCCACGTCGACCGTGGACGCGACGCCGGCGGAGCTGTTGTCGCGGTAGTTGAGGTCGTAGATGAACCGCGTGCCCTCGGGGGACGTCAGGAACGCCTCGAACCAGGCCGGCCCGATGTTGGTCAGGCTGGGCTGGTCGGTGCGGGCGCCCTCGAGGCCCGTGTTGGTGGAGCCGTTCCAGTGGTTCTCGACGGCGAGCTGCTGGCTGGCGTTGAAGACTGCCACATTGGCGGTGGAGCCGCCGGCACGGATGATGATGGGAGATCCGGACAGGCTCTGCAGATTATCCAGGAGATTATGCGAGAGCTGGTTTGGTGTCCTACAGATCCTTTCATCAGCTTCCACGTTCCTATGTCATATGGGCCGTCAAATGGGGTCTTAAATACGTCAGGTTTCCAAAGTAGTCCGCCATGTAAGAGAACTCGATGGAGAGAGACTGCCATGACCCATCGATGGGCCGCTTGACGGAATACAGCCGCAGCGGCACATTCAGAGGCAGGTCACGGCGTATGTCGGAAGAATTGCCATCATGTTGACTCCTGCGCCCCGTTTGTAGGGCGGCACTCAGAGGAAACAGAGTGGAGACCACAGGGAGTATCAGGGAGGGTAGCATCTTGGTTCCTGATCGTGGAGTTGCCGTCTAATTCATAGAACCTGATCTGTTACCGCCACGGAAGTGGATCAAGAAGTGCATGCTGAGGCTCTTAATACCATATGAGACTAAAAGCTGCTCAGCTGGTCGTGGAGCCTTTTGTCCGTCATTCCGGTGAGATATTCCAGCGACAGGCCCGAAGGATTATTTCGAATTGAGACAGGGTCTGGGGTAGTATGGGGTTGCCTTGAGCCCCCCAGTTCTTGGTCTAGCGGGGAAGCAGGCCCGTAAGCTGTCATGTCTCGTTGTAAAATGAAGCGAGTATGCGAGGGGTAAGAGCCTGGCGATCCAAAATGCCAAGATGTCAATATAACCGCATCAGTACAGAGAGCCCGTTTGGACCCTACTAATCAAGTCCGGTAACAGGGAAGTGGAACAGGGAAGTGGCACGGCCAGATAACCCGAGGTAGGTATTTGCCCAGACAAGTGAGGCGGGACAAGATGCAAAGCCAAATTCACTATTGCAACAACAAGCTCAAAAGTTTGAAGCGTCATCGTATGGATTCGCACATCTTTTTAGGTCTATTTGAGTTAGTACACTTTTGAACAGGTGGCATGCAAATGTCCGTCTATAAGACTTGAATTAGGTGTTTGCCAAAAATCACACTTGAATCACGCTTATAGCTTTGCAAAGATGTTTTCTGTCACATAGATGCTGTGGCCACAGAGTGAACACATGGGTAAAGCTCAATAGCTGATCCTAAGATGATGAGATGAGAAAAGGATTATTTTGCACTCAAAATACGCATGACGAACGCCTCCTCATCATATTCCAGTGACCTTAGCCCGTCGGTGCAGTCTTTCATCTTCCCCATGTCCTCACACTACAATTTCTCCCAGCAGCTGGATTGCCATCGAAATAGCGCACTCGTAGACCCGGCGAGCCTCATCAGAAGACCCCAGGAGTAAAGTCGACTACCTGCGCCTTTGCAACGACACCGTCGAGGCTCTTGACAAAAGCAAGGTGGGCCGGGTCTTGATTCAAGTAATACTCCCGGTCCTTCTCGTTCTCAAACTCGCTGATGAACACATGTGAGATGCCATTCTAGAAATCTTCGGTCAGTCTCAAGCGAGTAACCTGTGTCTCAATACGTCAACATTGGTTCCAGGGCTTACCTGGTGTCCCTCGGGACTGTTGTCTTTTCCTCCTTTCCCCGTCTTGACGTACGGCTGCTTGGTCTCCGGGTGGATACAATTGTCCTTGAGAGCCAGCATTGCATCGCAGACCTAGCAATTCTGATCAGCAAGTGTCAATCAAGGTGGCAGCCACGAGGCTCGAAGCGGGTCAGTAGTGCCACATGCAGTGACTCAAGTGCTCACTTTCTGGACGTCGTCCGGGGGAGCCAGTGGCTCAAACGCAAACATCACAATGTGAACGATCCCCATGTTGGCCGGTTGGTAGTAATAATTATTTGCAATAAGGAATTATCTCGTGATGTGAACTGGATCCTGGAGTTGTAGATGTGAGATGTGTTGATCCAAGTCTAGCTCTGTTTTGGGAGGGGGTCGCACGACCTACCTATGTCATCATGCCCCGCAGCGTATTCCCGAAGAGTCTCACAACCAACACTCCCGGAGGACTGTCACTAGACTACACGAGAACATCGCCCGAGAAAGGTCGCACTTCACCAGCTACCAAATTCAGTGCCAGTTATTCTTGCATGACCACAATCTCTTGTCATAGGACATTTTCGCAGCGCCTAATCAGTGAACCCGACGCCAAGATCTGCAGGTCCGGAAAATGATTCGGGATTACTTTTCCGATATCACAACAGCCTGAGAACATCCAAGTAGCATCTAAACCAGCGCGCTCCCGCCGTGATACCAGCCTAAGACGGCTGTTCCACCTCCCTCACATCGTCGCCAGAAAACACGACAGCCCACAAGATACCCAACATAGACACACTCAACATAAACGGGACGGTAGCGTCCTGCAGATCCCCATCGTGACCCCACCCAAACAGCCACTGAAACATAAACCACAGCGAAGGCACAAGCCCGAGGAGCATATACATAACCACCCTCAGGGCTGACCTCTGCTCCCGCGCCACAAGCCCCCAGAACACCTCGACATCCTGGTCCTCGCTGAACTCGGCCTCCTCGTCCACCAGCCGGTCTCTTTTGGGCATTCCGTCGAGCAGCTTGCCCGGGATAGTTTTGATGAGGCAGCTTGGCGCGGTGAATGCGTAGTGGAGCTTGTGCGTCAGACCTTGGTCGCTGTAGCACGCGTTGTACAGGTGGTTGAACATGTGTCTTGAGACGGGCGCGTGTGGCATCGGCCGGGGGTAGTATCTGTACTCTTTGTCGTAGGGCGACTCATCGTGCGGAGGGAACGAGAACCTGACTCCAGGATCGAAGCTCTGTGGGGCATATCTCTTTATCTGTACGTTTCAGGAGCCGTCAGCATTTCCAGCCGTCCTCGTTGGGCTTTACCCATTGTGGCTCACCTTGACGAAATCACAGTGGCTATAGACATATATCGACAGCAGCCGCCGCCACCACCCCCGTTTTTGATTGTACTTCTCGACAATTGCTTGGAAGAAGTCACGAGCCTTCTTCTCCGTGACATCTATCGGCGCCAGGGTGTATCTAGAGGCCTTCACAACCAGAAATACAAACGCTTTGGCTGGTGTTCCAAACGAGATTACAGATGAGCTCGGCGACGTCGCGGCCGTGCTGCTACGCAGACTTGAGCTGCCAGCAGCAGATGAAGACCCAGAATTTGTAGACTGCGATTCAGAATCGCTGGTGGCTTTCGTATCTTGTGAGCTGACGCTGCTCAGTGAGCTCGGGGGCCGCTCTGGGGGTTCGTTGCCGAGAGGAAACTGAGAAGCCAGGTGGCTCAATGCAGATGCGTATATGAATGGAACAATTTCCTCTCTTTCTGTGCCACAACTCTGAACATTTGTGAGCCTTGGTATCCGGTTTGAGAATCTTCGCACGGCGTATGGCAGCAGGGTTACAAAATAACTTACACACTTCCAGGATATGCGGCACTCCGTGTCCTTGGCCTTCTCTCTTGAGCTCGGTGGTTGCAGAGGCCACCACTGCCACTCTGATTGAGACCTCGCCTCGACGGCGAGCTTGGCAAGATTCGAGACGCGGAAGCTCTCGAGGCTGGGCTCTGGGGTAGAGATGCTGATTGTGGGAGCCACGCCCGTCTGCACAAAACAACATTGGATCTCTGCCAATGAGCAAAGCAAGCTGGTTTTGCCGGCTTCCGCTTTGGGGTCCTCATCACCACCCACAAGGCCTTCTGAAACAAGCCTTCTTGCCTCTGAAAAGAATGTTGGGATGACGGTGTCTCGGAAGCGGTCGAAAAGATCTTTGAAGGCTTTGCTAGAAGCAACCATGGGCCAGTGGGTGTCGATGTCGGCATCATATAGGTTTGGAGGATTGTCGTCTATGATGGTTTCCAAAACCTCTCGAGGTGTCGATGACAAAACTTTTCTGTATGACTTCCAAGTCTGAGATCGAAGGTTCTCTTTAATTCCATCACTATCTTCCACACTCCTTTCGTGTGCAAAGTACCGCAAGGTGTCCCTGTCTTGCTCCCGACGTTCCTCAGGTGCGTTGCGCCAAGACCATAGCGACCTTGTGATCAAGGTGCTCAACTCATTCCCGAATAGATACAAAAGGGCAAATATGACTACTGAAAAGGTAACTAAGAAAATACTGTCAGCTGCTGTGTTGAATATGGTCATTCAGTGCGTCACTCTGCTGCTGTGTTCAGCCACGTTGGCCTCGAAGAATAGGTCAATAAGACGACCCAAATTCGTGACCAATGTTCCAATGGAGATTGCAATCACCGGAGAAGATACAAAATAACTCCACTTACGGGGGAATCGTTGAAACATGCTCACCGCGTTCTTTCGCATCAGACCAAGTTCACAGATCAATTTCGTTGTGAACCCCAGTTTCATGGCCGCATAGGGATAATTGGTTCGAACTGTATTCAAGAAATCACGCCCATCCCATGATGTCTTGAGACTTTGTTCGCCCTTCTCGGCTTTGTTAAACATTGAATTCGGACTCTCCTGGTGTTTTACGTATGTCTGCCGTCGTTGGAGCCGTGGGTTTTCTTCTATTCTCATTTTGCCCCACTTCTCGGCGATGGACTTTGGAAGTTGATTCAGCGGGTACTTCGACCGTCTACGGATGACTGGGTGACTGGAATGCTCCTCAATGGTTTGACGAAACCGTGGTCTTTGAAGAACAGCCTTCTTGTCCGTGACCTGCATCCTCTGCATGGCCATGGTGCCAATATACCCGGCGTAAATCTCTAGGAACTCCGCCAAGCGCAGAATATCTGATGAACCGGCCTCGGCCTTCAACTTGGAGCCAAAATAGCGTATTTCTCTCCCCGGGTCGAACTGATCATCCCTGAGGGTCGCCAAGGGATCACTCAAAGCCATGTAAAAAGGATACGCGAGGTGCTCATCACCAAGTAATAGGTCCAATATGCGCTCTGTTAGAGATTGCACACGGCTGAGTGAAGTGCTGGGAATGACGAGACTTCGCAACTTTCGTTTCATACGTTGGAATGGCGCTCTTTCCTGGAAGTATACTCTCAATTCACTGAACCTGGGAGTATAGCATGGCTCGTTCCCAGCAGTCTCATCTCCGGAGGAAGTGTCTTGTTCAGGCTCAGCCTCCAGACCGAGAATCTCGGTGTCCTCGTCTGGAGTTTTTCCTGAACGGACATGGGTCCGGGGTGAATCTTCCATGTATCTTGATGCAATAAGGCTGGCTGTCTTCGTCGTGATGGATCGGCGAGAAATGAAGGCTAGCCCCTGAATAAGCAATGTCGAGTTTTCATCGCTCCATGGTGCTGGCTGTCGTTTCAGATCTCTCGCATAACTTTGCAGGATCCCGCTGTAAATTCGCCTAAAATTCTCTGGGCCGAGGACTGTCGGCGACATGGACCTGCTGAAGAGCTTCTCGAGCCCAGGGTCACTGACTAGGAAGTCCACATACTCCTGGACGAAAGCTTGTGTATCTTGGTGGAGAGATGACGCGGAACTTCCGACCGAGCCGGAATCAAATATTGAATCAGCGTAAGATTGGACTGATCCTATCTCGTCAACAAAGGACTTGTGATCGCTTGGGGTGGCTTCTTCGACGTCCTTGACGGGCTTTCCATTGTCGTTGAGCTTTTTCGACGATTCTGACCGTGTCCCAGCCGCGTGATTCACCTGGCCAGGAACATCCTCGCCGCCTTCAACTCTCCAGAGCGGCTCTGTATTCATGCCCAAAGTATCTAATGTCGGTGTTGTTGGCGAGTCCTCTTCTGTGGTAGCGTCATCAAAGGAAGACAGTTCGGTGACCAGCGTATCGAGGTCGTCTGCAGACGATCGTACACCCGGCGATGATGCATCGTTCAGCAAGTGAAATGATCGCTCGAGCATTTCGTTATCATCATTCTTCCACTGCTCAACGAGTGCTTCGACTTCTTCAGGAACACCCTGGCTGTGAGGCTCGCTGTGGTCCGACTCCGCATACTCAGTCCTGCCGAGCTTTATCGTATTGCTGCCACTATCCCAATCGATGCTATCACTGAGGTCTGAGATTTCCTCAATTATGACGCTTTGATTCTCCATTGTGTCCTCTTCTTGAGGTGATAGCCCACCCTTGCTAATCTCTTCACGGGTCGTAGCGGGCCATCCTCGCCGATGTCGACAATTTTACTCTCGCGCGGGGGTCGCCTCTCGCCAGGCTCCAAAAATTGTGGAACAGGTGAGCCGTGTGGTGATTCGGACAACGAGGGCTGAAGAGGGTGTTGCGAGGCACCATCCATATCCAAAGAATATCATTCGGAGTGCTTTACATCAATTTGTTGGTCAGTCTCAGAAAAGCAATGTGTCAAGAATTTGGGGTCAAATTTGGCATAAGCCCCGAAGAAAGCCGTCGAGTAAGCTTAGAAATCTGCCCAGGCCGACCTGCAGTGGGACATGGAGGGTTCGTTGGCGCTTAACATGCAGGAGCTTCCAGCAACATTGATGATTAACGAGCTTTGCATCTATGCAGTGGACCATATAGACAGTACTCACTACCCAACCTCCTGTGAAAACCTCCTGCAGGATAACCTTCTATAGGATTAACTCTTGTACGGTAACTATCCACATGATAACCTTCTATAAGATAATGGGATAGAATGTAAGCAAGTCACAGGGGCTCTGTAATGATTTTTTTCGCGTTTTTTTAGGATGTGGCAGTGTTGCTGTAACTTAGGTATGTGGATATGTGATTGCACCAACATGTAAAGGGAACGCAGTGCATTCAATCGAAGGGTTAGGGGTCATGCAGGGAGCACACTATTGCAGCTGCTGACACTTCATTGTGGTCTTGGATGCGATCCGGTACGTATCTGTAACTGCGATTCCTAGGATCCTGAAGGGCTCTTCAGGAAATCAGCGCAGGATATATTTCCTTCCACAAGCCACCAAGCGCCCGGGCGATATCAGACCACCATGGAAGACCAGACAACCCGGGACGCAGACCTGGTCTACAACTACCACCGCACCCGGATGCCCCTCCCCCCCAGCGCAGACGCCGTCTTCTGTCTCTGCAGCCTGGACATACGCGTCGCCCACCGAGCCGCACAGCTCCACCTCGACGGCTACGGGCGCTATCTCATATTCTCGGGCGGGTCCGGAAAGCTGACCGAGGGCCGCTTCACCAAGCCCGAGGCCGAGGTTTTCGCCGACATCGCGCGGGCAAAAGGCGTGCCGGACGAGGTCATCATTGTCGAACCACGGTCGACGAACACGGGAGAGAACGTGCGCTTCACCCATGATCTGCTAAGCCGGCGAGGGCTGCTCGAAGGCGAGGGCAGGATCCGGACGTTCATCCTGGTGCAGAAGCCGTACATGGAGCGGAGGACTTATGCTACCTTTATGAAGCAGTGGCCTGGCATTGATCGGACAGACGTTGGGGATGACGAGAGGGTGGATTTCAGTGTGACGTCGCCGCAGCTGGAGTTTGCAGACTACCCGGATGAGGGTAACCCGCGGGACCTGGTCATCAACATCATGGTTGGGGACTTGATCAGGATCCGAGACTATCCTGCCAAGGGCTACCAAATCGAGCAGACCATCCCAAAGGACGTTTGGGAGGCTGGGCAAAGGTTGATTGCGGCAGGGTTCAGCGGACATCTTCCCTAACAACTGTAGGTTGAATTGTTCTGGGTTGAAGACGGGATTTCTTGTCCACTTGCCAACAGTGAAGTGGTGCACAGTGCCAAGGGTGCTTGAGGTGGAAGTCTGGCAAGGATTACATTCGAATAGACAAGAATACTATAAGTAGAAGCATAAATTAACCTGAATCCGATACAACGCACACAAAGCTGTATTTACTATAGCACATGAGGTCATATCTACACACACAGTCTGAAACTGACAAGAATTGCACGAATGAGCTGTTTCTGGGGTAATGGAACCGAATCCTGAAGCCATAGTTGCCATTATATTTTCCCTGATATATACATTGCATTAGAAAGTACCCTGCTCCTCCATTCATACGACAGATATACTCAAATCAGCAAGGGAAGACACCGTTGAACACGAAGAAAAAAAACTGTCTATACTTCACCCCCCCCCCCCCCCAACAGATCACTTCCAGTTGGTATTCACAGTGACAGCAGTGGAACAGCTGCGGGGCACAGTGTACGACCTGTTCGGGTCGCTCTCCCAAGTCGCCGTCCCGCTCGAGGCAACGTTGACAAACTTGTACTCGAACGACTGCCCCGCCGCCAGAGTCACCGTGTATGTCCAGAGGTTGTTCGAGCTCGTGTACTGCGAGGCAGAGAGCGCGGGAGCCGACGAGACGTCCCAGTTGCCGAGCGCCGGGATCGAGCCCACCATTTTGATCGTCTGGCCCGTGTTCGTCTTGACGATCTCGTTGAACGTAACGGCGACGCTGTTGGCAGCCGCACAGCCCGCGCTGGTCGTGGACGGCGGGGCCGCGCTGGTGCTGGTGCCCGGCGGGGATGACCCGCTCCCGCCGCCGGAGATGGCGATGTCGGCGCAGGTGAGGTAGACCTGGCCTGTCTGGAACGAGTTCCACCGGAACGAGAGCAAGGTGTGGTTCGACACGTAGTCGGGGATCTTGACCTTCTTGGTCACCTTGTATCCGCCGGCGATTGTGGTGAAACATGACCCGAGAGGCGCGTTGTCGACGCCCTGGCATCCTCGTCGGCTGTCCGCCTGGAAGGCGTTGCAGGTGAACCAGTCGTTCCTCCAGCAGGCCTGCCCTTCGGAGCAGTCGGGGCTGTAGCCGCAGGTCTGCCCGGACACATCCGTGCACTTCAGTGTGCCGAGCTGGAAACAGTCTTCAGCGGCTTGCTTCTCTGCGTCGGTGGGGAGGTACCCGGGAGTGGTGAACTTGTCTACCAGCGCCTGGTCTTGACAGATTCGGTAGCTGAACATTCCGCCGTGATCGCCGTTGTTGTCGACACACCACTCTACATCAACGGTCTGGCCGGGCGTGTATGTTGCCACAGGCGAGTTTCCCCAGTTGTCGGAAGGCTGGTTGTAGTCGACGCTGACTCTGGCATTATAACCACATGGGCCGCTGCGGCCGACAGTGGCTGCGGTGACATCTGGCCAGGCCGAGACGGGTTCTCGAATTGTGCACTCAGGGCAAGTGTCTATGCCAGCCTGTGTGCAGTAGGTGAGAGAGTGAGTAGAGAAGCTTGAGCTGTTTGCATACCTCAGACCCAAGTCGTGTGCGGCTGGAGGGGATGGTTAAGTATCCATGACCAAAGGTGGACTTGACGAGACTGGCAAAGGCCAATGCAGTGGTTGTCTTCATCGTTGAAGGATCGAGTCACAGCACGGGGATAACTGGTGTTGATATTCGTAGGACACTTGGAATGAATCTTCAGTCACTGGATGGCAATGTCTTCTATTTTGCATTCTAAGAATGAGCACCTCACCAACTATATACTCAGCAAGAACCAACTTAAAGTTCGACCTTTCGACGCATGCTTTCATCAAGCCACTATTCACGATCGAGACTCAACGATCTCGCCGAACAATAACTGTCCAGCTGACCAGACAGCGCCGAAATACCCCCAAGCGAAGCGGCCCTACCCGCACTCGTTTCCCCGGATCTAAGCTGGTCCCAGGTGCGGGAGTATGCCTCCGGGGCACAGTTTCGATTAGTGCCGGCTGTCATATCTGTAACTGGAAACCAGCGCGGGGTGAATAGGGCCGTGATGCGGCCGTCATCCGATGCATGCCACGCCCCCGATTTCCTCGGCCCGCAATCTCGACCGTTCGGACGCAGCCGCATGCGTGGGGAAGCCCCTCGGCTTAAAAGGGACGTGGCACCCAACGCGCGCCCTTGCCAGAATTTCGTGGTTGACAGGCCCCAAGGCGGCATCCCGACCTGCAGATCAGATGACCTGTCAAAGTCACAGGCTAGAGGCCAAGGCAATGTGTCACGACACCCTCGAGATTGAAATAAGAAGGCCCGAGGATGACCTTCTGGCCACACATTTCCAGCTGATGCCGTGAGTGGTCTTGTCTGCAGACAGCGGTGGCGGCTGCAGTCAAAAGTGCCGAAGAACGACCGCGCTCGCGCAGGTTCAAATGTTGTGAACACCTCAGGCTGCGCTGAATGTGCCACTGGCAGCATCATCGATGAATACCTGTTGGCCTGTTATATCATATGTGCTGAATCGCTGTGTCAGTGAGATGAAATAACCACGCTCTGCCATACCGTCAGCCTGACGTTGACCTTTTGCAGGTCCAAAATTGGCTGTGCTAGAACACGGCCTGTGAGAGCTGGCGGGCATGAACGCTCTGCGCTTTCATGGTCTCTGGTGATGGCCATAGACATATTTTGAGCACCCACAATTGGTAATTGATTACCAGTCGGATCCTTCCGACAGACTTGTCGGCTGTGACACCGCAATATCGTGGAGGTCTCCGTGATGGTTCACGCCGCGTTGTTATCTCGGTGTAATTCGTTTGAAGTGGCGTCGCTCTCAGAGCTGTGAGTCCGAGGTGTGCAACCGACATTCATGTCAACTGCTCCCACAGCCTCCTCATCAACCGCAAATCATCACCGAAGCGAGCCACTGGCACTAGGCTGGACGGCTCATGGCTGACAGCTGATGCTTCAGGCCCAACACGTCCGATCACGCCACGCTACGAGTGCATCCGGCCGGGATACATCAATAGCACTGGCAAAAGGTTAAGGACCGAATAGATCGGCCAAGACGAAGTATTGTGCCAAAGATATTTGATAAGTTTCCGGAGACGTACCGGGGTTGGCATTGGTAAATCTCAAGTCAAGGAGCTTCAAGTGAACTTATTAGAAGGAAACAGAACCCCGGCTTTTGAAGACCAACTATATCTACCGGAGAGTTGGCTGTAAAGGCTTCTTAAAGAAACAATATGCCGCTGTCGTCTGAAGGGCTTCTATATTTGGTATACACGGGTTTGTTATTGCAGGGGGGTCTACGATATTTCTCGTCCGTCGAGGGCTCACACGTGCCAAGATGAGCAGGGCCTCTAATCTTGGGGGCCCACATTCTTGCCAGGAGCTCACTGCGAGCTCACAGAGATTGCTTGTCAGAAAAGGTTATCTGTCTGACATGTCCTTCTGCTCATTGGAGTTGCAAGGAACTCTCGGCTGAATCTTTTGGGCCCCATTTCAAGGTTCCACTAGTGGCGGCTGGCGCAGCCGAGGAGAGGAGAGACTGTCACTTCAAGTAGTATCGTGTTGAGAAGCACGGCATGGATATCCTTGGCCCATCTATATCGAATTTTAAGACAGCAAGGCGCCCGTTCTAGATGTTTCGAAGATCAACCGGATTAATATGCCACTTAGCTGGCTTTGTGAGATGCCGAGTCCAATCGCATCAACGGCCACAGATGGCTGTAGCATCGAAGTCGCCCCGCTTGCAATCTTGCCTCCCGAAGCCTGGCAGACATGGCGTTCTCGCCATCAGGGACAAGTTGTCCAATAATGTGTGCACGTCTAAGAGATAAGAGAAGCTTACTCAAACTATTATTCCACCAGCACGAGGAATACTTAAACCAAATCAGACTTCGGTGTATGTGCGCAGGGGAAATGCACAGACTTTCACACAGCAACAAGAGGCGCTAGGGACAGAGAGATTGGGATTTTCTCCGACGCGCCAACGCGACCTGCACCTTTATTTTGCAGAATGTTTCAGCAGAAACTAGGGCTCTCACCAATTTCGTTGGCTGGCGCGGACTCTAGTGCGGTGAACCCATGCAGTGTCCCATGCTCCCCCGTCCACGGCACATCAAATACAGGGATGACGGCGCGCGAGTCCACCGTCCTCCAGTCTTTGATTCCTGGATGCGGTAGGATAGCCCCGAATTTCCCGGTCCTGCCCCGGATGCCCGATGCCCGCTTCGGGGGGTGGATACGACCACCGCCCACGCCAGGCCCCTGATTTGTTGAACCGACAAGGGCTGAGGGGCTGGATGTGATCCTGAACATTATCATTTCGTGCTTGGCCTGTTATTGATGTTATTCCTGTTTTTGAAATAGCTCATTGCACCTCTTTCTGTCATCTCCAGCACGTTTCGCTGTCGACGCGGCCGGGAGGTATATCCACCTCTCTCCAGCTCGGCCCGCTTCGGCCACCTGAAGACTCCCACAGATCCTGCTCTGTCTACGGCAAGCGTCTTCAGGATGGACTCCTTGGTGTCTGGCGAAGAGACACAGGCTGTTGCTTATCAGCTGGTGCCTCTCGCCCCCAAAGGACTTGGCTTCGCCATCGAAGCGGTCGGAATCTCTCTTGGCATCATCGGCATCATTGCCATTTCCCTACGACTCTATGTGCGCCTTGGCTTCTCTGGGGGGTTCAGCAGACCTTTGGGTCTAGACGATGTTCTGGCTGTCTTTGGAACCGTGAGTTGTCCCTTTCCAACCCCCAATCTTCCGGCCGAAGCGAGGGGTTACTTGATGTTTGCAATGAAATTGACCATACAATATCAATCAGCTTACATTTGCGGCCGCGATTGTATTCGCTGTCTATGCCACCCGCTTTGGCCTCGGCAGACGAGATCTGGATCTTTCCTCGCCACTTTATCGGATTCGCGCTGCGGAATACGTGATTTACTGGGAGGTTTTGTACCTTGTGTCGTCCGGTATGACCAAGTGTGCGATTGGGTTCACCTGCATGCGACTGGATTCCCGAAGACGATTTGTCATCCCGATGGCTATCAATATGTCCGTCGTGGTAGTTGTCACTATCTTGGCGCTGATCTACGTCTTTGCCACTTGTCGGCCCCTGGCGGCGACATGGAATCCGTTATTGTAAGTTTCGACCCTTTGGTGCCTGCTTGATGAGCATAAAGGCGACGTGTAGGTTCGCCGAACGCGGCATCATGGACTTTAAGGACTGATTTGAATAGGGGCACATGTCAGGAAACACTTGGACAGTCACTTTCCAGCTACCTTGTGTTCATAACCCAGCTGGCGACAGACTGGATCTTGGTCTTCATCCCTTCTATTGTCGTGGCTGCAGCGCATATGAGGCGCCACCAGAAGGTGCTAATAACAGTTGTCGTTGGCCTTGGAGTTCTCGCAAGTGTTTCGGCTTGTTTCCGCGTGCCTTATCTTAGGTATACCGACATGGCAGAATACCCGGAAGACTTTTTATGTAAGTTGTGGGCCCTGGAATCAATCCGTGTCTAACTAGCGACCATGACTGATCGTGATTGTGTTTGCGCAGACCATCTCGGTGTGATAAACATGACTTCAAATATCGAATGCGGCCTTGGAGTCATAGCATCCTCCCTGCCTTCTCTTCACACATTGTTCAGGTGTTGCGAATCGTCCCAGAACGTGCAGTACAACTATTCTGGCGAAGTGAGTAAAAGATGGACCTGCTACATCATCATACCACCTCAAAAAGTTGAACGGATATCCTGCGAGAAAGCTGGATCTGGCGGATCCAAATCGGTCTGAAGTTTGACTGACAATATGTATTAGAATGGGAGTTCCCTCAGGCGCAGGCACCTGCATTCTGCCCTCAAGCTTGATTCGTTGAATAAGCACGCCGGTATGTACCACGCGTCGGCTTCACGAGCATCGCGTGGACGAGAACTTGATGGAGATGATGATGCTTCCAGCCTCAGAGGGATCATAAGGAGGACAGAAGTCCGTATAGTCTCGTCGTCATAATCATGAACAATAATATCTAGGTATAATCCACGCCCCCTGAAGGCGTGAGCACTATCCAATTGTGTTCTTACGGCAACACTTGTGACCTCGTGATGACCATGTGAGGCAGTATCTTCCCAGATATACAATTCACGAATATCGAGTGATCCACATTGTTCACATCTTGTTGAAACGGAACTCGAACAGTTAAGAATTCAGAGGCTTCAAAACATTCCGAAGCTGCTCTCTTACCCAGAGCAAAGGGACACTTTTCTGTGAGAGGTGGAAGTGAGCAGGGGTACTACGGACTTCGCCATCATGGCAAACCCACCGATGACTCTGATTTCCTTCCCGGTCTCCTAAATGAGATTGGACGTAAGGAGTGTCAAAGACATCAAAGAGATCTTCGTGGTCGGTTGCCGGCCTGATTCAAGTGCTTTGTGCAACTTGCATGGCAGATCGAGACATCGTATGCATGAGTGCTGCGCACTTCGTAGTGGGGGTGTAAGCTCGGGAGACACCTCAGATCAATCCCTAGTGGCCGAATCAGACATGTAGTTAAACAGGCATCGGAAACTTGAGGCGCAGCACTAGAGCGCCATTCGCTCAAACCCGAGAGCTCTCTCTCGTCCACTGATCTGATACAGTCAGCCTTAAAATAGCACAAATGTATAACTGGTGAGATAAGTGGCACACAAAGATGATAGCGGGTGTGCAGCCTTGATCGCGTAAATGTAAGATTTTACCTCACCGCTATCCATCGTCATCGTGTACTTTATGCCTTCTAAATTTTGCCCACGATCCCTTTCCCCCATGCGTTTGTCCGTTGCGCCTGACGATGCTTTAATTTCCATCCCCACACTCCGAGTGCACATACGTGCCAGGCTGCACTGTCCCGGTCTTTTTCCGCAGATTTCACCTGCTACGAATTCCACAGACGTTCGAATTAGGAACTGGCCACCATGTTGGCTTCAACCGTCCCCCTGGATCTGGATGGGCCCGCGATGGCGCCACCTGAAGGTCAAGTATCTGACTTGGACAATAACGGCGGCCTTCATGAGTTGGGAGAGGCAGCCATCGTAATCTGCGCAATCCTGGCAACGGTTTCGGTCATCTTGCGAGTGTGGTCCCGTCTTGCGATGAAGCCGCGATTGTTTGGTATTGAGGAGGCCCTCCTGGTTTGTGCGCTGGTTAGCATTAACTTCTCTCCCCAGTGTGGACAAGTTCTAGGAGAATGAGCTGACATGCCATCGTCTAGGGTACCTTCTCTGGATTCGTTTACATTGCCTACAAGATCGCCATCTTCCCTGGCTTTTTCGTCCACGAATGGAATGTGAGGGTAAGAGACATAAGCAATTACGCCTGGGTGAGTAACATGGAAGATTCAACACAATATGGACACTTACATACACGCTTACACACACGCGCACACACACACACACATATATCTATATCTGCGCGTGCTGATACAAAAAGATGCCTTCTTGCTGACTTTGAGCATTACTCTGCAGCGAGTTCATTTTGCATCGGTATTCTACTGCCTCACGCTCATGTTACTAAAAGCAGCCATCCTGGTTGACTGGGCACACCTCTTCAATCCTCTGAAGAAACGCAACAGTATGTTCTGGGCAGTCCGCATCCTGCTTGTCATGAACACGGTATATTACATCACTGCGGCTTTTCTAGAGACGTTCCGATGCACTCCGCAACAAAAAGTCTGGGATATATTCTACAAAGGAGGCTACTGCCCCGTCAACGTAGTTGTGCTGAATCTGGTCGCGTCGATTATCAACCTCGTCTCGGATATCGCTATCCTGGCCCTTCCTCAATGGGTCATCTGGAGGCTCAACATGACAAGAGCCACCAGGGCCGGTGTCTCGGTACTATTCTTGATCGGAATCTTGTGAGTTCTGTCTGCTGCTGTACCCCCAGAACGCCTTGCGTTCTTGGACAAAGGCCTGCTCGGCGCCAACTGAGAAATTTGACACCGGGCTGACACTATCGCAGCGGAGTCGCCTGCGCAATTTGCCGCTTGTTCTGGCTCAGCAAGCTTCTGGACTCCAGAGATGAGATTTATCTAGCTCCGATGGCCGGTGCCTTTGGCCTTGGCGAAATGACTGCCGCGTTCCTTATTATCGGCGTGCCGTCCGTTCCCAGGATGATCCGCATATTGTCCTCCCAGGGATCGGCCGTGCGCTCCTTGTTGAGTAGGATCAGGCTCCTGAATCGGACAACCAGGAAGCCTACTGGTGAGGAGCCCAAAGGCGTCAGCATGAGGACACTGGGTCATCCCTCCTGGAACAGCTCGGCACATCGAAAGCCCCGTGGTATGTGGGACTTCAGCGATGACGAAACATTTGACCTCTTGTCTGTCTCTACTGCGCATGTTGTGGCAGATCAGTGCCTGGCTTCTGACATGAACTTCCCTCGAAATGCGATCAAAAGAGACACGAGAGTAGATATTGTGAACGAACGGATTTGCTAGCTGGTGATGATCTTGGGGTACATTGGATGTGTCCGTGGCAATCATTCGAGGGTCACGTGGAACGGAACCGAGCTTCTGCTCGGGGAATATAGCAGACAAAAAAGCCGATGTGCCAAAGAGCTGGTCGATGCAGCAATACCCGGCAAAGTTTTGCGTCTATTCTCGTAACAGTCAGGACGGGGATTTGATCCGAGCATCTGGAGAAGAGGCAAACTCATGTAATCTATCTTCTGTGCCTCGCGGCGTATGTGACACCGTGGTCAAGTCCTGCTGCGGACAACAATGGGTTCGGCAAATAATGGAACACAATACCATCAAGCTTCAATTTTCAACCACGCATTCACCCTTTCATCTGACTGCTTAGGTACAAACCCAGAGATCAAAGGTCTCCGGTAGCCCTTTTCGACGGAGACCAGTTCCTCTCCTCAACCTCAGCAACCCTGACCTCAGGAAGATACAACTGGGTATCGCTGCTCAGCTAACATGCATGATCGCTTAACTCTGAGCCCTCAAATGGGGAAGGCCTCTTCACGGTGTGTTTTACGACATGAGCGAGAGCGAGACATAGACATCTGGAGCTCATCCTAAGGAATGATACAAGATTCATGAGAGACTGTAGCATGTGGAGTTTCACAGTCTGCGCAGTCATCAAGTATCTGCCGAGTGTAATTTGTAATCTCCATTGTTCACGGCAGCACAGCACAAGCCATACCATCCAAGGAGTCGTGTTAGCCGATCGAATTTCTCAATGTGTGTGCTCATGTAACTCTGTGGGGGCGTGTTCACAGACTGTCCAAGTTTCGTAGGGCAGACCTCTTGTTTCGCTCATGGGCTAAGACCACATAGAGCCTTGTAACGAAACCAGGCGCTGACTCTGCGCCACCACCCGCATCTCCAGAACTGCCAGGCATTGAACAATGTCCATGACATGAACTTCCGCCACCAAGGTGTTGATTCGTAGAGCCATCTGGGCGATTGGGACCGGACGCGCCCGGCCCAATGGCTTGCAGAGTTCAAACCTACTATTTCGCCAGATTTTTCGGACCAAAACGGCTGCGACGCGAGCGAGATCATCTGAACGGCATTCTGATTCTTGGGTTGTTAAGGACTAGGGACGAGGCTAATTGGCCTGGGCGGGTTGGGTACCGGCTAAGCGACGCATGGCCCGTGTGCCCGTTTCCCGGTTTCACAACCATCACTAAACCTCTTGGGATGAATATGGGCTCGATTGAATGGTGTGACGTTTTCGTTTTCGGGAATTGCCAAGACATAAAAAGGAAACAACTCGCACATGCGGCGAACATGTATCTTGGTCTACATACTAGAAATTACAAGAAGAATATATAATCGTTTGAATCCAGCGTTGAGCAGCCCTGGTCGGCCTTCATCATTATTTGCAGCAATCTTAAAATCTAACTAATACTCAATCGGATCAACTCATACTACCGAAACAAAGATTCTAGACCTTCAAAGACGTCCAACCACTCCCACACAGACGAGCTCAAGTCAACATGAAGTTCATCACCGCCACAATATGGTTCCTCGCAGCCAGCGCCGTCGCACTGCAAGACCCACGCGCGCCCGCCGACAACCTCCTGCCTCGGGCTGAATCGGCAGCAGGTGGTGCCAAGGCCAAGGCCACAGGCGCCGGTGGTGCGAAGGCTTCAGGCGCAAAGGCCTCGGGCGCAAAGGCTTCGGGCGCGAAAGCGACAGGACCGTCCAGGGCAGCGAGTGCCGGCGGTGCCAAGGCCACAGGAGCTGCCAAAGGCAAGGGAAAAGCAGGAGGAAAGGCTGGTGGTAAGGGGAAGAAGGGAAAGAAGGCCAAGAACAATGACTAAGTTTGTCTTTGTAAGAGTCGTTGGGGGCGGTGTAGTTTCATGGATGACTGGCGCGAAGACTGGCAACTCTTTTCTTTCTCACGACTATTAGAATCCTCTCTGGGGCGGCTGCGATTTCCACTAGTTGGCTCGGGGCGTTGGGGTGTTTATTAATACCTAGTAATCTACTGAATCAGCGCGTGCTGTCAAACACGCTTCAGATATTTGGTTCGCACTCAAATCAGTACTGCAGTGCCGTGTAACAACATAATCAGATGGGGAGAAGAATTGAAATGTCATTTTCTAACAATATTTGATGTCGTACAGTGAAGGCGAAGTCTTCTTGACACCAGAACTTGCGCAAACAACAATACAGACTCGGTCGCGAAAGACTGGGGCTGGATATAGGCGGAGATATCGGAGTTTTGAAGATTCTGCTCAGAAAAAAGAGAACAGCTCTCAACGATCAATGCAATGAACATTTCAACTCCACGATGTTCTTAACTGGCACATAAATTCACAGAAGCTGGGCTCAAGCGTTTCGAGTCCTAGGGTTTACCATCTCCTTCTCATTCTATTGCACTGCTCCTGGTTCTAGCATCGCTGCACACGCGCCGGGTTCACAGTTCTGTAACAGAAACCGGCCCTGACCGAAAGGCACGCCAGATAGGATGATAACTGATACTTGGACGTGGTAATTGGCCTTCCTTCAAGGCTTGCGCCGGAATGGATACTGCAACCAAGTGGACTGTGTAATGTAAGTGCGTTCAATGGTGCCCATGATCCTTCGCAGCGTGGATATGTTGTTGGCTTTGTGCCAGGCGAGGAACTTGCCGTGAGCGGTGACGAAAGACATGATATGATGCACTCACGGACGGTTCCCACCCCGCGCTGCCCAGAAGTCGGGCTCACCGCGAGGACTTGGGCTCAACGCGGGGCGGACACCTTGTCCAAAGATCTGGGCTCCGATTGCGACCTCATTTCCTCCGCTCTGCCAAGTATTGAAGAGATGGAGTCAACTGTGGAGGGGCGAGTCAGGCGTTCAATGCTGGGTAAGCCTGCCCGATCCCGCACACCTCGAACGATCTATTGGCCGTTCTATCATGACGATAAATATTTCTCGCTATTACCATGTGCATGCAGCAGGAGCTAACATGCCATGCATGGGCTATAAAAGTGAGTGAGCGACTAATTACTGTGTAGAGCTCGCCCCACGCCTTGGCAGCGAGAGAGGCCGATGTTTAGCCATCTAGATGCTGGTTGCATGCCGGCTGCATGGCCTTGCATGGTTACCGCAGTAGTGGCCTTGGTGAGGCTTTTCGTGGGGAGACCTGCAGGCCTGGGAGGCACCACCCCATGCATCCCCACATTTCGGCATTCCAGAACTGGAGGGAGCCGCCAGGGCCCCGGCAGGACCTGCACCACCTGCACCACCTGGCAGGGCCGCCCCAGACCTCATGAGGAAGTGGGTCTGGAGAAAGGGCAATCTGGGGCTGGGTGGATTTCTGCTGTCAAGCTCACCCCACGATCTCCGCGAAAACCCAGCCTGCCAATCGTTCCTCTGGTGACGCTTTGGCGGCACAGCTACGGCTTGAAACACTGACGAGCCCGCAGCAAACACCCCGACGATAGCTTCAACTATTTGATATTTGACGTCCGTCAGAAACACATCTCACAACTTCTCCAAACGAAAAGATGGAATTTTTCGACGCGGACAAGCCACATCACCCGACGGCATCGACTGTTGACGATCCAGGCGGAGAAATACACAGGTACTCGCTTGCCCAGATCCGGTAAAGCATGTGGGCTCCTATATCACGAAGCCCCATCATCTCGGCCCCTTTACGGCGCCACGAAAAACCACGCCGACGATTCCAAGGCGCGACCCCCGGACTTCTTCCACCCTCTGCTGTTGCATGACGACATCCGACATGCCACTGGAAGTGCCGACGTCGTGCGCAGTGAGTCGCCAGATTTTCCCCGACCATCTGTCAGATGTGATGCGCGATCACATCTGCTCACAATTTCTTTGAGTAATAAGGTTACCACGGCAAGCACGGGTCACCTACCTAGGTACCTTACAGCCTGACAGACCGACAGCACGACAACTCGCTCGCCCCCCTGGCCTGTCACCCTGTGTGCCTCCTACCCGCCCGCTGCTGCTTGTCATTCATGTCTGTCAGCCCGCGGGAGTAGCATCCAACCGGCGATCCTGGGGCATGCTGCTTGATTCAGGAACCAGCGAGGGGGGTAAATCCTCCCGACCAGGCACACCCCAGGTCCTGGTCTGCCGGTGCCTCGACCCGAAGGATATGATATGCCCAGTCGTCCCGGGGGGGTCCCACTTCACCCACCCCAAATTCCAGACCACTGGGTTCCCCCACAGAAGCTAAGGAATTAGACATCGGGCGAGGGTTCGTCTCGTTCGGTCACTCTTGACCGCGTACGCCACTCCACCCAAATATCGAGTGACCTCAGTTCAGTATCCCGAACCGTTCGGCCCTTTTCCGTCCCCATCTGGACACACATGACGGGACATCCACAGCAGCACAGCTGATCTCTGGAGGTTTTTTTTCTGCCGCGTGGGGCCCCGAACCCTTCCCGCAAGGTTCAGGTTCTGGTCGTCGACAGCAATGTCACGCAGGCCCGAGCCCTGGTCTGCCCGGCAAGAAGCCGGGGGCCTCTCCCGCCCCGCGGTTGCACCGGGAGCTGGGAGGCAAGGACGATCGTGAGCTGTAGGCCTGTCTCTATAAAGATGCAGAGATCCCCGCGTTGCATGAATCCCTTCTCGTAGCCCTCCAGCGCGACCAGTTCTCCCTCAGCTCGCCATCAACTCAACCGTCATGGCTTCGTCTCTGCTGCTGTCTGCTGCCCTGCTGCTTCCCGCAGTCCGCGGCCAGTTCTCACATGTTCAGCCCTTGAACACCACAATCCTCGGCCAGTACGGCCATGTGGAGCCCCACTACCCTTCACGTGAGTCTCTTCAAAGCCCCCACGACATCTCGCCCTGCTAACTGGCCTCTTCAGCAAATGCCACTGGTCTCGGTGGCTGGGATGATGCTCTGGCCAAGGCCAAGGCCTTCACGGCCGAGCTCACCATCGAGGAGAAGGCCGACATGGTGACTGGCACTCCCGGACCTTGTGTCGGCAACATTGTCGGCATCCCTCGTCTCGGCTTCCCCGGCCTCTGTCTTCAGGATGGTCCTCTGGCCATCCGTGTAGCAGACTACGCCAGTGTTTTCTCTGCTGGTGTTTCTGTTGCTGCTTCTTGGGACAAGGAAATCCTCTACGAGCGAGGATATGCCATGGGTGAGGAGTTCAGGGCCAAGGGTGCCCACGTCTTCCTTGGGTAAGCATGCTTCCAATCCGCACGCATGACTTGGCGGGATGAAGACTAACCGTGTGCTCAGACCCGTCGCCTCCCCCATGGGACGGTCTGCTTACTCCGGACGTAACTGGGAAGGATTCTCGCCTGATGCCTACTTCACCGGTGTTGCCATGGAGAAGACGATTCTGGCCGTGCAAGAGACGGGTGTGCAGGCCTGTGCCAAGCACTTCATCGCCAACGAGCAGGAGACCCAGCGTAACCCAACCTGGAAGGAGGGCGGCACCATCACCGACGTCGAGCAGGAGGCCATCTCATCCAACCTCGACGACCGCACCCTCCACGAGCAGTACCTCTGGCCCTTTGCCAACGCAGTCAAGGCCAAGGTCTCCTCCATGATGTGCGCATACCAGCGAATCAACGGTACCTACGCCTGCCAGCACTCCAAGCTGCAGAACGGAGTCCTCAAGGGCGAGCTCGGCTTCCAGGGTTACATCATGTCGGACTGGGGCGCGACCCACTCTGGTGTTTCCAGCATCGAGGGAGGTCTGGACATGAACATGCCCGGCGACCTCGGCAACTATGGCGCGACCTGGGGAAGCGGCAGCTACTACGGAGGCAACCTCACCGCGGCCGTCAACAACGGCACGGTCGACGTCTCCCGTGTTGATGACATGATCATCCGTATCATGACACCTTACTACCTCTTTGGCCAGGACTCCGCGGAATTCCCCACCGTCGACCCCTCGGGTGGCTACCTCAACACCTTCTCCCCCATGTCCAGCTGGAGGGAGGAGTTCAACCTGACTGGCCCGTCCAGCCGCGACGTCCGTGGCAACCACAGCGCCCTCATCCGCAAGCACGGTGCCGCCGGTACCGTCCTCCTGAAGAACGAGGGTGCCCTGCCCCTCAAGGCCCCCAAGAACATCGTCGTCTTCGGAAACGACGCCGGTGACGTGACCAACGGCCTCTACGGCGACAACACCGAGGAGTTCGGTACTCTCTTCGCCGGCGGCGGCTCCGGAACCGGCCGTGCCACCTACATCGTCAGCCCTCTCGAGGCCATCAAGGCCCGCGCCGCTCAAGACAACGCGCTTGTGCAGTACGTCCTCAACAACACCTTCGTCATCAACAACCTGGGCAGCTCCGGTGAGTCCGGCGCACTCGGCGGCGTGCTCCTGATCCCCGACGCCCCCGACGTCTGCATCGTCCTCGTCAAGACGTGGGCCGAGGAGGCCCTCGACCGCACCACCTTCGACCTCGACTACAGGGGCGCCGAGCTTGTCAACGCCGTGGCCAGCAAGTGCAACAACACCGTCGTCGTCAGCCACTCGTCGGGCATCAACATGCTCCCCTTCGCCGACCACCCCAACGTGACCGCCATCCTGGCCGCGCACTACCCAGGCCAGGAGTCGGGCAACTCGCTCGTGGACATCCTCTACGGCGACGTCAACCCCTCTGGCCATCTCCCCTACACCATCGCCCTCAACGAGACCGACTACAACGCGCCCGTCACCACCTCCATCCAGACCGACGGCCCCGACGACTGGCAGTCGTACTTTGACGAGAAGCTCGAGATCGACTACAAGTACTTTGACGCCCACAACCTGAGCGTGCGCTACGAGTTCGGTTTCGGCCTGAGCTACACCACCTTCGAGCTGGCCGACATCGCCGCCGAGCCCGCCGCCGAGGGCATCACCTCGCGGCCCGAGGAGAACGAGGTCCAGCCCGGCGGAAACCCGGCCCTCTGGGAGACCGTCTACAACGTCACCGCCGCCGTCAGCAACACGGGCGAGGTCGGCGGCGCCGCCGTGCCCCAGCTGTACGTCGGCTTCCCGTCCGGCAACCCCGCCCTGGCCGGCACCCCGCCCAGGCAGCTGCGCGGCTTCGAGAAGGTCGGCCTGGCCCCCGGCGAGACAAAGACCGTCTCCTTCGAGCTCATGAGGAGGGACCTCAGCTACTGGGACGTCGTCAGCCAGGAGTGGCTCATCCCCGAGGGCGAGTTCACCCTCAGCGTCGGCTTCTCCAGCCGGGACCTGAGGGTCACTGCCAACATCACGCCCATCTCGGCTTAACTGATGTGAGCGTCGGACGGGGGGAGTAATTGTCTGTAATGAGATCATGATAGCATGTCTGTACATATTAATGGATGTAATCACAATGACCCACGACCTGAAGTTTTGCCAATGTGACCTGTTTGAGATTCGTTGAAAGCTAATCGATGCGATTTGCAATTCGTTGGTTTTGTATAGGCTTATAGAGCACAACCTGCGACTGTTAATCTGAGAACATCCACTCGATGGAGTCGAGGAATTGCAACAGCTTCCTCGGTCTTTGCTATCCTGTCTCAATCCTTGTCCTCCTTCTGTCGCTGCTGCAACGCTCTGTCAACCTTGGTCTGGATGATTTGCTCCTCCAGCGCCCGTCTTGCACCCGTCCTTGTAGGACGGTCATATTCGTAATTGCAGCCAAAAGTCCGAAGAACCTTCCCAAACAGATTTCCATAAACAAGACCAAGGGCAGTCCATACATCTCCGTATTCGCTGCTTCTGAGGTTCAAGTCGGGATCCGCACCTCGTCGCAGAAGGTCCGACGCCCTTGAGAAATCTTCTCTCAAACAAGCCATGCCAAATATCGTCCAGCCACCATCGTTGGAATGCCAGACCGCGTTGATGTCTGCGCCTTGATCGATATAAAGATCAACGAGAGAGTACTGTTCTTCGTAGAACGCGACGAGTAGCGGTGTCATTCCCTCGTGGGCTTTTGCGTTGACGTCGACAAGTCTGTTATCCAGGATGTAGTTGATGACCTTCAGCTGGTTCAACCGGGTCGCTGTGTGAAGCGCACTCCACGGACCATCGGAGCAAGGACACGTCACTTGAGGACTGGCACCTCGCTCGAGCAGAGTCATGGCTGTCGATTCGTGGCCACGACACAGGGCGAAGTGCAGAGGCGTCCAGCACATCTCAGCATCATCCTCCATCATGTAGTCCGCGTCTAACACGTTCCCACGACCCTTATAAGGAGGAAATCCCAACTCAGATATGTTTTCACCATCGCAGCATGCGCATAGACCCTTGCCTGCTTTCTCGATGTCGGCACCGTGGTCCAGCAGAAACTGGACCATGCTGTCAGAACCAATACTTGCTGCAAGTGCCAGTGGAGTGAAAATGGAAAGCTCGTGGTATTCAAAAACCACCGACCAGCCCGTCAATTTATTCACGTGAGCCCGGAACATTCTATCGTTGTTGATATCGGCGCCATTCTCCAAGAACCGCGTGATGGTGGTGAAACGGTCGCATGCAACTGCCCACATTACTGAATTGGTTCTAGTCAGCGATGGCGGGAACATCTCTGAGTAGATCAATTTGCAAATGACATGGCTTACATGCTTGGCCACCGTCTTCCTTGAGATGCTTCTGGTAGAGGATGGGATTGGTACTGGCGTAGCATTTGCGACAGGTAGCCGCAAGAGCAGCAAGGTCGCCGCTCATCAGGCCATTGTCTTTGGCTACCAGGCAGAGGAGTTCAGCAGGCAGGCGGTCAAGATGGTCTCGAGGCTGGGAAGCCATGGTGGCGCGGACTTTTCAGGCGATCATGTATCGTGGAAGTCGCGTGCAGGGTCGTCAGGTGCACTTTGATGGTCAATGATGTTGGGAACGCGCGACGCGCAGAGATTGATCGTTGTGTCAGGACCGCAGTTTCGCCCTGTGTAGTCTGTGGGTGGAATGTCCCTCGTTTGCTAACTGAGAGTTGGCAGGAGGTAGGCACGACCTCCGCCCAAGCTCCGTCCACCACCCCTGGAAGGCACGTAATGAGCTTTACCTACCGACCATCAGGTAGAAGCCACCGTTTCAAGGTGCGTTAACTGATAGTTTCCAAATGCTGCATGGCTCTTTGGCTAAGTGCTGCTCGACATTTGTTTGTCCGTCACCAACTGAGTGCAGGATCCATTGCCAAAATACATCATAGCAGCCTTTGGCGAACATGCCTGCCTTTACTGCGAGTCACCGCGATATCTTCTTGTGGGGATCCTCCCATTAGTGTATCCATTAACAGTGGTGTGTCCCTTTTGATTAGATGCATACCTGCTCTCTTACGCATGATGTGCGCTGTTCCTGACCATTCTTCCTAGCCGGGTGCGACGTACCTGCTTTTGGCATCCACAAAGCACCAGGAACCAAACTCTTCAAGGTTCTAGAAACGTGTACAGCCATTCTAGACGCAAGTCGAATTCACCGAGGTGTCACTGATTCGTTCGATCCTCGCAACCAAACTTCTGTCATGCATGTCATCATCGCCAGGTCGCTTCGAAAGGGCAAAAGATCGCCATCCACTCGGGTCTTTCTCCCCTCCATATGCAGATAATAGTTCGCAGCCCCAGACTCTTGTTCAATGGCCGTGTTTGGCTCGCTTAGCCCGGCTAAAGGGCATGGGATTCTGCAGTGCCAATATCTGCCTTAGTGGCCTAATATGCGACTCGGCACGGCCCATGCCAATCGGCCTTTGCGGCACGCCAGAGCCTGCATATATTCGAAATCAATTCCAACCAGCCTGGATCAGCTTGCTCCCCGACGCCGTCGCCCAGAAGTGAGGTCCCGGGGTCCTAAGTCCCATGGTAGGGGGGCCTGCCAAGTCATCGATAGCGTGGCTTGCCGCCCCATTCGAGCCGCCGCGGGGGAACAGCCTTCGGGTGATCGGGACGGTGAGTGAGGCTATTCGCTTGGTATGTCGGAATGAGAGGTCTACTATCACGTTCTAGAAGGCCGTTACACACGCCGCGCGTACCTTCCTCACAAAAATGCGGCCATGGGTGTCTGGTTAGGTATGTGCGTCCGCCCGAGGTGCCTTCTCCGAGTCTCCCTTGACAACGAGTCTCACCGTCCGGGTCCAGACTTTTCCATGCTTTCAGGCTTTGACGATGAGGTGATTCGAATGCAGTGTGCTGAGTCCTCGTAACCAGACCTTGCATGGATAATAAAGACAGTCCTGTGCCTAAGACAAAAACTGCAATCGTCTTTCTCAGTCTTTCCTACCTACGTATCCGCCCTCCAACAGCTTGCTTACCTGCTGTACCCAACAACGGCTGCTGCAACACACCTGGTGCCTCAACATGCAGATTCGCTCCTTTTATTCTGCTGTGCTAGCAGCAACCACTGCTTCCGCAACCAAGATACTGCTGCCATTATATATTTATCCAATCCCACTGGACAGGTGGGGCAGCATCTACGACGCCATTGCGACGCATCCGTCCATCGACTTCCAGATCGTCATCAACCCCAGTTCCGGGCCCGGCGGATCAACTCCCGGATACAACAGCCACTGGATCACAGCCGTGTCCAAGCTTCATACCTACGACAACGTCGACACCTTGGGCTATGTGCGTGTCGGCTACGGGGCCAAGGCCCTGGACGATATCAACACTGACATCAACAACTGGGACGGATGGAACCACTACACGGCAGAAGACATCACGATCGACGGCATCTTCTTCGACGAGACGCCCAACTGGCAGGGCACAAAGGGCGCAAACGACGTCTCCTTCATGGAGCAGCTCTCCGAGCTGGCGGACCACGGGGGATACAGCAAGGTCTTTAACCTCGGGCAGGCCTCCAATCACGCCGAGTACTTCAACATCGCCGACTCGGTCGTCATCTTTGAGAACACGGCCGGGTGGTACAACGACACCGTGCTGGACAACGCCGTTGCAGATGGCGTTGCAGAGAAGTCCGCCGTCCTGATCCATCATTTCCAAGGGAGCAGTTTGACCTCGGGCTATGCGGTGAGGTGGGTTGTCAACATGGTTCGCAAGGGGCTCGGGAGCTTTGCCATAGTCAACACGGACTGGAACAATGCGAACTCGAATGTTGCGCCGATGGGGATTGGGATACTCGCTGACATGCTCGAGTCAGTTCAGGGGTATTGACTTTTGGAGTAGTCTGTCTCCTTTTCACGGGATGAAAAGTATTGGTGAATTTAATTCTTTTGGCCCTACATCCGTAGTCTCCGATAAGCCAAAATATGACTTTGGTGACTTTCTTCTTTTGGCAATGTCTCAGACAAGGATCTTTGCTCAGTGATTCCCTGCATTTTTGCTAGATTACTGAACAGAGAGTGCCGACATGGTGCAGTGGTACTTGGTGTCAGATACAAATTCTCATTCGAATTGAAAGCTGAAATTCAACAAAGTAGAATTGAATCAAGAAAAGGAATTGCTTGGTATGGAAAATCGCAAGCTTAGTTGTAAGTGATGTGTGTTGGGTTGACCAGACGCGGGAAGAGTGTTTACCAGTCGGCGCCGATAGTTAACGCCGACTCCGCTCCAAAAATCATTGCACCGATCGGAATCGCAGAGAATTAAAACGTCGCAATCGCATGGGCATGGCCTGGTCCTCGGTCGGGGGAGCGGGGCAAGTACAGAGCCCGCGTATGGAGCAGGCCCACCGGCGTAACACCCGTGGACGGGCGCATGCGGCTTGCGATCTACGCCGTAACATGAAATTGAGACTAACCTTCGGCACTGGAATATCCATAGTCTGGGCGGCCGCGACGGTGCACCCACTTAATTACACCATATGCCAATTTTCTTCTAATCATCTCCAGCCTACTCCTTAAATCGGAATTTCTTTTTGGAGTATTTATATAACTATTTGGCCTTCACGTCAACATCACAATTCGGTCAACTTCAACACACTGCAACAACCCTCTCGATCTTTCAACCTCATCTGAAACTCACACACATCAAAGCTCGAGCAATGGCAACAGAAAAGCGCAAGACCACGGTCATCATCGCGGGAAGCGGCCTCACCGGCCTGAGTCTCGCGCTGGCATTCCAGCAACTCGGCGTCCCTTACCTCCTCCTTGAAGCCTACGACAGTTGTACTCCCAACGTGGGCGCCAGTATTGCTATTCAGCCTCAGGGGCTTCGTATATTCCACCAGCTGGGGATCCTAGAAGATGTTGAGGCAGTATACCAGCCCCTAGGTCAACTCATGAGTGGGGATGCAGAAACGTGCGTACAAATTAATTCAGGCTGAGTTACTTCTCCGGTCGAAAAGCACCAGTGCGTGAACTTCCGAAAGAACTAACATGAGATCCATATTTCAAGCGGGAAACTACACATCATGGAAACGACACCAATCTTGAAAGAGCGGCACGGCTACGAAGTCGGTTTCTTCAACCGATATGATCTGCTCTGTGTCCTGCACAAGCACATCCGCGAGAAAGAGCGCCTCCTCGTCAACCAAAAGATTATCCGTGTCGATAACTACGAGGACAGAGTGGTCGTGCATACTGCGGCCGGAGATGTCTTTGAGGCGCAGGTGATCGTGGGCGCCGACGGTGTGCGCTCTACAGTCCGTAAGGAGATGTGGAGGAACGCCGAGGTGGCAGGGGTTGGTCGCCCGGAGGAGGACAAGAAACGTGAGTGGAATCAGGCTGCGCCCGGCTCATCACATTCATTATTGTTCTTTTACAGTGTACTAACACGCACCCGCAGCAATCGTCTGTGACTGGGCCACCTGCTTCGGTGTGTCCGACTACGGGGCTTCGCTACCTCGGGGTCAATGTGGCAGTGTTGTAGGAAAGGAGTACAACGCGGGATGGATGGCGGCCAAAGACGGGCGTTGCTTGTACGTTTTTCTAAAGCCATACTGGATTTGGAGTGGCCATGCCAAACATTTCTTCATTACCCCAGCTAACCACGGCATCACTATAGCACGTTCTGGTTCTTTAAGCTCCCTCAAGAAACCCGCATGGTCACCCATGACACCATTCCCCGGTTCACGGATGAGGACCACGAGAGGGAGATCGCTCGTGGTAAGAAGCTCCTCGCCAAAGTGCCAAGGAAAAATGGGCTCCACATAGATTTCGATCAGCTATATGACCAGAGAGACCCGGTGCATTCCGGAATCACGGCCTTGCCACATTTCGTGTTGAAGAAGTGGCACTTTGGCCGCATCGTGGTCATTGGAGAGTAAGTCACAATTTTACTACACCTTTCCCTTGGCTCTTTGTCTTGCTCAGCGCAGGACTCGATAACACGTGCTAACACTCTCACAGTGCTGCGCACAAATTCAACCCGCTCCCTGGTCAGGGTGGTATGAACTGCTTGGTTTCAGTAGCCACACTCATGAACTGCCTACAAGACTCCCTGGGCGACAAGCTCACGAGCTCGCCTGTCTGGGACACGGCCGTGTTGGGTGACGCCTTCACCAAGCTGGCCGAATTGCGATACGAGAAGGTGACCACGGCCGTCGATGCATCCGAGAAGGCCATGAACATGATGGGATGGGGCAGCACATACACAAAGATCCTCTACAAGGTCCTCTTACCGACCCTGCCCAACTCCATGCAGGCCGACGACGCCACAAAGGTGATCCGAGGCGGCGTTGCGCTCAAGGGGTGGGATATCCCCGACGTGCCACACACGGTTCTGTACGAAGACGAAGAGAGGCGTGTGAAGAAAACGAGGTCTGCTACACTCTCACCAGCGACTCTGTTGTTCGCTGCCACCGCAGCCATTGGGGGAATCATGGCGATGAGGGCTACGCAGAAGCATCCGGAGCTGCTGGCCAGTGGATGGAAGACCTTGCAATCTCTCGCCGTCTGAGACGCCAAGGCGATTTGGAGGCAATCTACCTTTTTCTCTTTTTCCTTTGGCGTTAAAGCGTGTGGCTATGCATATTACGCCAGCTGGGCCCTGCCAGCCCCCCACTGGCCTGTAAATAGCTTCGGGGCTGAGTCTGCAGAGCAACTGCCCTTTTCCTTTCTTTTTATTAGGCAATCTTTCCATGAACATAGAGTGGTTAATATCCCGAGCTTTGTTTTGAGTAACCAATAGAGGGATGCAAATTCGTCCTTTGAAAGCGTCCAGTAAGTACCCTAGGGTAACATTGACCATGGCCGTGTGGCATACCGCTCATCCTTCAAGATATATCATAGATAATAAAATGGTCAGATAAGAGTCAAGTCCTTCTCTTCCCATCTGGATGGGTCCATCTCAGTTGGTGCGTCTACCTCGACATGTCCAATTCTTCGATACGTATCCTCCAACCCCTCCACAGGGTCAAGAATAAGCATCGACAACATAAAACTAGAGCCCCCGGGGAGATCCGTACGATTGACCGCCATACCAACCGGGAAAGCGATGAACTGCCTACTCTCGTGGATGTCACTCGTTGATTGTGCACTCCACCCTTCCAAGTCTGCCCAGGGTAGGTATTCGTGCGGTGGACCAAACATCCACACGTGCCCACTATGGAATTGTGAGCCTACCTCTCGATCTAAAATCGCCCCATCTTTTGAAGGTATTGACGTCCTTGGCGATGGATAATCCCTCAGAAGCAACGGCCGGGTATACCCGCGCAGTGTGATGGACGCAGCAAGGATCCTGCCATAGGAGTCAGACGTCGCTAGCTCGATGTGATATGAGAGTAGCTGTGGCTTCAACGTTCTGTCAAACTGCTCGAACTCCGCTCGCTGCTCCGAGCTCGGGAAGGTCCGCATGTCATGGACGTAGCAGCAGCCGGGCATCGAGGCCCAGCTCCATGACGGTGCGATATATTCCTCACCACCGTCCGGGTCTTGTTCGAGCCTGGGTATCCATGAGTACCAGTTGAGGCCATATGCCAGGTCTTTCTCCCACAGCCCAGCTAGATAGGCGCCAAGCTCGGGGGTTTGGAAGGCAGACGCGAGTCCCGATAATGCAGGCAGCTTGTCGGACTTTTTGGTAAGCTTACGTCTCGTGTATTCCTCGATGCAGCGATAGAATGCGGATAGTCGCTCTGTGCGTTGACTTTCTTCCAAGCCGGATCTTGGAGGCCACATGAAGGGCACAGATAGACCTCTTGCCTCAAAGCCTCCTAGTCTCCTCGACGGAAGATCACCTAGCCCGAAGTCTTCAGCCCAAGTCTTGCTGACACATTCCCATATGAGCTTTCGCTTGCCGAAATGTAGGATCCGAGGTGCCATGATGTGCTCCTGTAGGCACCATCCCCTATCATGGAGCGGTTCATCAGGATCACCAGCCCTGGAGAAATAGCAGTTGGACGGTATTTGGCACGCCAACTCCTTGTCTCTCCCAAAACTATGAGATCGAAGGTTGCTACGCGGTGTTAATATGCCGTGTTGACCGTCCGGTGCTGCCACAGCAGATATCATCAAACTCCCGTTTCGGTAGATGCTCGCCATGAGAGACGATTCATGGGCCCAGTCATCCGCACTGTCTTGAATGATGCAAATAGCGTCTATCCACAAGAACCGAAAGCCCAAGCGCCTGGTGATATCAATAGCGTCCTGAAAAGATCTCGAAAGATCTTCCAAGCGAATTGCAAGTTGGAATTCTCCAAAGTTGGCCCTCTTCAAAGAAGACATGGCTATAGAACCCCAGCAGTGGCTTAAAGTAACGTAGTGACCTTTCTCCCCTGGAGCTGAGATGTGCAATCTGCATTCCTGGCCTTCCTGGGATATTTCTATTAGGCGGTTTGGAAGAGGAACCGGAGCTTGTGGCGGGCAATTTTCGTGAGAACCACACTTGTCCAGCCAGCCTGCGGCCAGGTCCATGCATGATTCAGATGAGGGATCCTGCGAGATAGGTTTGAATGGGCCGTCCGGAGCTGCTGCGAAACTCGAATCATGTTCGGCTACGTGTGATCTTAGCCCCAGCCTCAAGGAATTTTCGTGGACTGATAGGGTAAACGGCACCTTGAACAAAGCATATGTCGAGACCATACAGTACGGGAATGGGAACTGGCATGGGAGCGGGCTGGTCGACAATGATATTCGTGGTAAGGCAAAACGGCGCCGTGAGGCAAATGCGCTGATCTCGCCCCAGAAAATCGCCCGTGGCTGTTGTGTGGTTGGAATTGAGCCGCGATATTTTCCTGGCGACATCGCGGAGTTCGCTGGTCTCATGTGTGAGGACATCGAGAAAGAAGCGGCATCCGGAACAACCGTTCTGCGCAGAGATCCGCATCAAATGGGATGGCTGCAAATCGTAGTCCATCGGGGAGCGTGCTCTCGGACTTTTCCTCTCCTGTTGAATGGCATCTGGATCGATATTTTCGCAATACTTGCAGAGGCTCATGACCGCGTCTCGGGCTCTTGTCCCAAACCAAAGCTGATGAAGACGGACTTTCCCGAACAAACCATAGGTCTTCCTGCAACAAAGTATCGAGTGACGACAGCCTGCAGGTGGTTATCGCCACTCGGTCACTGCGGCAGTGCTTGGAAAGGAGAGGGGCAGCGACTAAGAACACTAGTAACGTGTGGTAAAGCCAGCCCAACCCTGCCACAATCCCATAAAAGATCATTTCCTAGGTACCGAGCACGCCTAGGTGCCGCTAAGCGTCATGCCAGTTGTGGCTGCGGTCCGCGTGAAAGACGCAGAGTATGAGCAAATCTTCTCAATGGTAAATCCTCTCTGGATTTGACTGTATACCAATAGCCACAGGGCTTGGATGGCACTCCGCATGAGTAAAACAAAATATCGAGAGTCATCTTCCACTTCCCAAAATACCCTTGTTGCGGTCCAGCACTGCCAAGATGTGAAAACAAGAAACCTATATAGGCTCCTGTCGAGTATTTCAGTCAAGTAGTCATTGTATGTTAGAGATTCGTTTGACCATTGTCCAAAAGAGAGTAAGAAAGGTTATATATACAGAAAATATAATATAGCACATGAATAATCGAATAAGCTGTGTTCGCCTCAATACGGTCCTGCGCGGCCTCACACGACGACTGATAGGCTGACTATGAGCTTCGCTCAGTCGCCATCATCAGCTCCATGACTTTGTCACCTCCTGTCCCAACAGCGCCATTCCAGCAGCCTTCCTAGACGCTGTTGTAAACAGCGACATACTCAATGAACATAGTCCCAGAGGACGCCGTGCTAGCAATAGGCGTCGTGCTCCCGTACACATTGTTAGGGAAAGACCCGCCGATGGCAAAGTTGAGCAGGACAAAATAAGTGCCGTGTACGGCGTCGGCCCAGACGGTGGAGTCGCCGACCTGCGCCTCCGTCACCGAGTGGTACAGCGTGTCGCCCAGGTACCAGTTGATGACCTCGGCCGACGCGTCGGTGCGGTCCACCTCGACCGTGTACTGCAGGAAGTTGCCCTGCATCGGTGTCGGCGGCACCGTGCTGCCGGACAGCCCGTTGGTCTCGTCGCAGGGGCCGCCCGGGTTCACGCCGCAGTGGAGCGTTCCGTACAGCCTGTTGACGGCGTTGACGTTCTCCATGATGTCGAGCTCGCCGACTTGGGGCCAGTTCCTGGTGAGGAAGGGCGTTAGCATGAGCTGACCGTAAAATCGCAAGGCGAGTATCTGCTCATCACTTACTGATAATTACCCCTGAACTGCCCACCGAGCGCCCAAAACGCCGGCCAGTACCCGATGCCGTTCTCGCCCAGCGGGGGCAATGACAGGCTGCCGACGATGCGCATCTTAGCCCCGGCGGCGCATCCAAAGTCGGTACGCTGCGTCTCGATGCGGGCCGAGGTCCACGCGCCCGCGGCGTCTCTGCGCGCGGTGATACCGAGGGTACCGTTTCCCGTGAGGGCCAGGTTCTCGGTGCTCGAGGTATATGTCTGGATCTCGCCCGTGCCCCAGTTGGCGGCGCCGCCCGGGTACGAGGTCCCCGTGGAGAAGAGCCAGTTGGCCGTGTTAGGAAGGCTGTTGGCCGTGCCGACAAAGTCGTCTGACCATGTCAGGCTGAAGCCTTCGATGGTGGGCACAGCTGCCTGGGCCAGGGGCAGGCCGGCTGCTGCGAGGAGGGTGAAGGCTTTGGAGTAACCCATTTTGGATAATAGATTTGGAAGTTGTGAGTGAGTGTTGGTGAAGAAAAAGTATATAATGGCACAGGTACAACCTGAGCTTCGAAGGAGGCTGAAGAGAAAGAAGCCTGTGATGGAAAGAAAGAATAGAAGACGACTGAGCGTTGAGCTTGAGGCAATAGACACGAAAGAGACACTCAAGGGAGATTCCGGCGGTTTATATGGGCGAGAGCTTCCTGAGTCTCCCTGGAACATATAACTCGGTGCCGAGAGCCTTTGAAGCCATCACCACCAAGACAAGAGTAGCCACTCCGCGTCCCGAACATATTGCACACCTGCAAGGGTAGCTCGCCGTGTGGGCCGGAGACAATGCTTGTCAACCGCCACAATAAGAGACAAATAGAGCTTGACTATGTGGTCCCCCGCGTTTCCAAACAACTACCGACCCACATCCTGCTTGAAAGAGCCCCACAAACCATGGCCTTTGGGTCAATTTCGACCTGGATGACGGGGACTAAACGCGCTTCATGGGGGCAAGAAACGGCCCGTTTCGATCACAACAATATAATCGTTCAGGGTAGCTCTAGAGCTTATTCAAATTGGTTAAGGCTGACTTGATCCTGAGTAAGTGTCCACGGAGACATAGTTGCTGTGCTGGCGCCGTCATAGTATCGCCGAGATGTGTAGAAGTCTGGATGAGTCCGTGACCTCAGGACTAGCCGGTCGCCGGGAACCGTTTTGCTGGCGGGTCGGGGGTTCCCTGCCCAGCCCGTCTGACAGCTCACGGCGCCGAGTCCCAGAAATCGGGTTCTGCAATATTACCCAGGAGCAAGCTAGGCAAAGCAGATAGATGGCGCGAGCCGGCCGCACTGAACCTGTGGCCCCGTTCCACCCACAGGCGAGGGGGACTCAAGCTCATATCCAAGGACAACCTTCGTCACGGATGTGACCACACATAACGACCCAAGCCGCGGGACTGAGGTCGGATTCGGCAGAGGGTAGCGCGCGGCTGACGCGTTGATGGGGGTCATGGTACGACATTCATCTGTGCAAGGTCGGCGCCGCGCCCCAGAATTCAGGATAATCGAAGCAGAGCCGACCAAATTTCCACCAAGGAGGTTTGACTCGCAGTCAACAGCAGCGTTCGACAGAGTGAGGTTCGCGCTCGGGCAGCTGTCCCGATTCGGCATGCGTGGTCGGCCGAGGCACGCCGGCCCACAGGATCCCTGCAGATGCCCCTGAGTTTTCCCCGATTGTTTAATCTATCTGATGTTTTGGTCTCCGGATGACAGCCGGGTTGGTGGAGGGTAGGCTGACCTCGGGATCGACATGGCTGCATGGGCAGGTTATGCTTATCTTGCACATCTTGTCCATCCCCGTTGTTAAGCTGTTTGTGATGATGAGTTGGTGAAGCGTCAATGCAGATGTGGAAAGAGACCTCCACTAGTAAGTAGGCGCTGAGGCGGTTGGTCCCTTCAGCCTCCCTGTCGGTTTACCGCGCGCTCTGTTTACTCTACATATATACGGTGACTGTTGTTGTAACTGCCACAGAACGTAGAATGGATACGCAAATGTAGAACAATTTGTGCTTGGAATATCAAAGATCCTGTTGACTTGAGGATAAAAACGCACCATACTTATCACGCAGACTCACCATCAACCCCACAGCCAACATGTTCTCGCTCTCGCTCAATAGACGAATACTCAGACAACATAGTATAGTCCACACATACACATACGCCAATCCAAACCCAAATTCTCGACATTTACCCTTTTTGGCCAAAGGGCCGCTCCCTATGGTATATTAAGCCGAACGGCGGCCCTTGGCTCGGGTTTGGGGTGTGTGGGAACAGTACGTACCTACTTGCCTGCCTTCCTAGTGGCGGGCCACGCAGAGACAGGGGAGGGGAGGAAACCTGGGGGGGCACCGTCAGATCCTAGCGCGAACGATCCGATATTAAGCTCGCGTCTGGCAGCTGTCGGTTCGAGGCTGCCGGGTGCGTGGTGAGGCCGGGATGATGGGTCCACGGGATCTGCTCGCGCGGTCCCGTCTTCGGGCCTTCTTTGGTGCACGGGGATTTATGGTTTGTTTTGTCTGGGGCCGACGTGGGTTTCATTTGCGGAGGTCATGGGGTTGATCTGCGGTTGTGGCTGGCTTCAGGTCACGGAAAGCTGGTCTTCCTCAACGTGGTGATGTGTCTTCCAGGTTTGTGACTAGGTAGGCGTGCGTGCAGCACGGTACTTTATTCTCGGTCCATCTCGGGCTTTCAGGTCAGGTTTTTGAATAGTCTTTCTTGGATATAATTGAGGAGTGTGTAAATGTTATTGGATTCAATCTAAAGCATGATGATCTCGGTGGCAAGTTGGCCAGACTTGGATCATCCATTCCAGTCTGTTGCAATAGCTCACAATCACGTTCCAAAGCCGACTCGCCACCCGAAATCCATTTAACTAGTGGTTGGGCTACCTAATTTGACTGATGATGGACATTTGGAAGCAAAAGTTGACATAAATCTCATTACTCGGGATATTGCAATCCTCAAAGGCTATCACATCAGTCTTCCCAAACTTCCTTTGGCTTGGCCTCTTCAGGAGCAAGCATCGGTGTTGTCTAAACACTCATATGTGAGCTCCTTCAATTTTGACCTTGTCAACTCCTTCCCGCAGAATAGAAGCGGGCGAACTTTTCCCTGTCCGATCCCAGTGTTGCTTAGGCTCATCCACAAAGGAAATGTCTCGCTCCACACTAATCACTGCCACCTTGTCACTAATCACTGCCACCTTGTCACAACTGGTCCTGTCATTCGCCCAGCGGATCCCAGCCCGTCCCTTCTCCGTGAATGCCCAGCTCGCTTATAGAAAATAACAGCAGGTACTGTGGTGGTAGGCCGTCGAACAAGCCCGGGTATCTAAACATATTGAAATCTCCCTGGCAATGTTCGGCGAATTTGGTCGCGCCCTGTCCGAACCCCTCGCTAGAAATGATGGCGCTGGCCGTGCTTGACCGCAATATCGAAGCAGGCTCCATGTAGGTGCAATTTCCTCCGGTTGAATTGAATTCGGTGAAATGAAACGAGGAACTTCATCTCGTAAAGTTCCAGACTTTGCTCAATATATCTCAGTGCCGGGACTACTGTTTCAAAAAAGAAGTCGTTTATATGACTGGATAGCTCATTGAACAATTGAAGAGCAACATGTGTTCCGAGGTGGTCCAGTCAATGTGCTGTGGTCATTTCTTTCTTGAGTTGTGATGTGGAGTCCCGTCCCTCCGGCGTTGAGTGGTCAGATGAACCACGGCGCAGCAGTGTCGAAGCTCATCAGCTCCCACCACTTCAACGGCTTAGACCGGTCGCCGTCCGCCTGGAGGTCCTGCTGCTTCCAATACCTCTCGATCAGGTTTCTAAGGACAAACACATTGCCGATCTTGCGATCCGCGTCCATGCGGTCGAGTGTCCGCAGGATCATGATTCTCTGGTCGTCGGCCTGCGACTCGCAAGCGACAACAAACAACGGCCAGGGGCTAGTGCATATATCCTGGTTCGCGAGGACTCGGAAACCTGCCTGAAGCCACATTGGCGTCTGGTTCGTGGCGTCGATGTTGGGGCAGACGGACCGCAGGTACAGGACGGCAGCGATTCGGTAGAGCTCGGCCGTCAGGCGGACCTTTGTCTGTTCCCTGATGGACGGGTTGTTCTCGATCTCTGGTGGCAGTCGCTGGTTCAGTCTGCTCAGCCTGTCTTGTAGGCCCTGGCATGTCCACATGACGGATGGGAGCTCGGACCTGCCGCTCTTCTCGTGGAACTTCTGTGCGGCCGGATATCGCAGCTGGTTGATGTGATGAATAATTTCCATGATCTCGACTGAGCAGCCGAGGGAGCCTATGATGAGGGTCTTGTCACAATCGCTACCTTGGAGCAGTTCCAGCGATGACGCGCCATCGTAATTGTGCTTGTGCGGCTGGCTGAAGGAGCCCAGTATTTCATGGTATAGAAACCACGTGTTGAGAAAGTCATAGTCGAGTGCGCCGCCTCGCATATCGGCATAGCGGTGCAGTAAGCTTCTTGAGCCGTTCAGGTGAAGATGCCATTTGCCCTCAGCCTCGTCAAAAACCTGCAGAAGTCAGCCCTGACCTATGACAAAATAGTTATTGATAGGGCGGGGGGTTGCAAACTTACGTTGTAGACACAGAGCATCATGGAGGCTGCGAGCTGGGACTCGATGGGCACATCGGCGAATGACTCCTTGTCCAGCGAGTGTGACAGGAGCCGGAGGGCCTGAATCTTGTATGGTAGGGCAGCCCCAAGGCCATGGCGGTGGAATGCTGACAGGGCGAGGATGGCACTGCGGAGACCCTTGGCGGCAAAACTGGAGCCGTTGACGGCTATGGGTATAAGCTCATGGCGAAAGCCGTTGTTGGCATCCACCGTCGAGATCATGCGGGAGATCTTGTGTTCGTCTGGAGGCATGGTCAGAGGCTTGGGCAGGGTGAGGCAGGGGGGAATCGACAACTCACAATACGCAAGCAAATCGGCTTCGTGGCCGACCAAATCGGGGTGAAGCCTCAGGGCCTGCTGAGGGCGGGCGTGGTGGTCCTGGAGGGTTAAGGTGCTGACATCCTGACGGTTCTGCTCGATGTCGTCGAATGAAATGTTGAGGAACTGCTGGCCGTAATACAAACCGGACGCCTGCAGCTGGCCGTGCGAGTGGTGCAGGGAGAGTTTGGGTGATTTTCTGCGGCCGTCTGGTATGTCAGGCCAGACAAGCCGGAGGCCATATCCCATGCACTCTCGGCCCGTCCTCACACAGTTGTTGCATGAGGGTAGGCCCTTATCACACCCGATTTTCCTTTCTATTCGCGCGAGTACGGGCGGGTGTCAGCAGGAGCCCGCATTTGGCAACCAACGAGGGCGAAGCCCAACCGGACGCGAAGGCGGATCGCCGGAACAAGATGGGTGGAGAAGGGACAGGGTCCACCAGCGCAAAAAAACATATTAGATCAGATCAATATCTGACCCCAAGTGTGCGGCCGAGGCAGGGGCAGTAGGAGTAAGAGGCGGGAGTGATACTGCAGCAGCAGCAGCAGCAACGACAACAACGACAACGACAACACCAACAACCCAAAGCAGCAACAGCAGCAGCAGCAGCGAAGCCAGGACCCGCAACAAGAAACAGTAAGCTCCGGGGCAACATGGGCGATTACTCACTCTTGCATGTCCAGCAACCCTGGCTTGCTTGGCCAGCCCTCATGCTTGTCAGTGTGCGCTGCTCCGAAACCATGAGCCCGTGTCGTGTTGGGGTCGTTGGGGTGGGCGTAGGTTGTGTGATGGGGATGGTGATGAGACAGCGCTTGAGATGTAGTGTTCTGCTTTGGCGAACGTTTTTGCTTTTGTTTGTGGCAGTCCAGACCTGGGTCGTGTCAAGGCCGACCCGGGTTCATGGTATATCCCAGGGGGACGGGTGGTGGCACGGTGGGAAGGAGGTGCCTGATGCCGGAAGAGATGGTCGATGCTGAGATGGGTGATGATGCTTGACGCTGTGCGTCGTGGGCTGCTGTGCGCCCGGCTTCTGGGTGTCTGGGTTGGCTATTCCCGGCTGGCTGGATGTCATCAAGTGAACCGGATCCGCAGATGTTTCCAATAATACCGGGTCATCATGTAAGCGCCATCTCGTGGCAATGATACCGTGTTGCTGGTGCGGCTGCTGGTTGGTGGTGGGTGGTGGATGGTGGTGGTGATTGACGGGCGTGATGTCGGTCGGGGATATTGCACAGCTAGTTCCAAGGTCCAAGGTGTAACAAGGTCTGGCGGCTGGGTCTCTCCCGGGGGCCTGGTCCTCTGGTCTATGTTCTTGCCTGGTGTGTGTGTGTGGGAGTGCGTGAGTGTGCGTTGAGTGTGTGTCTGCTCACCCGGGTCGCCGGTGTTCCTGGCCCAGACCACCGGTATCGCCTCGCCACAGCCTGTGCAGGCATCCATGCCGTCCCCATGCCGTCCGACACAGGTCTGTCTGGTCTGTCTGGTCTGTCCTCCCCATCCCCCGTCCCCCAATCCTCCCCATCGCACCCTGGTTGTAAATCGAAAAGTCTTGGCAAATGATGGCAAAGCGGGGATGCTCGTCGGCGGGCAGGCGGGAGGATCCGCCATGGAACGGTACCAGACCGTTCGGGCCCAGGAGCAGGGGTGTAAAAGCTGTTAGCAGTTCAGGGGATTGGCGCCTGCCTGCGACTAGCGTGCTGTACCTGTAATGACCTGGGATCTCCAGGACGGTACATACAATCAGCGCAGGACAGCAAAGCACGGCACATCAGATAGACTACGTAGACTACGTATACAACGTCGCAGTCAGGCCGACTGGCTGGTTGGATGCGACATGATAGGACGGCTTAGGTCGTGATGGAACCTGACAGAACATGACAGGGAGGCCAACGACCAACGACCGGCACAGCAGATACGCGTAGAAAGAGGCACAGCCAGAGGCAGAGACACACTAACAACACACTGACAGACTGACAAACTGACAGACAGACAGACTGCATGCTGCCCGGTACCGTTCGGTGCCGTTCGTCCCAGGTCCCCTATTGTGCGACACGCCCTTGCCTGCAGCCTCACACCCTCCTCGTGCCCGCCTGTCAAACCAAGCAACGACGAATCTCGTCCCGTGGCCGACCTGCCTCATGGTGATATGGCGTCGGGTGGCCCCTGCCATTGGACGCCTCTTTCGGACGGGCTTTGACCTTATTTATCTAGTCTCCCTATTCCTGCCCGGCCTTTGGTTCAGGGCAGACGGGGCAGACCAAACCAGCAGACCGAGCTGGCTGCCGCTTGCCCTTGATGGCTCACCTCTTGCACACCCCGTCCTTGCCGTCACGGCAACGCGGCTGATGACCAGAGACAAAAGTGCTCGACCGGTCTGGTTTTGGTCGAACCCATTTCGTCCGGGACCCTCCCTCTCCTCCATGTTCATGCTCATCGAGAACTGCCACATTGCGCCTGCGTCTGCGTCTGCGTCTGCTTCCTGGCTCCTGCGCCCTCGGCCCTTGCCCGTGGACCGTGGACCGTGGACGTGGACGTACATGGCATAATCTGATCTGTTCCGCTGACAGGAAAGGCCAGGATCGGCGGCCCGTTGTAACGATGAATCCACAGCACAAACTGCCTTTTGCCCTGGCACGCCTGGCTGCCCTGCTTGCCCTGGACGAGTCCCACTCGCTCCCAATCTGCTCCCAATCTGCCCCCAGGGTTCCCCGCAGTCTAGCGTCATGTAATACGGACTGACTCTGGGGACGCAGACACGCAGAGTGCCAGAGTTGTGTGGATGAGGCGCAAGATACGCCGCCCGCTCGACGACTCACATAAAGGAAACGACGTCGGCAGCGGCTTGTTTCTCGCTCTCATATCCTGGTCGCCTCGCCTCTTGCAATAACACACACCGGTCTACGGGACCCGGCCTCCATCATGCTCGCTACCCTCCTTCTGGCCGCCTCCGCGATCCCCTTGCCTGCCACTGGGCCTGCGTCTGCGTCTGTCCTCGCCCAAGACCCCCAGGATGAGGCGCCCATGATCCGGGACTACTTCTATGCCGGCGGCCAGTACGCCCAGAACGATGCGGGAGACCATATCTTCCAAGACCAGATCTACGTGGAACACCTGCTCCCCGTGCATAGTGTCACCCAAAAGCACCCCATCGTCTTCTTGCACGGCTCGGCACAGACAGCAACGGTTAGTGCGTCGTCCCCCCAGATTGCCCGGTATGAGATTACGCGTCCAGAAGTGCTGAACCTCCGGAAGAACTGGCTCAACAAGCCCGATGGCGGTCGAGGGTGGGCCTCTCGCTTCATCGGCCAGGGTTACGAGCTGTTCCTCGTCGACACGCCGTCGCGGGGCCGCTCGGCCTGGCAGCCTGCCACCGGCCCCGAGTTGGAACCACCGTTTGCGGCTGAGAACCTGCAGCAGCGATTTACCGCCAGTGAGAGGTACAACCTGTGGCCACAGGCAGGCCAGCATACGCAGTGGAACGGTACTGGCTTGATGGGGGACCCGGTCTTCGATCGATTCTATGCATCCCAGGTGCAGTACACGACCAACATGACGTTTCAGCAACACAAGACCCAAGCTGCTGGTGCCGCCCTGCTCGACCAAATCGGCAGGCCTGCTATCCTCGTGGGCCATAGCTCGGGGGGTCAGCTGCCGATAGTCATTGCAGACGCACGCCCAGGTCTCACGGCAGGCCTGATACTCCTCGAGCCATCTGGGCCGCCATTCACGAACGCGGGCGTGCAGGGGAACTCTTCGGCTCGTGCCTGGGGAGTTGCGGACATCCCGCTCACGTACGATCCACCAGTAGCCGACCCTGCGGTCGACCTGGTTAGGAAGATCGTCGCGGCGCCCGACGGGGATCACGTCGAATGCACGCTGCAGGCGGATAGTCCTGCGCCGCGCAGGCTGGCCAACCTGGCCGATAAGCCTATCTTGGTCGTGACGGCAGAATCGTCATTTCATGCACAATACGACTACTGCAGCGTTGACTATCTCCGGCAGGCAGGATGCACTTCTTTGGAATACGTCGAGCTGGGCAAGGCCGGGGTTCACGGCAATGGGCACATGATGTTTCTAGAGAAGAATAGCGATGCCATCCAGGACATTTTACAGGATTGGATTGCGCTGCTAAATTAATATATTGGTCTGTTGACAGCCGCCCAGAAATCCCGTACATTCCTCCGGGTGGCACTGGAACGTGGAATACCGTACTATCGGCGAGGAGCCCATTCTTCAACCACGAGTTGTCTCGGCCCGCCCCCATCCATTGGCCGCCAGCTCACATCGCCATCTCAACGGCAACGCGTCGGGAACAGCCTGTCTTGCCTTGTTGTGTCTTCTCTGGTTCGCCGAAGGCTGTGCTGCGATGCGCGGAATTGAAAAGGACGATGGACCGCGTCCGCGCAGCTCAGCGTCTCGTCTCTGTTCCCTCCCTTCTCTCTGCCTGTCGGTGTTATAAAAACAATCGTTTCTAGTTGCGGGCTTGTTAATTTGCACTCTTCGCCCCTTTCGTACCGACCGACCGACCATTCATTCGTTCTTTCTAGACACCCCTTCGGTCAAGGCAACCGTCGAGCAAGCATGGGGAGACTACATACACTGGCCGCCGGCACCGCCTTGCTGGCCCTCGGGGTGAAGGCGCAAATGTCGTACCAGGGTTGCGCTGCCCTCGACACTTCTACCATCAAGGGAACCATCGACTTGTTTCCTCAGGGCCCGGCGTCATGTCTCGCATACTGCAACAGCGTGGGCTACTCGTACGCGGGTCTACAGGCCCAGTGAGTCTCGCCATCTACGGACCTGGTCCAACCCAACCCCTCCTGAGAAGCATGCCTCCTGACGTTGCCTAGGTTCTGCTCCTGCTGGGAATTCTCCCCCGTCGTCATCAAGAAGTACGCCGACAGCGAGCATGTGGACTGCTCGTTCAACTGCGATGACCCATACAGCAACCAGTACTGCGGCGGGATCGACCTCAACACACTGGGCTTCCTGTACAGCTTCTACGCGGGTGTTGCCGACCCGAACGCGTTGCCCTCCTCTAGAAGCACTGCTCCAGGAGGGCTTCCAACATCTGGTGGCGGCGGCGTGATCATCCCTCCTTCGTCGACAAGCCCAGAAGGTGGTGTTGCTACGCCGCCGAGCTCCACCGAAGGTGGAGGTGTCATTCCTACCCCAAGCTCGCCCGGTGGTGGCCCTCCAACCCTCCCGAGCACCAGTGCTGGAGAGGTTGTGCCCCCTCCTGCGAGCTCAGGCCCGCCTGGAGGCGGTGGAGGGTTTCCCTCTGAGAGCTTCACCACCCCGGGTGGTGTTCTGCCCACCCCGAGCGGCTCCGGCCCCGGCGGCGGCGGGACAGCCTCACCCAGCTCAACTGGTGTCGGTGGCGCCCCGATCCAGACTATCGTGCCTCTCAACCGCGGCCAAGCGTTCGTGATCAACATCGCCCCCTTCCTCAGGAACGCCGGCGACCAGGCTCTCTCCTACATTCCGACGCTGCCTTGGTTCCTGTACAATGGCAACGTCACATCCTTCTACGGCACGGTCCCGCTCGACTTCCCCGTTGGGCCGCTCGTTATCACCGTGACGGCCGGCCAGCCCACGACGGGGTCGAACGGGCTCAACCGCAGACAGGCAGCAGGCGTGTACACCTTCGCCATTGAGCTGATTATCGTGGCCCCAGGCGTCCCGCCGGTGCCGACGCCGTCCCTGCCCACCCTGCCAATCGGATCGTCCTCGACCGGCGCGGTGCTGCCGTCGTACACCAACACGGTCTACCAGACCATCACGTCGACCATCACGCGCTGTCCCGTGTGCCCGCCCGAGGTCACGGTGTTCGCGAAGCCCATCGGCACGACCTGCATCACGGCCGAGGTGTTCACGACGCCGTGTGAGGTGACGCTGACCAAGACGCGCCCCGACGGCGTGATCACGCCCACGGTGGTCACCACCATCAGCAAGATCCCGTACAACCCGGCGGAGAGCACCATCGTCGTCACCACCGTCGACTACCTCACTACCAAGTACACGACCACCCTGCTCGTCGCCGTCACCAGGACCGTGCAGAGGCTGCTGCCCACGGGCGAGGCGGGCCCCGTCCAGCCTCCGCCGCCACCTCCTCCTGCTCCTCCTGCTGGACCTGCCGGCCCCGCCCCCGGTCCGCCTGCCCCGCCGAACGGCGCGCCGCTCCCTGGTCCGGTTGTCCCGCCCAACGGGGCCTATGGCACCGGCGCAGCCAACAACGGCTCCCAGGGCGGAAAGCCCACGATGCCCGTCACGGCCGGCGCGAGCATGGACCGGCTCGTGGAGATGTTCGTCGTGCTGTGCGCCGTTGCCTTCGGGGCGCTCCTCCTGCTGTAGGAAGTCTGTTCATCATGCCCGTGTCTCGGATGGGCCCCCCTTAATATTAGTACATTTTTCCTTTGTACCTGATTGTATCTCTCTGCCTTCTCGGGTGTTGGGCGCTCTTGAATTGCATGGTTCTCCGCCGAGGGTGGGTGGATTAGGCATTAACAGGACCTCCATGTAACGAGTATGAATATGAGATCCCAGATAATGAGAAATTCCAAACTGATGCATGACGACTGGAACTTGGGGCTATTTTCGGATGTGAATGCCCCCATGCAGAGATGCACTCCGCCGATTTGGTAGGGGTGAGGTAGAGGGTTGCACAGAATACAACCCCAGATGTTGAGATGATCTGCAATGAACCATTTGAGCCATTTCAGGGCTCAGTTGGATCATCCTTGTGACCAATACCTTGCCAACTTCAAGGAGTTTACCTATGTTGCTGTGTTTCTCATTAGTCGCTTACAACAGGCATGTTCATCAGACAACCTTGTAGTGGCCAAAATGGACGTGGCATGGGAGGGATCAAGGGCTGGTCGGGGTAGGCCGCGACGGTCGATGAGCCGAGGTTCTTGCCATCTCGCGCCCGTCGTTGGCGTCACAGAGACCGAGACCGGACAGCCGCGGTGCAGCAAGTGGAGAGGAGAAGGGTAGCCGGCTTCCCCTCTGCCAGGCTGGACTTATTTTCCATCCTCTTTCCTTTTGATTTCCTGTGGGACCAATTGCACTCGTCGCGATCATGTCCAGAGCCCTGCTTTCGAGATGCGCCCGCCGGAGCGCCCCAACGTTGCGGGCCAGCGCCAGGCGGAACTTTGCGGCGGCAGCTTCCTCTGCTCCGCCTTTTGACTGGCAAGACCCTCTCAATGCGAAGAACCTACTGACGGAGGAGGAGCTGGCCATTTCGGAGACGGCGGAGAAGTATTGCCAGGAGCAATTGCTGCCCAGGGTCCTTCGTACGCACTGCACCACCCGCAGCCCCAGCACACGCCCTTCTGCCCCTCCCTCCACCCCTCCAAAGGCTTCTGAATCCTATTGAACAGCCGCTGACTTGTGCTCGAAAATGCTACAGAGGCCTACCGCGATGAGAACTACCACCGCGAAATCCTGACCGAGATGGGCGAGCTCGGGCTGCTGGGCGCCACGATCGACGGGTACGGCTGCGCCGGCGTGTCGACGGTGGCCGGCGGGCTGATCACAAAGGCCGTGGAGCGGGTGGACTCTGGCTACAGGTCGGGCATGTCGGTCCAGTCGTCGCTGGTGATGGGCGGGATCAACGAGTTCGGCACGGCCGAGCAGAAGGACAAGTTCCTGCCGGGCATGGCCAAGGGCAAGATCCTGGGCGCCTTCGGGCTGACGGAGCCGAACCACGGGTCTGACCCGGGCTCCATGGAGACGACGGCGCGGCCGCACCCCAACAAGGAGGGCTACTACCTCCTCAGCGGCTCCAAGACGTGGATCACCAACAGCCCCATCTCGGACGTGTTCATGGTGTGGGCGAAGCTGGCCGACACGGGCAAGATCCGCGGGTTCCTGGTGGAGCGGGACGCGTGCCCGCCGGGGACCCTCGAGACGCCGGCCATCAAGAACAAGACGGGCCTGCGCGCCAGCATGACGGGCATGATCCACCTGGACGGCGCCCCCGTCGCGCGCGAGATGATGTTCCCGGACATCGAGGGCCTGCGGGGCCCCTTCTCGTGCCTCAACAGCGCGCGCTACGGCATCGCCATGGGCACCGTGGGCGCGCTCGAGGACTGCATCGACCGCACCAGGGCGTACGCGCTCGAGCGCCGCCAGTTCAAGAACAACCCCATCGCGCGCTACCAGCTCGTGCAGCGCAAGCTCGCCGACGCCGCCACGGACGCGGCGTTCGGCATGCTGGCTGCCATCCAGGTCGGGCGCCTCAAGGACGAGGGCAAGGCCACGCCTGAGATGATCAGCATGATCAAGAGGCAGAACTGTGACCGGGCGCTCGTCAACGCCCGGACGCTGCAGGAGGTGTTTGGGGGTAATGCCGTTAGTGACGAGTACGGTATTGGCAGGCATGTGGCCAACCTGTTTGTCACGCAGACTTATGAGGGCCAGAGTGATATTCATAGTGAGTTGAGCCCTTGTGTTTTCCCCCTTCTTCTTTGTTATCTCTTCCCCAGCATATTGGATTTACTAATGCATCTGTACAGGCTTGATAATCGGCAGAGCCATTACTGGTATTCAGGCCTTTGTCTAAGATTACAATAGCATACTGGCAAATTATATGAGATTCAACTTGTGTGTAGCAATTGTTTTTGAATATGCTGCTTGTTACGGACACTATATTTGTAGTTCAGGTGAGACAAACAGTGGAAAGGCTTGACATGTTGCATATGGATCAGTCAGCAGGAAGTGAAGCGCCTGCTGGAATTTCCCATGACGATATGTTTCACAGGTCTAGAAGCCAGGAGAACTGCAGTCACTTCCCACAGGTTCACCTCACGGATATGAAAAACGGTCCCGTTCTGGCTCCGGGACCTTCACCGGCCTGGCCGGCTCAAGATCGGATCGAGCCGGGCCCCCTTTCATAGACCCATCCCTGAACCCCTGACTCTAGCGCCCCTGGCAACCTGACTGATCGACGTCATTGTTGAGCTTGACATGTCTGCTGTGCATGGTCGAGCATGCCAGGATGTCGCCTTTCCCGGCAGATAGGGCAGCCAGGTGTGAATGGTTGGTGTTGGTCTGGATCCTGAAAGGAAGAGGCAAACATGAAGGATGAGAAATCAGAAACCAGGCCTGCTCAGCCCGGGTTATAGCACAGCCGCGTGTTTGCACTGCTGATGTGCTATTGTGAGTGGCGTACCGTTTGTGCCAAATGCGGGGGTGGGATACTTGATCATGTTTGTGGATGCTGCAGCACTGGCAGGTGAATTGTTTGTTTTCGGGCGTTCAGGTGCTTTTTTGGGCGTCAAGAGTGCTACTTCAGAAAGGGGAGGGACCGTGCTTTCAGGCCAGACCCGGTCAACCCACTGCGGCCTTTGCCCTGAAAGGCATTGGGCGGCTTCTTTGTCCCACTTGCTTGGGCCCCATCCACCTGCAGACAGCGCCTGCCCAGGTGTCCTGTCCTGTCAGCCTGAGTATGTATGTGTGCGTGAGAGTGAGAGAGTGTGTGTGTGCTTGTCTGAGCGTGTCGGCAGGAACTGGGGCAGGAACAGGAACAGGAACTGGGAACAGCAACCCAACCCACCTTCCGTGACTGCCTGACTGACTCTTCTCCGATTTTTCTCGTCCCCTACCAACCATACCCACCGCGCCCTGCCTGCCCTGCCCGCCACAGCAGTTAGTAGACTCTGCCGCCCATCTCCGACAGCTTCTTTCTCTCGCTCCCGACTCTCACTGTAATCTGCCTTCCCGAACACCCCAACACTGCGATACCATCACTTCACCCCGCCATTCACCCGTATCTTGTGAGTTGAGCCTGCAAACCATCCAGCCTGCATTACCCAGCCCGACTGCCTGCCTTGTCTTCAGATCACGATAGTCACTATCGCATGCCTGCCTGCCTGCCCCCCTTTGATGATTCACTGACCTTCTGCTTGGTTCCAACTGCTGACCCGAGTTAAAACACGACCTGCAGCCTGTCAACTTCTTTCTTCCTCGCCCAATCTCAATCACCCGCCCAAACCAACCACCTCGAGGACACCAACTCCCACATCCACAACCTCAACAACCCACACAAAATGGCCTTGAAGCGAATCAACAAGGAACTCACCGACCTGGGCCGGTATGTCATCTCGCCCTTTATCCCCTTGGCCGTCATCTCCTGTCTCTCGCAGCCTGTCGTTGCACGCTGCAGGGTGGGGTGTTTGCTGCAGCTGCTTGCTTGAGCGGGGCACCTATTGTGAACATCAAACACCATCAACCCTCGGCAGTGCAGTATTCACGATGCGACTGATACTGGCAGAGGTGACGACAGGAGGCCAGACGACCGCACACATGCAGAAACGGCGATGCTGACATTTCATCAACAGTGACCCTCCCTCGTCATGCTCCGCTGGTCCCGTTGGAGAGGATTTGGTACGATTGCCCCTCGCCTTGTTCCCCGATAAGCGCCAACACCACTCGCAATCGAGCGAGCCTGGCACGCGACCTATCGCACCAGCATCATCGATCATCTGGGTCTCTTGGCTTCTTTTTACTGACATTTCTCCGGCACACAGTTTCACTGGCAGGCGACGATCATGGGACCTGTAAGTTGACACCCAGTCTCCCTCTCCTGTACTCGATGCCACCTGTTCGAGACACCATCCCGGACACCTGTCCCCTGACTCGGGCTGGCCGTCGAACGGACCTCCTCGCCTCGAGCTCGACTCTTGCTAGCCGTACGGAGTGGCTGACCATACCCTCACAGAGTGACTCCCCATACTCGGGCGGCGTCTTCTTCCTCGCAATCCACTTCCCAACAGACTACCCTTTCAAGCCTCCCAAGGTCAACTTCACCACCCGCATCTACCACCCAAACATCAACAGCAATGGCAGCATCTGCTTGGACATTCTGCGAGACCAGTGGTCCCCAGCCCTGACCATCTCCAAAGGTACGCTAGCACTGCACTTAGATTCTCATGTGGTGCCGAACAGTTAGAACTAACCCATCTGTAGTCCTGCTCTCCATCTGCTCGATGCTGACCGACCCCAACCCCGATGACCCTCTGGTTCCCGAGATTGCACACGTGTACAAGACGAACCGATCTCAATATGAGTCGACTGCCCGGGAGTGGACTCGCAAGTACGCCATCTAGCTTGTGCCCTTTCTCCGGGGGCCCGGCTCTTTGCGTGGTGTATTTGTGACTTTGGAGATGGTGGACGCATGGGCGAGGACGAGGGGATCGATGTGTCGTCCCCTCGGGCTTGCGGTAGATCAACATCAATACGGACACGTTTTCCTGCACTTTTTTTTTCTGGCTGGCTGCTGGCGTTGCATTCCGAGTGACTGATTCCGGGAGAGGACCGGCTTGGTTGACGATTTGGGTCACGTTTTTCTCTTGACGACCAACGTACGAGGCTGTGGGAGAAATGCTATGCATACAGATAGTTAGACAGCAAGGGAAGAGACGTGGGTATTATGACATGAGCGCCAGCTCCAGGTGCGGCTACGCCTCACATTTGCAAGGGCTACATGTGATTAATGTTGGCTTTTAACCGGGACCCTGTGTAAGATGACTGCCAGGTATTTGTTTTTTGCCGTGTCCAGATCAACAAGTGTTGATATCAGTGCCTTCTCAACTTATTCACGGGTGAAGTTTGATCACATACAGTCAGTCCATGATGCCGTTTTCTGTTTGCACGCATGTTTACCATGGCAGGCTGAAGCTCGGTGGTATACATCCGCATGCTCAGCCTAGGCAACACCAAGACTTGAACAAGGCTCCTTTGGAGTAAAGGCACCATGCCTCGAGCCAGGGTTGTGGGTGTGACCTTCTCAAGCTCATGGGGACATGACAGAGATCCACGAGGTCATTCTCGAGCGGACACTCTGTTATGCGGTGGTAGCTTGGTGGGGAAAATCCCTCGACCGCATTGTCTGACAACATGCAGCTAGCTGAAGGGGTAAAAATGCAAGAAAGAAAAGTACAAGTCCCCAGGTCGAGCGTCAAGCAGTTGTTGAGTGATGGCCGGAAAGGCAGTGGCGGATGGGAGGGTGCTTTACCACCCAGTCTTGCCATCGTCCTGGCTTTGCCATCACAAGATGGGTTGTCACTTGGCTCTTGTGTGCTCCCTTTTCCGGGCAAGCCTACATAGGTATCGGAGGTACATCGTGCATAGTATTTGTTTGGGAGCGAGCGTTCCATGTGGGCTGCCAGGGAGCCCACCTGCGCACTCACACAAGACAAGGTTCAGAGGTGTATGGAGGTGGCATGAGTCCGAGGAAGACAGATTACCGCTACTGCACTCCAGTTATTGTTGTCTCAGAGCGTGCTCTGAGTAAATTGCTTCTTCCTCTTTTTCTTCTGGGTTACTCCTGGGCCGTGGAATGGCTATGTCCACCAGGCTGGGCTGTTCAAGGGGGCAGTACGCAGTACAGCTTGTCTGGACCTGAATACTCTCTTCACACTCCCTATTTCCCACAGTTGCATGCTCTTTGCCTGGTATGAAGATGTCTACCTGGTTTTATAGAGGCGGGGCAGGAGGTCTAGGTACAAGAGAGATTTCGTGTTGCTCACGCCCAGTTGCCAACCGCTTGCTTGGGAGTTGATGGCGTTGAGGATGCTGGGCAAAGGGGACATCCTCCGGGGGTTCTTCTTGCCATATTTTTGCAGCTGTGTTGATTTTGAATGAGTTCCAGGCTCCGAGGTATGCTCTGCGGCATGTGTTAGACTCCCCTCCATGTGCTGTTCTTCCCTGAGCATCCCTCATCATGAGAGTATGCACACGTCCCTGCCGACACTGAATAAGCAGAGAGCAGCTACCTCGAATGATTGACTTCTGCAATGCAGAAGATGCTTTTATGAATCAATCCCTGGTCCTATCACTAGTGGTGTGGCCAAAGTGAAGTAGCTGGTTTGCGTAACTTGCTCCCGAGGAGGTTGGAAAAAGTTGATACAAAGCTTGCCCACTGCTAGTAAATCAAGTCGGCCACTCCGGCAAAAGACCAGTAATAGTCGATCCCTCGAACTGCTTCTTAGCAGTATATACGACCCATGCCGTCACAGAAGTCAAGTCCTTCCCTCGAGAGCTTCCTCTTCAGGATGTGGCATACATGTGAATACACTGAGTCCAGGCTTTATGGGCTATTCTTCATTCTTGTATGATATGTGGACATCATGATCACAAGATGTTGTATCTGTGTTGGGTGAGTTGTGTGTTCATCTCGATGGTGACTTGCTCATTTCAATATGTGACCATCACTCTCGCATTTCCGATTTGTCCCAGAGTTTTACATCCTCAAACATCACTGAAGCCCATATGTCTGATCTCCAATCCTCATCCTAACTATCCTCCTTGCCTGGTCTGTCATGGTCTGGTGCAGGTGGGCGAGTGATCAGTTGAGCAGCGCTCTTGGACCGGACGCTGGACCAAGGGCTATGCTGAAATTCTTGCAATCACATGCCATGGCGTTATAACAATTTGACAACAGGTGGCCTATTCTTGCACCAACACCCTGTTTTTTTTTTTTCATTTTCTTTTTTCACTTACCTTGAAACCACCACAGTAGGTACTCATGCGCAAGGTTTCCAGACGCCAGAGGCCTTGAACTTTCACGCAACCTTACAGGATTAGCGGTATGTGTGATGTGATGCTGAGGATAAATGCCCTGGTTGAGCAAAACACGACGGTCTGTTCACCTGCCACCGGAAGAAGCCAAGGGTCTGGAAGGCCGTAACAAATGAGAACATGGGAAGATGATAGGCAAGACAAAGTGTAGTAGGGTTTCTCATCATTCTACCGTTGTGAAATTGGCATGAGGTCAACGCCAAAGCCACCTCGGTTGTGACAGATGGCCAATCCACACCGAACAGGGAACGTTGAGCCCGCTGCTGTTCTGGCCGACAAAGGAGTTCCGAGTAGACCTTCGTGCTTTCTATCAGATAATACGGGGCAGAAAATAGTTTCATTAAATTAGTCGGACTGTGTTTGCAATGGAGATGATACAAGCTTTTACTCAAAGTCTCTCGGCGTTGGCCGGACTATCCCACAGCCTCAAGGCCGTCCGAGAAGAAGTGCCAGGCCTGTCAATCTACACTTGCAGCTTTGATTCAATGTTCTCTAACAAGGAGATAAACCCCCTGATAGATTTATCCGCCCATTCTCATCACGTCCAAGAAGTCGATTGCAAACTATATGTAAGCCATTCCAGCTCTGTTACCAACAAGGTTGAGCGCGCCTGCTCCGGAGAGTCTTGGATTCTCAATCCGTACCTGGTACATACAATTGCTGGGCTGAGACGAAGCTGGCATCACTGGATTGATTTGTCTCTGAAATTGATTTGTTCATTCCACGTAAGCTGAACACCAAGTCGACGTGAGTGCGCATAACGCAGGCAAATACAAGGACATGGATACATCTGATGAGATTGCGAAGAGCATGTCGGACTCTTCGGAACCGGGACAATACCGCCCGGGTGAGGGACAATACCATTTTGAAATACAATGCTCATCCTTGACCGGTATTTCTCAGGTCCGAGCACTATACCTGCTGACACAAGACCTGGTCAACATATATGCAAAGCACATGCGTGGGGTAATTACATGGGATTTGGAGGGCATCTCAGGACACATGATCAAGAAACTCATCTCCAAGCTCCATCCTGAGCACCAAAGGAGCTCTAGTATACACCTCACTGGAGTGTAATTCTAGCCAAGAACAGACATATATGTATGCCACACGGCACCTAGGTGCGTTGGCAATTTCTGAGATGCTTGAAAGAGTCCTAAGAAGATTGTGACTGGGAAAGAGATAGAATGCATAACTACTCTTGCAAGTTGCAAATAAACTCCAATTCTATCCTATTGTGGTATTCCCCACCCAGCTGAAGATTTGAACCACGTTTACCTGAATACCTAGGGAGAGGATGGAAGCCTCGCAGGTTCCAAGCTCAGCAATATAAAGCACTTTCTTGCATCTTCCTTTCGGATGGGCTCGCTGCTTTAACGCCCATGTTGTCATGGAACCAGTTTCAGGTGTTATTGGGACTGGTTGTTGCTTGTTGATATTGCTTCAGGACTGGATTGCGACCACATAGCTGAAGCCATGAGACTCTATCATGCTGCTTGTCACAAATGAGACCTAAACCCGGTCTGCAACCCTCTCTCGAGTTCTCCGTCACTTGACCGTGACTCGCACTTGAAGAAACGCCTGACTTCAGGTTCTGTTGCAGTGATCGATCGGCCCGCGGATAACGAAACGCACAGAAAGTTCCTTGCAAGGGGATGGGGAGAGGGCGGAACATCGAGACCCTGATGTGGACCAAACATCAGCCCTCGAGGGAAACACATACTTGACAGCAGTTTGGGAAGCATTGTGCCCGGGCCTCCTGGATAGCCATGTTTGACTCATCAAGCCATGGGGTCGAAACTATCACGGTCAACTTTTGCAGGCCGAACAGCCGGAAATAGCCGGGCGGTGGTAGTGATACAGTCGTGTTTTGTGTCACGATGATAGGATAAAAAGGAGGCAGGAGCCTCGCCCGAGGCTGAACAGACCACCCGTACGATGGTCCGCACCATCATTTGGGCTTCCCGTCAGATCTCATACGACGGCGGGATGGGTAACTGGTGGTGATGGAATCACTAGAACATCGGTCCAAACATGACCAGTCAGCAAACGGTCACCTCCGTGTCGTGGGGTTCACTTCCGGGAGCATTGAGGGCGTCGTATACGTGTATGCGGGTGCGTCAAGGGGGCCCGCTCCCGAATCGCCGGTCGTGATTTTCTCTTGCATCCGCCACTTGGGGATCGTTTGGAAGATCAGCCCTTTGGGTGAATGATAGGACCAGATATCAGGCCAAACCATAATGAGCATCTCATCCCGCATGCAGCCTCGGTGGCACTGATTGGGTGGGCAGCCGGGCAGCTGCGAACAGCGAGATCAGCATCAAAAACCCAAAGCAGGTGAGATCGGGCCAAACAAACTAAAGCGTGACCGCTGCCCAAACATACGAGAGGCTGAGAGCCAGTGGTCCAGCTCAAAGCCCTTTTCGGGGTTTGGAAACATAGGCTTTGCTCGGACGCTGGTGTTGGTTGTGTCCCCAGCTGGGATGATACAAACCAAACCCAAAGCGCGTGGAGGACTTGAGATGATAACGGGACTTGAACACTGTTCCCACGTTGCGGTCCAACTGGCAACGACACCCAATCGCGAGGCTTAGCGAACACACCACACTCACGAGGAAGTAAAGAGTGATGGGCACACGATGGGCTGCACAGATGTGATGCCGTGCCAAGCTCGGACCGCCAAATCTGTGCTCCGCTTGGAACAATACTCAGAGAGGGCCATTATTTCGCAATAGTGGCTTCAGATCCGTCCATGTATAGAGGACTGATGCCTTCGATGGGGCAAAGAGACCTTTTGGGTGTTTTCTGGGAGAAAACCGAACAGGCATAGATCCCGACGCCTGGTTCTGTGGAAACACGGGCGATTATTTAGAGAATCCTTGCAGAATCCTGCGCCGATTGAGCATGTTCCAGGCCCTCACAAGCGCACCGCCGGCACATTTGTGGATGGGAGATATCCTGAGCGGTGGCAGCACCTCAAAACCTCGAGATCCCTGGGTGCTACGATCCCAAGCTAGCCTGGGAGAGCGAAGCCGTGCGTGGGGTTGTGGGTCGCAACAGCTCGTGAGCATTGGACCCAGCCCTGAGATTTCCCTCACGAACCAATAAATTGTACTTGATAACGTCGTCTCAAGGTTGCAATCGGTAGCGCGCTTGTTCTGGGAATTATTGACCGGGCCTTGGGCCACTGAAGAGAGGATATAGACGATGATATTGTCGCGGCGTGGGAGGACTGTGTCGTGGGAGATTAAGCTTCAAGCGAAGCAATTGACATATGCAAGGGCTATTCTTGGGTGGATCTCTTCAGGGATCCCCACATCAAGCTGGTGCAGGCTGGGGTGTGGGAGAAATCACGGAGAGTTTGAATCGTCGACACGGGACGGGAAGCGGGGTGTGGGCGTGTGACCCGCCGGGCAGGACTGCCAATCGCAGATCGTTACTGGCGAGGCTGGAGGGGAGCAGAGGGTTAGAGGCTGTGGCGTCGAGTCGAGCAGGAGAGCGAGGAGCTGCTGCTGGTGTGGGCTGTGTGGGCTGGTTCGTGGCCCTTTGGGACGACAAAAGTTGCCATCGAAGCCAAAGAGAGGGTGTGTCAGAGTGTCTGGAAGGAATCTTGGCAGTTTGGGTTGGGCCGGGGACCCAGGCGTGGCTCTGCTAAGTCATCAGGTGCCGACCCGTAATTCTCGGCTCTGAAGCTCCGTGATTGGCCGATAATGGGGTTCCGTCAGACTTGTCGGTTTCCGCCCGTTTGGCCCGTGTCGCAGGCTGAGTTTCGTCAGGGGCCGCCCCAGAGTCCACCACAACCCAACTTTTGCCAGGCGCCCACCCGCCCACACGCCCACTCCCACTCGGACTCCCAAGGCTCGACTCGCCCTTCGCAATTCCCCCCATTCGATGCGCCCAGGCTGTGCAACCACAGCATGCAAGGCCCTGATGTAGCACATGTGCCGCCATCAAGGCCTCCTGGCACGAACCACAGGATCGAAATCGTTCGATAACCCACCTTTTCAGGCCCTGTCAAACAGGTCGATCAACCCCCAATCGCTGACGAACGATGGCTCCCAAACACGGCTCTGCCGCTGACGGGAGACGGCGTCGGTATCACTCTAGAACGAGATGACGACGCCTGTCTCCAAGCCAGCCAACGTGCGCCTCGTTGTCACGCTGCGTGTGCAACCCTCGGATGCTGCCACTCTGCCACTTTGTGAAGCAATGTAATGCCGTCGAACCCGTGCCTGGGATGATTAGCCTGGGATGGTTTAGCCCGGGGCCCATGAGCCCATTGAGCGAGAGCGAACTCCTGTGTGTTTGCATCATGGCAGGGGCAGCAGGTGAACATGACGGGAACAAGGCACACCTGCCTTGCCTAATAGAGTAATCGGAACACATGCCAAAAGCTTCCACCGGGCTGGTCATGGGCTCCAACAGTCCGATGAGTGCGCTGGTGGACTGACTGTGACTGACGAACTGACAGAGAGCTCCTTGCGTCTGCATCTTGGCTGCGGCTTAACGCCGAGTTTATCGACTCCTAGCTTGTGAGTGGGCCTCGTGGTGTCCCGATTGAGGCTACCTCTGTTTCGATGATGCTCCCCAAGACGACCACGACCACGAGCAGAGCACAGCATGGGCGGCTCGCGGAGCCTCACCTTGTCCAGTCAGTGGCCGCACCCCTCGGGGTGCGCCATGACAGGGCCCCCCACCGCGGCGGTCCGTCGCCTACTGCACCCGTCAGTCTGTGTGCAGGGCCAAGGATCATGGCCCATCGAGCCCATCTCCTGTCCTGGCAAAGCTGCCAGGGCCCTCAGACATGTTCGTTACACACCCTCTTCGCGTGCGAGGGGGCCCAAGTTCAGTGACCCCCCTTCAAGCCCCCTCCTCGGCCCCCTTTTGCCTGCTTCGACTGGCTTCGAGTCTTGGCCCATTCCGTACTTCTCTGGCTTCGACTCCACCAGGTTTCTACTTCATCTTATCTTCCCTTTTGCCATTCCGACTTCGTGCGCGCCTCGCCTCTCGCCGTACTATCAGGTATCATCCTTTCTTTTCTCACTCGGCGATCTTCCTCTTCCCGGCCGCGGAACACCAGTGCTATCTCTTCCACGGACGCTGTCCTGCCCCAAACTCACTATACCTAGCCTGGTAATAGCTGGATCTGTCTGCTACATGCGAAAGCGCGGACAACAGGCATAGCGTGCAGGTATGATCTACACCAGATCCACTCTGTTTCTGGTCGAACACCCTTGGCGTGCTTCATAACCCGATCACATCCCGCCGCCGTTCCCTTCCACGCCTTTTCTTCCCACCTTGCCACACTCAACCCTCTTCATCTTGCCAGGTTCTACCACCTGTTGCTGTGCAGTTTGCTGATCATCCGTCGTATTCTCGCGGCCGCAGCAGACATTGTCCACACTCAGGATAGACGATCAGTTCACTTCCCGACTGTCTTTTATGTATCACTTTTGCTAGTTCAGCAGGCTCTGAATATTCCGTCGCTGGGTATCGACTGTTGGAAACGATTAATACTATTTGGGCGATTGGCACGGACATCACCTTGGACGCCTTCGACGATCAACACGAAGCCATCACAGTGGAGGACGAGTAGGAAGCTCCGGATTTCGGTCACGGGTGGGCCTGTGAGGAGTCTACGGACAGTCTACCGGGGGAAAAACCGATTTCTAAGACGACGACAGTCACCAAGATCTCACAATGAGTGACTACTATCCCGAATCGATGTACTCGGGGGGCTACGAGAAGCAGTCGGAACGGTCACGATGGACGCCACTCACGAGGATGCTGTTGTCTGGACAGATGACACAGGAGAGGCAAAAAGAGCTGTCATCGAGAGAAAAGTTCGACCGTTGGATGGTTAACGAGGGTTACCGAAGATTGTATGTGCTGATCGGGGGCGATTGATGAATGTGGGTATTTCCATTGGACGCCAGGCTAACATTCGTCACAGTTTCGTCTTCGTCTTCGCCGTCCTACACGCCATGGTGTTCGCATTTGGTTTTGTCAACTACGCAGTAAAGGACAACCTGCAAATCGCTCGAGACACTTTCGGGCCGACGTACATGATTGCTCGTGCGGCCGCTTTGGTGCTTCATTTCGACGTGGCCATGGTTCTGTTCCCGGTGTGCAGGACATTCATCTCCCTGGCGCGTCAAACGCCACTGAACGGAATCATCCAGTTCGACAAGAACATCACATTTCACATCACGACCGCGTGGTCCATCTTCTTCTTCAGCTGGGTCCACACCATTGCCCACTGGAACAACTTTGCTCAAATTGCCGCCAAGAACAACCTCGGTATCTACGGTTTCTTGCTGGCAAACCTGGTGTCCGGCCCCGGCTGGACTGGCTATATCATGCTGATTGCTCTGACCGGCATGGTGATCACCAGTGTCGAGAAGACACGTCGTGCCAACTACGAGCGATTCTGGTACACCCACCACATGTTCGTTGTATTCTTCCTGTTCTGGTCCTTCCACGGAGCATTCTGCATGATTCAACCGGATGTGGCTCCATTCTGTATCTCAGTTGGCACTCAGGCAATCGGTGTCTTCTGGCAGTACTGGATGTACGGAGGCTTCATCTACCTGGCTGAGCGCATCGCCCGTGAGATGAGAGGCCGAAACAAGACATATATCTCCAAGGTCGTACAGCACCCCAGCAACGTCTGCGAGATTCAGATCAAGAAGGAGAACACCAAGACGCGGGCTGGCCAGTACATCTTCTTCAGCTGCCCGGAGGTCTCAATCTGGCAGTACCACCCTTTCACCCTTACCAGCGCCCCAGAGGAGGATTATATCTCGATTCACATGCGTGTCGTCGGCGACTTCACCCGCGAGGTGTCAAAGGCTCTGGGCTGCGAGTGGGACAAGAAGGACAAGGGTTCCAACGTGGTGGGTGTCAACAGCGACAATAGCGACGTCGATCCGGCCCTCCGCCGCGTACTTCCCCGAGTCTACGTCGACGGCCCATTCGGCTCCGCATCCGAGGACGTGTTCAAGTATGAGATTTCGGTGCTTGTCGGCGCCGGTATTGGTGTGACGCCATTTGCCTCCATCCTCAAGTCCATCTGGTACCGCATGAACTACCCTCAGACCAAGACCCGCCTGGCCAAGGTGTACTTCTTCTGGGTCTGCCGTGACTTCGGCTCGTTCGAGTGGTTCCGGTCCCTCCTCCTCGCCATCGAAGCCCAGGATGTTGACCAACGCATTGAGATCCACACATATCTCACAGCCAAGATCAAGGCCGATGATGCGACCAACATCATGATCAACGATGCCAACGCCGACAAGGACGCTATCACCGGTCTGCGTGCCCCAACAAACTTTGGGCGGCCGAACTGGGATATGATCTTCAGGGGTATCAGGAAGTTGCACGCGCCAGCTGAGGCGGGTGTATTCTTCTGTGGTCCCAAGGGGCTTGGTAGTTCGTTGCACATTTACTGTAATAAGTACAGCGAACCTGGGTAAGCTCTCTAACCACATCCGTGCCATTGGATTATACTAACTTCATCGCTAGGTTTGCATTCGTGTGGGGCAAGGAGAACTTCTAGACACACCACTTCTTCATGTTCCAATATTAATACCCATATACACGCGCACTTCACACCGCGCGAAAAAGAAAACACCCGTCGCTGGCCGAGAATGACCCGGCTACGCACACCAAAACCTTTCTAATTATCGGCGCGCCGGACGCAACTTTCATTCGGAGTAATCTGGTTGGCGAGATCGCCTTTGAGCGACCATCTCAAAAACTCAACTTGGAGCCAGGCCAGCCGGGGCAGCTTGCGGGGAGCAGTGCCTACCAATGGCTGCCGAGGCGGATATGGACTGGCTCCGAGAGGACAGCGCGTACGACGAGCAACACGACGTAACGATGCCTCTGGGGAGGAATTCCGATGCGGTGGTTGGTGGTGGTAGCATTTTCTACGAGTCAAAGGAGGGCGAGAGGGGGTCTCCACGTCCGTGGAGGATTTAGAGGCAAAAAGGAAGATGTCGTGCATAGCTTGCGTGCTGATAATCTTAGAAATCATCGCGATTACGACGTCCCGCTCTGTTTGCGGTCGACCTGAGGTGGCTAGTCACGGCTGCCCCTTTTGCTATTCATCTTGTCTAGCGAGTATCTTACGAAAATAGAAACTGTACATGATTCTCAAATATTTCTATTGGGCTGTCTTCTAAACCACCTGTGACTACGTGCAATTGTGACACGCATTTGGATCACGCCAGCGAGGATACAGCCTTCCCACAGCCTCCATTATCAAAACCACCATCAGGCCGACCAGCCAATCCCTGGCCCCTTTGTGTTGAAGCCGTGTAGCCGTGTGTACGTACGCCACAGATGAGCAAGCCGCACACCTCGCTCCACTGTGATAAGCCAGGCCCCGAGACAGCAAATCTCACAGAGCATGAACCACTCACTCACTCCAATCAGCCTTCCGTTCCCACCAATGAAGCGCCCGTCTGCGGGTAGGCTGCTGCCCTGCCCCCGTTTCACTGGGGGCAGCCCCGATCGCCAAGCAAGCCAGGCTGGCGTGGCTGGGCCCGCGGCGGTTAGGCTGCACGGCACACGCCCCCCCAGCCTGGCGCCGTCGTCGAAACGTGAAAGGTCTGGGATCGACAAAGAATCGTACGTTTTTTCTTCTTCTCCTTCAACATCAACATCATCACCATCCCTTACCCTCGCCCCCCTTTTCAACTTTCTCTTGGGTTATCCCGCGGGCGCGTTCACGTGGACGGTCTCGGATTGCTCGGGCTGATACGCGTGGGTTTTCCCGCACACCCGCGAGGCTGACGAGGGTATCTTGTCTTGTATCTGTCGGAGGGCTTGTAGGGAGGTTGCTTGCCAGCCTGCCTACAGGCATGTGTGACTGTCGAGTAGGAAGCTCTCCTGCGTTTTTTGTGAGGGAAACCTACCTGTCCGTGACGAGTGACGCCTCCGGTCTTTGCACGGGGGTGTACACCCGAACCCATGGTCTGTGTTTCTCTGTCCCATGCCTGCTTTTGGCAGGGCGAGCGCCTGGCTGCGGGTCGTTTGTCATGTCAGGAGACAGACAGGCCTTGGCCACCGTGCAGTGCGCGCCGAGAGGCTACCAAGAACACCCAAGCTCGCCCAGGGGGCCCTCCAAGGGCCTCGCGTCCTCGGCGCCATAGGGCCTCAAACGCTTGTCGGGGGCAATATGGGCCACCGGACTGGTGCAAACCGCCGGCGACGGCGTCCCTTGGGGTGCTTCTCTGCAGGCTTGAGGTGCTTGTCTCTTGATGTCCCGTCACGGCGCAAAAGGTTGGCCGTCCTGGCGCATACAACTGCCCCACCCGGCCCCAAAACCCACGACAGAGTTTGCGCCGGGCGCGGGTGCGGCTCTGCCCTGTCTTGGTAGCATCATGGCCTGATGAAAGGGGTCTTGGGTCCTGCCCACATAGGGCAGACAGGTCGGGCGTTTCCTTGGGGCGGGTCACAGGGCGCCCTCTGTAGATCACACCCACACCGGATGGAAGCTAACGATCTTGGCTGCCACGGGCTGGGTAGGTGAGTGGTTGATAATGGGCGACGTCGAATCTGGTATGGTAGCGACCAAGCGTTCGTCCGTCCTTTTCCATGATCTGCGTTGATGGAATAAGGCCAAGAATCTTTCTCGCACACCCCTCCTTTGATATCACGCTACCATTATGTGGACAAGCAGCCAAGACGTCCTGGATTTGGGGAAGATTGTTGGATGCACATGCGGCTGGTGAATACTGTGTTCAGGGCGTTACACCGATGCACAAAGAGGAGTCGTGCACTGTTGCTCTACCTACCAGGTGGCGGGCATTGACGTGCCTTGATATCCACGATGATTGGGAGACAAAAGTGTATCATGCGGCTGTTTGCTCCGAGCAGTCATTTCTCACAGCACAGATGTCGATGCACGGAACCACTTGAAGAGGAGCGATTAGGTTTGTTTGCTCGCCTATCTCGAAATCGGTAACGGCGGCGGTAATGCAAACCATCTGTTCTCGCTTCAGCAGTGTGACGTGTTGGTGATGAGCACGACTGAATTCAGAGGAGCGTCAGCCGAACCTAGTTTGCGGGACGCCGAGGCCGACGTGCGGCCTGGGCCAAGTTCTGTAGGCGCTTTCCCGACTTCTCCAACTGCAAAGGGTTCACAGCTGCTGCAGAGCGCACTGAGTCACCTTGTTCCGACATTGGGAGCAGCAGCGCAGGCAGATATTTACCTATGAGTCCTCTTTCGGCGTGATCGGGTCATTCTGCACAGAATCGGAGACTTTTACACTAAGAGCTCCACCGAGTCGGGACCACCCAACGACGGGATGGGGCGAGATTTTCATCGGAGCAGTTCATGCGCGCCGGCGCCGGGGCAGAGATCGACAGAGGTCGCAGCCGCAGACCGGCAGGAACGTTATCGCTGCTTACCCACAACTAACGGCAGTTGCGTCTTGGCGGGCCGATCTGGGCGAGGGCAACTTATCACTCGGCTGACATAGCTGTTTCTTGAGGGGAAGACTGATAACGTAGGTAGGGAGACGCTTAAAGGGAGACACGTCCTCTGTGGAATACGACGCCTTCGTGAGACCCTATTCGGCAAATTTCTGAGTCACATTGCTGCTTTTTCGACGCGGTCTACCGTTTCCTTGGGTCGCAAGTTTGAGCTCGACCCCGACTCCGGTTCAGGACCGTGGATCGTACGAGGGCGAGTACCCGACCAGAAGACTCTGCACCTGAGCCCCAGGACCAAAAGCAGCAGCAGCATCCGCAGCAACACCATGCACTCCCCAGACCTGTCAACGGCCAAGGAGCCGCTCAATGTGGCGGGCACCGACGCCAAGTCCGTAGAAGCGGGGATGGTCGTGCCGCCGGGCACCGCCATGGAGGACGTGGGCGTCGATGAGAGGAAGCTGGTGCGCAAGCTCGACCTGTACCTGATCTGGCTGGTCATGAGCCTGTACGCCTTCAGCTTCCTCGACCGCGTCAACATCGGCAACGCGCGCCTGTACCACCTCGAGGCGGACCTCGGGCTCGTCGGCAACCAGTACCAGACGGCCGTGTCCATCCTCTTCGTGCCGTACCTCGCCTTCGAGGTCCCGTCCAACCTGGTCCTGAAGAAGTTCACGCCGCGCTACTGGATTGCTTTCATCACCACCGCCTGGGGCATCATCGCCACGCTGTCCGGCCTGGTCCAGAACTACGGCGGCCTGATCGCCTGCAGGGTCCTCCTCGGCGCCGTCGAGGCGGGCCTCTTCCCCGGCCTGGCCGTCTACCTCACCCTCTTCTACACCAGGCACGAGCTCGCCCTGCGCATGGGCTACCTCTTCGTGTCTGCCGCCATCGCCGGCGCCCTCGGCGGGCTGCTGGCCTACGGAATCGGCCACATGGACGGCGTGGCCGGCCTGCACGGGTGGCGATGGATCATGATTATTGAGGGCTTGCCGACGCTCTGCCTCGGGGTCGCCACGTTTTTCCTGCTGCCGAACGACGCGCAGTCTGCGTACTTCCTTAATGACGCCGAGAAGAGGGCCATGGTCGTGAGGCGCTCAAGGGAGTACGGCATGACGGCAAGCGCGCAGGAGTTCTCGAAAGATGACATGATGATGGCATTCAAGGACTGGAAGGTCTGGACGTTCTGCCTGGCGCAGTTCGGGGCGGACACCATGCTTTACGGTAGGTCGGCTCAAGATTCCCATGTCAGGGAACCACCGTGTCTGACTGACTGGGCCTCATGCAGGATACTCTACGTTTCTGCCGACCATCATCAACGGCCTGGGGAGGTGGACTCCGGCGCAGGTGCAGCTGTTGACCATCCCGTGCTACTTTTTGGGCGCCGCGACCTATATGTGTGTTGCTTATTTCTCTGACCGTGTTCAGAGGCGAGGTTTGTTCTGTGTCATCTTCGGCTTCATCAGCGTGATTGGTTATGGTCTCTTGATATCAGACACGCCCTCAGGGGTGCATTACCTCGGGTGTTTCCTGGTTGCCATGGGCTTGTATGTTGTCGTTGGAATTCCTCTGGCTTGGGTAAGTATTTCCTTGCAGTTCTTCGACCATCAATACTCTAGAAACTAACCACGTCCCACAGCTCCCGAACAACTGTCCAAGGTATGGGAAGCGGACCACGGCGACTGGGATGCAGTTGACCATTGGGAATGCTTCTGGGGTCATGGCCCCCTTCATTTATGCAACAGCTGAGGGCCCACGATATTTAAAGGGGCATGCGGTAACACTATCGCTCGTGGGAATGGCGACTGTCATGTATGGGTTTATGTCTTTGTGGTTTAGGAGACAGAATAAGAGGCGGGAAGCGGGAGAAGTGCACGCGAATCACCAGCACCTGTCAGATGACGAGCTGGCTGAGCTGGGTGATGAGAGCCACCACTTCCGATATGTGAGGTAGCCGCTTGTGTATCAGATTCTGTCATTCTGGAGACGCCAAAATGAAGATCTAGATACTGCGATGTCCCCTTTCCAAACGGGATCACATGCACTTTGTTCAGTCAGGAAGGCGGAGTGACCAGGATGATAGAAGTCCTTCCTTTCTGGTCGCTAACACTGCACGATGCTCAGCAATTGCTGTCATCCATGCTCTCATTCAATTGCAGGTTGACCAAAGTAGAAGCTACTGGGAGCTCAGAAACGGAAGGAAGCTGAAAGGGACTGAAGCCGGTGTTGTGTAGCTGACTGTAAATTAACACCCCTGTCGCTAATTAGGCCCCACTAAAAAACGTCCAACTCGTCGCGTCGCGCTACCTTCCTGAACGTCCCGCAGCGCGTCGAGTTTGGAGAAAGCTTGCGTGACATCACCAACTTTCCAGGCAGCCGAGCCCAACTCTTTCCAAAGGCTGTCTTACCCTCCTGCTGCTCAATTCCTACCACCTCATTGTCCGAAGAATCAGAGTCTTTCAGTCATATTACAAGACAGGCGATCTCGAAAGCAGTCAGGATGGGAATCAAGCAGCTTTTCTCCATCATCAAGGAGGAGGCGCCCGAGGCCATCAAGGAGGGCGAGATCAAGAACCAGTTCGGCCGCAAAGTCGCCATTGTAAGTCTTCAATGGCTCCTATATGGTATTTCACATGACTGATTCTCTCCACAGGATGCGTATGTAAAGCGACGCGCAAGATACGCACTGCCTGCGCTGACAAAGTCACAGATCCATGAGCATCTACTCTTTCCTTATCGCAGTCCGATCCGATGGCCAACAACTCATGAACGAGGAGGGCGAGACCACCTCCCACCTGATGGGCATGTTCTATCGTACCCTGCGAATCTGTGACAATGGCATCAAGCCGCTCTACGTCTTCGACGGCGCCCCACCCAAGCTCAAGTCGGGCGAGCTCGCGCGGCGATACCAGCGGAAGCAGGAGGCCAACGAGGGCCTGGAGGAGGCCAAAGAGACGGGCACGGCAGAGGACGTGGAGAAGTTCTCGCGAAGGACGGTCCGCGTGACAAAGGAGCACAACGCCGAGTGCCAGCGTCTGCTCAAGCTCATGGGCATCCCGTACCTGATCGCGCCGACCGAGGCTGAGGCGCAATGTGCCGTTCTGGCCCGGGCGGGTAAGGTCTACGCCGCGGCCAGTGAGGACATGGACACTCTCTGCTTCAACACCCCGATCCTGCTGCGCCACCTTACTTTCAGCGAGCAACGCAAGGAGCCCATCCAGGAGATTCACCTGGACAAGGTCCTGGATGGACTGAACATGGAGCGCAAACAGGTAAGATTCAACCAAAGCTCCTCCCTCGCTATCTAAGATCTGCTTGGTTGCTCACGATGCACGCATCCAGTTTGTCGATCTGTGTATCCTCCTCGGCTGCGACTACCTCGACCCCATCCCCAAGATCGGACCCTCCACGGCGCTGAAGCTGATCCGCGAGCACGGAAGCCTCGAGAAGATTGTCGAGTCGATCCAGAACGACCCAAAGGGCAAGTACGTCATCCCCGACGACTGGCCGTACCTGGACGCGCGCGATCTCTTCTTCGAGCCCGACGTACGGCAAGCGGACGACCCGCTCTGCGACTTCAAGTGGGACAAGCCGGACGTGGACGGCCTGGTGCAGTTCCTGGTCAACGAGAAGGGCTTCTCCGAGGACCGGGTCCGATCCGGCGCGAGCAGGCTGGAGAAGGACCTCAAGAGCTCGCAGCAGAGCCGGCTGGAGGGGTTCTTCAAGCCCGTTCCCAAGACGGCGGAGGAGCAGAAGGCGCACAAGCGGAAGCTGGAGGAGAAGAACGAGGAGAAAAGGAAGAAGCTCAAGGAGGACAAGAAGGAGAAGGCCAAGGCCAAGGCGAAGCCCCGTGGCACCGCCTAAGTCCAGGGGGACCAGGTGCCGAGGTGGACATGTCTTGTTCTTGAGCCTTATGTGAGGGGCATTTACTACGAGCCAGTTGCTTCTTTGCATGTTTTTGTTTTTTTACTGATACCGAGGGATACTTCCTTGAACAGGGAATTGGCGTTGCTACCGGAGTTTATCGTCAGAAAAGGGCATGGGAAGACATCCCGGGCCAGTGCGTCGAGGCGCGGCAGACAGCTATGGCTAGGAGAGCAGGTAGAGCTTCGCATGAAGAGAGCTACAAAATCACCATTACTGCAAACATGGCATTGGGCCGAAGGTCGTCCGTCTGAATGGGCATGCTCTAACTCTAAACGACCTGTCAGACCGGGCAACATTGCAGCGCTGCAACATTACACTAGACAATGTCCCTGGTCGGAAATTCAGAGTCCGGGGCAGCTGGTAGTGGGTCCAGGGACTCGCTGGGCCTCGGCTCTTACCCGCTTCGGCCACAGACGATCCCAGGTCGCTGCGAATCACCCCTCGCATCATTGGCCGAGTCGCCCAGGGGCTGTCAATGATGTCAGCTGGGCCCCCCGTTCAGGCTTTCACATGCCAGCTCCCAGTGCGGCGGGTTGGACTACGGGGGATGGAGAAAAGGTAGAAAAGGCACATGACTCTGTCTAAAATCTGAGAGCTGCATTGGTGCAACACACCGTCCAGCCGGCCTGCCGCCGCTAGAAGGGAGCAGCAGTCTTTTGCCCCGTGGTCCAAGGTTCCCCAGAAATTGCCCCACGGCACGCAGGAGGAGTGGACTGGGACTGCTGTAGTCTGCTCCGTGACTGAGGAACTAGTTGACCAGATACTGGATACTCCGTACAGACCAGCGATGGGGTTTGTGTGGGGGTGGGCAGGGGGTCCCAGGATTGTCCTCGTGGCCCGTCTTCTCTGACGCTGGCGCTGCGCTGCATCCCTTCCCTTCCGAGCATGTGATTGCTGCTTTCTGTCTCCCATAGCCGACACACTGCGGCCGCTCCTTTTTAACAGGAACGCAAGAGGCTGACTGCTTTGACCATCCTCCCGGGCCACTCTTTTCTTCCTCTTGCTGGTGATCGCTATCTTCTTCCTAAACTCCACACCTTTGGTAATACTCATCCAGTGATTCGTCCCTGTCCATCCTCTCCCTCGTATAGCATCGCCCTTCACAATGTCAAAGACGTTCAGCGCCAACGACGTCGCGTCGCATAAGACGCCAGACTCTCTCTGGATCATTGTCGATGAAGACGTCTACGACCTGACAAAGTTCCAAGATGACCACCCAGGTAAGGCCCCCCATGATCAGGCCAAGCCCAGTCCCGGCGCATTGCACTCCTCCCGCATTGTAATCGCCTCGGTTGAACAGCCTCCCTAATAACGACGCGCAGGTGGCAAGAAGATTCTCCAGAGAGTAGCCGGAAAGGATGCCTCCAAACAGTTCTGGAAGTACCACAACGAGGGTATCCTGAAGAAGTACAAGGGGCAACTGCAGGTCGGCAGCCTCGACAGCAAGCCAAAGTTGGAGGCAAAACCCGCCGCAGAGCCAATGCCTGTTGCCGCCCCCAAGTCAGCTCCCGCGAAGAAGCCCGTCACCCCCAAGAGCGAGGACGAAGCCGAGGCGTTGGAGCCCTTCGGCGAGCAGATCCCATTCTCCGACCCAAGTTGGTACCAAGGAGTCAGTATCCCACCCACCCTTGTTGAAAACTCGTCGTCCTGTTCACCGCTGACATTGGGGTGTTGCAGTTCCACTCCCCCTTCTTCAACGAGTCCCACGCCGCTCTCCGAGCCGAGGTTCGCGAATGGGTCGAGAACGAGATCGAGCCCAACGTCACCGAGTGGGATGAGAAGAAGGAGGTCCCGCCAGAGATCTACAAGGAGATGGGCCGTCGGGGCTACCTGGCTGGTCTGCTCGGCACAGCCTTCCAGAGCGACTACACCGATAACAAGATCAAGTCGGTGGCCCCAGAGCAGTGGGATCTCTTCCACGAGATGCTCATCACCGACGAGCTCTCGCGCGCCGGCTCTGGCGGTTTCGTCTGGAACGTCATCGGTGGCTTCGGCATCGGCTGCCCGCCGCTGGTCAAGTTTGGCAAGAAGGCCCTCAAGGACCGGATCCTGCCCGGCATCCTGAACGGCGACAAGCGCATCTGCTTGGCCATCACTGAGCCGGACGCGGGCAGCGACGTTGCTAACCTGACGTGCGAGGCCAAGCTGAGCGAGGACGGCAAGCACTACATTGTCAACGGCGAGAAGAAGTGGATCACCAACGGTATCTGGTCTGACTACTTCACGACTGCCGTGCGGACGGGCGGTGCCGGCATGAACGGTGTCTCTCTCCTGCTTATCGAGAGGGAGGCCGGTGGTGTGTCGACGAGGAGGATGGACTGCCAGGGAGTGTGGTCGTCCGGAACCACATATATCACATTCGAGGATGTCAAGGTACCCGTCGAGAACCTCCTGGGCAAGGAGAACCAGGGCTTCAGAGGTACGCGCACCAAATTCCCCCGGTCCAAGTAATCGCAGCCAGCTAACAGCGTGCCCCCAGTGATCATGACCAACTTCAACCACGAGCGCATCGGCATCATCATCCAGTGCCTGCGCTTCTCCCGTGTGTGCTTCGAGGAGTCGGTCAAGTACGGCAACAAGCGCAAGACGTTCGGCAAGAAGCTGATCGAGCACCCCGTCATCCGGCTCAAGCTGGCCCACATGGCGCGCCAGATCGAGGCCTCGTACAACTGGCTCGAGAACCTCATCTACCAGTGCGAGAAGATGGGCGAGACGGAGGCCATGCTGCGCCTGGGAGGGCCCATCGCCGGCCTCAAGGCCCAGGCCACCGTCACCTTTGAGTTCTGCGCCCGCGAGGCCTCGCAGATTTTTGGTGGGCTGTCGTACTCGCGCGGCGGCCAGGGCGGCAAGGTCGAGAGGCTTTACCGTGATGTGCGGGCTTATGCCATTCCGGGTGGATCGGAGGAAATTATGCTTGACCTATCCATGCGGCAGTCGATGAGGGTTGCGAAGATGTTGGGAGGCATGAAGCTGTAGACAGTCGGCATCTTGGAGAGTGCAGGCGTCAAGAAGCTATGTGATATATGTATTGAACCATTTTCGACTAGACAAAGAAGCTTGATCTATTTAACATGCAACCCAGAGTCTTCATGTCGGCTTGCATTCCCACTCAGAAACCCTGATCTGTGCCCAGAGGAATCGTCAAATCAAGCCAAGGAAAGGGCGTCCCGTGAGAGTGAGGTATCAGCGGTGTCTGGTGATTTTGATGAGGAAATAGCGAACAAATATGAAGCAAGGTAAAAACATTCAAGATCTGTTATCCCCTACAACTTTTCTCTTCCTCAACAACACCAGCATCTCAACTCCTTGTTGCCTCTTCCCACCCTTTTGAGTATAATGCCATGACATATGCAAATATTCCAGCACACTATCCATCTTCACCTACTTGGGGCCCCATCTGTCTACCCTCCTTCATCTTATCCTTCGCTCATGATGTTGCCTCTAAGCAGTCAAATCCCCGGCTCGGGAACATTTCACATATCGGCTGGCCCGCGCCTCTTGACAACCCAACAGCCTCACGGCATACCACCCTCGATCAGCAGTCGCCATTACCGTCGATGCTACTCTCCGGCAGGATCGTCTGATGACTTCTACGGGGATGAATCTCCGCCATACCGCCCCCTTTCTCCCCTCGGAAGGGCTGCTACGAGAGCTACTAACGCAGAAGGGCCCCGTGGCATTGACCGCACTGGTCGTCGTGTCCAGTCTGAGTCCTGCGCCACCACCTATCGCAGCCATGACGATAATTTCCTGGCCAATCTTGCTGCGATTAAGCTTCTGAGTGGCTGCATGGCCCGGTCGGAGGGGCTGATCAGTACAAGACGTCCTTCCTGTGGCATCGGATGCGACGGCATCTCTTGTGCTCTGGAAGCTTTCCACTTGCAAATGCTCTCGAAGGTCGTCTCGCAGTATCCCCCCAGACCGCTCACAATGCTCCTTGACCGAACAACACTTCATGGTGGCACAGACGGGTATGTGAGCCTAGATTCCACTGATGGATTCCGGGCCCACGCTCACTGTCTCGCTGCTCCAACGACACCGTTGGCTTTCCGTGAACAGTTTTCATCAGAGGATCTCGACCGAAGGCTGAAGTCGATCGACAATGCCCTCCGTCGAGACAGCTTCCCAACTGGGTCTTCCGACAAGCGCTTGCATACCTCAGAAGTGTCGAGAAAGGAACAATCTCACACCGCAGAGGACACAGCTGATGTCGACCATCCTCGCAATGACCACGAAAACTTCGAGAGCAGTGCCAAGAATACATCGCGTGGCATCCTAGGCGCATTGCGCAGTTTACAGCGCAATGATCGCTCGAGACGCTCAGTTGCCATGTTTCCTTCGCTGGATTCCAGCGAAATGCCTTCACAGCGTGATGCACTGTCTGTAGTAAGTGGTCTTATACGATCTCAAGACACAGTCCTCCTGACACACACTGGCAGGTCCAGCAGACCGGTCAACGCTCTCTTCTCGAGGATCGCTCAAACATGGTGATGCCACAGTCTTTGAGGGACAGAATTTCTAAACGGCTTCAAGCTCGCAGCTTGTCGTCACGGTACGGTGACTTCACCTTCGACCCAAGCCCAAGGCGGCGTCGCAACGAGAGATATTCATCGGTGTACATGTCGTCTGCTGAGTCCACTCCTCTTTTTAATGCCCCAGCTCCCAGCCAAGATCAGATGCTCGTGGACACAAAGTCCCAGCCTGTCTCATGGAAGAGTGCGATCGACCCCCTGGCAACAGCGAGCTTGATGCTCGCCACCGTCGAGCTGGACAGGTTGACAAATCGTCGAGTCCCAGACCGAAGCTCCGAGGTGCTTGGCAGTGGGCAGTCATCAGGTTGTGGTGGACCACCGAGCTCGCCTACCCCGAAGAGCATGGCTCCGGGTGAAGAGCGATCGTTGAGACTGAACACCACAAGCTGTGCCTCCGAGACGTCCACAGCTCCCAGGAAGACCCTGGCTCCGGCTATCACCATGAGGTCTGGGAACAGTGTTTCACAGTCTACTGCTCACGGTAGCCGCAGGCAGAGAAAGACGAGCAGCCGGTTCTCGGACATCCGCACACCTGAGAACATTCTTGAAGCCTCCGATGAAGACGTTTCCCCGGCGACTTGCACTCCTGGAGAAATGCGCACACCCCCAAGCCTGGATCCCGGTGAACAGCCTCTGCCCTCTTCCCTGGCCAGTCCTATTAGAATGGTCGAGTACAGCTGTGCCGAAGCGTTGGAGCCAGGTCTTGGGGCTGTTCTAGTTGGTCGAGATACTGAGCAGACTCATTTGTCGCAAAATGACCCATTAAATGGTTATTGGGCAACAACCAATGCTCGACACGGAAATACACCTGAAGTCCATAGGGAAATGCTTCTGAAGGAATGCGGAGGGTCCCAGACTCGCAAGAGTCCGACCAACCATGTTCACGCTGGAGCGCTGACACCTAACAATACGCGCGGATTGTGGTGCCCGTCTCGGAAGAGCCCCTCGCCACCACGACGCCAAACCGTTTGGGATCCGGACACGCCGAATAGCCATTCCAACGAGTGAAGGATTTCAAACTGCTCTCGGCCGCTTGGCTGAAATGCTCTCATTTGGCAAGGAGTCTGCTGCTTTAGTGGGTTGCTTTCTGCGATGGCTTGTGGTTCAGGGACAGATGAGGCATTCATGCGCCGCCCTTTGGGTCGTTGTGATCGTGGAGTGCATTCAGGCGTTAAGTTTGCAATTATCCTGGGAACTAGCGCTGAACATGTCGTATCCTTCGTAGATCGAAGTATTAATACACTCCTATTACGCCTATAAGGTGCATGCCACGACAGCTCAGCCTGTCCGTTTCATTACATGGTATCAAGATTCAGACTTTCAGCTGTTGCGTACGCAACAAGCTATTCTGTGTATGTTTTACCTATTACCCATGTTCCTCTCCAGTGAGTTTTGTGCGTGGTTGGCAGTCCAGGGCCTGGGCCGGCGAGAGCTCGACCTCGGATTTAATGGTCGATACCTGAGTGCGACGGTCACTATGGCCATGCACGTCATTGAGACAATAATATTCTAGGGAGCTCAGGACTTGCAAAATGTCGATATGAAGTGCACAAATTGACCGCAGTCCGAGGCCGATGACTTCATGTGCCGCCCATTTGCCGCCCACAGAGGCCCACGGGGAAGACCATTCCTGAACCTCATCGACGTTCCACAGGCCAGCTTATTGTACTACCGTGGCTGTTGGGCAGATCAGCGCGACCCCAATTTTAGCATTTGCTTTTAGCACAGGTGTTGTTTCAGGCCCGGATCCGTGAGGCTCCCCGCGGCACAGCAGAATCCTACCGTTGCAGGCCCTCTTCCTCCATGCACATCAGATGTATCAAAATACTGCTTGCTTACGCTCTCTCAGCACGCCGATTTTAGCAGCACCGACTGACCTATGGATTTTATCCTGACTGTAGGTTAAATATCGAGCCCCGCTTATTTCTTGGTATCCCGACTACCACTGTTTCTGGGATCTCAGTCGGCCCAGAGGAATATCCAGAGTGCTTCGTGTTGTGGTTCTATTTTTTTTCTTTTTCTTTGTCTCTTTCAGCTCCACGTTGTCGGCATAACACACACCGTCGCATCACAATCAAACGATTCAATACAAGATGGCCCAAACCCACCTCGCAGGGGACTTATCGCCCAGCCGAGTCATGGAGAAGTCGCCGATGCCCATGACGCCACCTGCGGGATACCTGCCTGAGCGCCCGTGCTCGACCATCCCTGACAATGACTCTCCGCCGGGGAGCCCCCCAAAGGACAGCTTCAGCCGGCAGAACCCGTTTGGGATATCGCAGCAGCAGCAGCCGCCGCCGCCCGAGGACGACGAGCTCAACACCAGGGGCGGCGGGAGGAACGGCGGGCTCTGCGAGGTTCTCTTGGCCGCTTGTTGCTGTTTCGCGCTCTGTGAGATTTGTTGTTGATGGGCTTGATTCTGGGACTTCCTTGAGCGTCGAGGACTTGGGACTGCTTTTTTGTGCGTGGAGCGGACCGGTGGAATATCTCGTTTTTGGAATGGCGCACACGGAATAGGGTTCGTTCCGGTTTGGAAACGGCGTTTTTCTTTTGGGCTGACTGGGGCCAGGGGCTGGCAGAATGGTGTCCCGGAGAGTCATGATGATAGAGTTTGGGGATCGTGAAGCTTGGTATGAGATCTCAATGATAGATCTCCCTTAGCGAAACTAAAACACATTGTTTCGCTTGAATCAGTGTCAACGACAACAAGTCTTTCAACGTTCACGGCGGAGCGTGATAGCTTTTCCATCCAAACGACTATTCTTATTTACAAAAATATGTACAGCTGAAATAGGTAACTATGTTCTCGTGAGACAAACGGTCAGATTTGTGGTCTGCCTGTCTTCTTCGCGTATAAACATGACATGCAAATCTCGTCTCCTCTACAGGTCATCAATCAGAGGGCTCAGGCCCTGAGCAGTACCGATCTTGTCCTCAAAGTACAGCTTGAGCCTCTCGACGTTGGGGCGGTTCGTCATGAAGTCGAAGAAGGTCCGGGGGTTCGTCCCGTTCATGTGCCAGATGTCAGGGTAGGGGATGCTGTCGGGCACGGGGACGTCCTGGCGCACGCTCCAGCCGGTCGACTGGTGCTCGGGCGAGAGCATCCAGTTGAAGAGCAGCTTGGCCGACTCCGGGTGAGGCGCGCCCTTGAGGATACCGCCGGTCTGCGCCCAGGAGACGAACTGGCCCTCCTCGGGGAATGCGGTCCTGGTCGTGCTCGTGTTGCTGGGGGTGTAGGGCGAGCCGTACGAGGTGAAGGTCGCTGCCTCGGTGGCGTTGGCGGTGTTCAGGATGGTGCTCGGCGTCGCGGTGCCACGGACCCAGCGCGGGTTGAGGGCTAGGAGGTCGTCGAACCAGGACTCTCCGTATTGTTGCATGCTGGAAATCTGCGTCAGTTTCGGGCAGATCAGGCTGATTTACATTTGGGAACTTACATCAGATAGAACTGGTACAGCACTGCGTCGTCGTCGTTGGGATATGTGAGGACCAGCTTGTCCTTCAGGCCCTCCTGGAGGAAATCAGGATATTCGGCGATGGTGATCCCGGGGAGCTTGGCTGTGTTGTAGCTGATTCCCCATTGGATGAGGAACAGGCCGTACCACGAAGCATCCGCCGACTTGAATGCAGGGTGGATCTGGTCGAAGCCCACGGGCGCATAGTTGATAAGAGAGCCTTGCTGGGCCCAACGGGGGAAGTCGTGGAGCGTCTGGAGGAAAGTAGCGTCGACGAAGACGTTGCCGGACTCCAGCTGCTGGTCGATCTTGCCGTCGTGGTACTTGGACACGTCGACGGTCACGTTCAAGGTCATTCCGGGGAAAGCAGTCTCGAAAGCCTGCTTCAGGGAGTTCTGCTGGGTGGTCTCGTCACCGCCAGCCCAGACAGTGACGGTGCCGCCCTCGGCGAGCGCTGCCTGGTAGATCTCATCGATGCTACGGTCCTCGATGACTGGTGCCGCGTTGAACGAGAGTAGGGTGTCGGCCAGGGCTCCAGTAGCCAAGGCGAGGGCTAGAATCTGCGAGAACATGTTGTCAAAAGAATGAATACAGCCAGAGAGAAGCCGCTTGAATTATTAGAATCTCTTTTCCCAAGATGTCTGAGCTCAAGGTAGCCTCTCTCACAATCAGGGACGGGAACGGCAGCTGACTTATATGCAGGTATACTCTTGAAGCATTGCTATAGTCAAAAAGTCGACCGGTCCAGCCCCTTAGCTGGCCGCGTCCTCCAGTGGGCCTGGAATAGCATCGCCTCGCGCCGCGAGCGTCGAGATGGAGTGCTGGGGCGATCCTCATCACTCAGCATTGGTCAGTTTCCAGTTTATTGCACGAGCGTGAAAAATAAAGAGTGGGTATTGCATTGATAAGCTTAAGTGACATAGACTTCCACATTGCATGGCACCCTGCTTTGGGCTATTCCCCGGATGAGACCTTATCCCTGGCCCTGCAGGATTCTAACCGACCACCCCCTAACCTAAGCCTCAATCTCGCATCTCCACCTTGGGATGCATCATCGGGGCTGTACGCGTTCATCGGGTCTTTGTCTGGTGGGTAAGCCATACCTGCCATGACTCGGACGGCTCTGAAATGCGCGGTGAACGCCCCTTTCATGTAGCCATACAGAGCTGACCTAAACCTGTTTCTATCTCGAGCGGTTACGCGTAAACGGCTAACGCCGGGGTCCTGTGCGGGCGGACCGAATGTATGGGACGCCTGCCACTCCGTAGCGCAAACCTTCTTTGACACTCGCATGTGCACTGCTGCCAACTTGATGCTGCCAAGTTTGTGGGGTGATCGCCCAGCCTGCCTGGTCTCCTTGACAAGTCCGTCGCGGTACCGAATACATGGATCAGATAAAAAATAGCGTGGAATTTTCTCATTCTGAATACTGTTTATAGCAAACGGACCTTTTCTGGTAAACAACGAGTCATCCTAGCCCCTTGCTTATTTACTGGGAAGCCGTGTCCATCGCCCCGGCCAAGGATCACTAGACCACAAATCTTCAGGCACTGTAAGGCTGATATGGCTTACCCCTCGCTAGTATACTTAGCCAGCGTCATAGGGAACTTAATCGATATGAGATGAGAGTTTCGAGGGTGAACTACCAACGTTGTCTGAATGCTTCCAACTGCATGTGACTATAGGGCATGAGCACCTTGGCCTTTGACGCGCCATATCGACTACACCCACGAGTGGTATTGCACACCTAATGATCTGCATAGATAGGGTCGCCTAATAGACGCGGTTTGGTGTCCAATTTCCCAATGGCATCGCGTCACCGGCATTTGCCATTGTTCAGGGGAAACTTCGAATCGCGACACCCTATCACTGGTAGCCCCAGCTTCGCTCAATGGCTGTTGGTTGCGGGTTGTACATTCTACTCAAGGAAAGTGACATCCGCAAAGCTGCGGTGTCTCTCTGGGATGTTCGGCAAATTTCCGGGCGGTTGCAACGGCATGATAGTCGCATCTGGCCAAGTCCAATTGGCGAGGGCGGCGCAGCAAGTTCACGGAACGAACTCGACAGAGACGGGTGAACGGCTTGAGAACATTGAGGGGAGCAGAACGGAACCAGTGTCAGGTGCAGGGTGACAAAAGAGCTAATATGGGGTCGATGATTGCGTTACTAGATAAACCGAGAGTCACACAGGTGTCACCCTCGGGAACAACCGTGGGAGTTGGTCGGGAGATCATCGCCTACCAGAGAAGGAGGGGAACACCCTGCAGTGCCAGCTCAAATAGCTTACTTGCCCGTGCTGACAAAAAGTCCAAGGCAGCCCGCGATGTTTGTCATGTTCACGTCCAAAACATATGTATATTATTAATAACAAGCGCATTACAGTTTTGATCAAGATGCACATATGATGGCACTGCAACGGCGAGACTGAGGAGAGAGGCACCTGAGCCACCGGGAAGGCCGGCAGTGCCATCCGGTCGCATGCGGGTCTATTCCTGATTCGGCTCCCGCGCGCGCGCATGAACGTGTCCTGGTATCGACTGGGTTGACCCAGCAGTATTCCATGCCATTTGTGGGTCTACGGCAGGATAGAACCAATTTGGCAAGCCGTTGGAAGACCATCTCTGTGAGACTGCTGAAATTCCCCTACACTGAACAAACAACGTTGTAATATCGTTGCTCGAGCGTCCACGCGGCGACGATATACACATGCTCAAGTGGTGAATCATTTTGATGACGGGCCATAGTGCTTGCTGCTCCAGAAAGTCAATAATTCAGATTTCATCTCAGGGGGGCACATTGTTTTTCTTGACGTCTCACAGGAAGATCTGCCATGGGGGAACCCCCTCCCCTGTATGAAACCCACATATGGGATAACTCCTTATAGAAACCAAGTCCAGCACCCGGGAGGCATTCTTAAGAGTCTCTATCATAGGGTCATATAGTCGTGCTAGATAAAGCCCGTATCTTCTAATTTTAGATAGTGAGCGCCTCAAATCTTTTTATAGTACAGCCCAGGTGCGGTGGACCTGTAGTATCTATATAGAAACATATTTCCTCACGTCCTGGAATTTCTCTTGCTGATTAAAAATTACAGAAGCCTTATGGGCCCTCTATGGGCCCTCAACGACGTGGTAAACATTTTGAAGATGCGATTATATTACGGTAACAGTATACAGGTAATGTCTATCGCATCGCCCCTTTCTACGACCTAATATCGAAACTTTCCAGAGCTCTCACGACACGACGAAGTCCTTCATCGAGATACCCCTGCTTCAATGCAAATGTGAGCCTGAACCAACCCGCTTCCTCATTCCCAAATGATTTTCCCGCGGCCAGGAAAATCTTGTTCTCGTAAAAGTGCTCATTTAGCCGGTCTTCCAACCTCCATTGCTCAATTGACTCTCCGCCCGAGGATTGGTTCTTCGTCCCCGTCGAGCCAAGTCTCGGGGACCAGAAAGAGAAGAGGTCAGCCCATATAAAGAAACCCGAATTGCTTGGCACATAGGAAATTTGGTGACGAGACAGGAAACGAGTCGTTTGATTGTAATGCTCTGCGAGTCTTTGCTGGTCGGTCTTGATGAAGTTCGTGACGAACTGGACGTTCGACAGGATTGAAATAGTGGCTCGATCGGCCAAGGATGAGGGACATGTGAAGATTCTGACAACTCCGGTCAGCCTCTGTGCGTCAAGGTTGATATCCGAGAGCGCGAAACTCACGAATTGGTGCGCAAAGCTTGGAGGAGATCCTTGTTCGACTGACTGACGACACAGCCCAGTCTAATGCCATTCACGCCAAAATCCTAGAAAGTTTAGCTACTGCGGTCATTTTTTCAAAACCTCAACATGGTAACAAACCTTACTCATCCCCCAGAGGACATGAACAAGACCTGGGTCAATCAGGTTTGTCTTATCAATGGCAAGAACGGAGTGGAAGGGTGACGCGTCCGGGATCTCCGCGTTCTCCCAACATGAAAGTCCGTAGATCTCATCGCTGATGAGATGTATATTGTGCTTCTGGCAAAATCGCATCAATCCTTGAAGGAGCTGAAGAGAAGCGCAACGACCTGTGTCTTGGTTAACACCGAAACCTTAGGACTGGAGCTCCTGGGCATCGATAACCTACCGAGAGGGTTGTGGGGATTGCAAAGCATGAGAGCCTTGACGTTAATTCCTTGCCCCATTGCTTCAAATAGAGCCCGCTCGTACGCCTCGACGCTTTCAGCGGCCATTGGGTCAGTCCCATTGACGGAAACTAGTACAGGTCGCAACCTGGGTTTGAGATCAGCCAATCGAAATCTCCGCTGGAATCATGGAAACACACCCGGCCCGATTACGCAGATTGTAGAGGAAGGCTCTGTAGAAGGGACGAGCCAAGAGCACACCGTCACCCGGGTCGCAAAGAGAAAATGCGCAAGCTTCAATTGCAGCGCTGACACCCGAAGTGATGACTATTTGTTGCGGAAGGACTGGACGGAATGATTTGAACCAAGAAGTCAAGAAATCCGACAAAACCTGTCGCAATCGATGGCTCCCATCGAATCCATCACCGTAGCCGAGAGCATGACTGTCGAGTTTGAGCTAACTTGAACATCAGTTGAATATCTTGCATGTTACCTTGGAGGAATTCGGACGCTACGCCGTGGGAGCAACTAGCTTTTTTGGGGCACGGGAATGCAACTGACAGTCGACTCAATGTGACTTATGAGCTCCTCGTGCATAATGGTCTGGAGGGTTGCTTAGCGTTCACGCCGATCTTGCTGATTTAATGCCGGAGCAAGACTGAACGAACGTTTTCAGCGACGCCTAGACTCAGGAATCCGTTTGGGTTTGAGGCTGGATCCCATGTATCGTGTAGGATGTCAAGAAGTGCGTTTCTATTTTCCGGTGATGCGTAGTAGGTACCGCGGCGGGAGAGGTTTGATCCAGTGGTTGTCATGATGATGCATGGGATGCGCTGAGCAAACTATAGCGTCCAAGTCTTCCAGTAGAGACGGTGTTGTTCCATCCAGGAACTCGAAGGGGAGAATCGAAGCAACGCCGGCACAGTCCAAGAATCAGGTCACTTCTCTGGGGCTTCCGTAAGAGTGCTGAAGGAAGTAATGGACGCATGGTTCTTGGTTCTCAACATCGAGCCCCATGTGTAACTGTGGGAAGCCGAAGCTCGGTCAAGCTCGGTGCCGATCTGCGGAGCCGGCATGTAATTGCGTTGAACCCCACCGGCCGAGGCCGAGGCCGAGTTTACAACAACCGGCTTACCAGGAGTGGAGGGACAAGATCAGATAAGATGTGTTCAAACCAGGTTTCAGGGGTTAAAGATATCGCCGAGTTTCAAATGCCCAGCGCAGAAATGGCAAGTCGCGGGGTTGTGTGGCAGCCCCTGAACTTTCACACAGATGGGCCATCACACCCCCAACTTGCTACTACAGGTTGGGTGTCATTGCTGGAATGTTCATAAATAGGCACTTCCCCGTGGGCTCGAGACGGCTTTCAACCTCACTCAGAGGGCAGTATTTCTCAACCAAAGCTTCCTCATATATCAGAGTACGGAGCCAAATGTCTTCAGGAAAGGACGTCGTCTCAGCGGCTGTTGCCGTCGAAGGGATCGCCTGCGATAACCTCCTCCGGCCAAATTCTCAGCTGGACAACGCCATCACCAAGTCACGCGAGAACAAGCTGCCGGATATCACAGTTTCCCCGCTCCAGGGCCAGTTCCTCGCCATCCAATGCCAGCTCATCGGTGCCAAATCCGTGCTTGAGATCGGCACACTCGGCGGATACTCGACCATCTGGCTTGCGCAATCAGGCGCAAAAGTCACTAGTATCGAGATCAACCCCAAACACCGCGACGTCGCAGTGGAAAACGTCGCAGGCCTTGACACTGAGATCATACTCGGCGCTGCTCTCGATGTCCTGCCGAAGCTGGCCGAGGAGGGCCGCAAGTTTGACCTGGTGTTCTGTGATGCCTCCTGGGGCGAGCAGAATGAGTGTTTCGACTGGGCTGTTAAGTTGACGAGGAAGAACGGGTGTGTTTACGTCGATAATGTTGTTTGGAAAATGCTGATGGACGGCACTGCGGAACATGGTCGTGATTCGCTTTTGACCCATGTTGGTAAGGACCACAGAGTCAAGGCCACGCTGGTGCCCGTGGTGTCAACGGCGCACACGGTCTTGGAGGGGCAAACCATACTCGATGGATTCTTGATTGCTGTTGTGAACTAGACGCAATGTGTGTAGCCACAGATGTGTACCTAGATTGTCAGATATAAATTGCTTTTATTTGCAGGTGGTAACGTTTGAAGCGAGATGATTTGGTCACAAGGCAGCACTTAAGTTGAGAGGTATATGTAATCAGTGATTGGCATATACACTCATAGCAAAGACAACTGGGTGGAGTATGCTCCCTTTCCATGCTCAAACATATTTCTCGAGACATTAAATTGGCCTCATCTCCCTACAGCGCCCCTGATGCTCTGAGAAAGCCTCAAGTTACCGAGGTATCTATGTCTTGCTCTCATTTGTTTCTCTATGCGGTGCGTGTTACAGAGAGTTAGCAGCGCGGCCAGAATTGTCAATCTCAAAGGTTCAAGACGCTCAGATGGAATGGCGACGATGATGTAAGCCGTCAAAGAGGCTATCTAATCACAAGATGCCGAGCCCGATGCCGAGTTCCGTCGATCTGAACCTCAACACAATTCTCGGCACCGAAGGTTGTGTCTGTGATAGATTCATTCACGACCGCTTCTCTCTGTCCTTAGTTTGCACACTATGGAACCGGCTCCTGTGACGTCGGCTCCCCGAACTGCAGGCCGTTCCCGAGCTTGTGGGCCCTGCCACCGGCGCAAGGTCGCCTGTGATCGATCTCGACCAACCTGTGCAAGTTGCAGGCGAAGACGACGAAAGGAACCGTGTGAATATGAGGTCGAGCCGACGACTCCCACGCCAACGCCAGCGGGTTCTGGAGACGCTCAGACTAACCATGCTTCTTTCGAAACCTCCACCCCGCGCGCCGTGTCCCCCTCAAGAGCAACCACCGGGAACGACCTGACCACATGCAGCAACTCTGGTTCGGTCGATGCTGAAGACAGCCTCCCTTCCCAAGCGGCTAGTGGAGCTGAACCCCCAATCAGCAGGCCTGGAAGTCCACCGAAGTCAGGCTATCTTGGCTTTACTTCTTTCCTCGGCATCTATGAAGAAGCTCGCGACACCATTGCCCTTCCTAGCCCGCAGCTCTCGTCCCGGAGGCGACGTCACAAGGAATTGAGGCGCACCACCGAGCGGCAAACGACCGGCCTGTCAAATGCAACATTGCAAACTTGCCGTAATCTGCTCCGAAATGTACCGCCGAGGTATGAGGCGAAGGTCTTATTTGATGCTCATTTCGGCCCACATGATGCATGGATCCGTCCTCTCGCCCGTCGCATGCTCGACTCCTTCTTCGACAGTTTTGAGAAATTTCTCGGCCCAACCGAATCGGACGAGCGGTCTCTAGACCTACTGAGCGGATTACTCTCCAAGAACACTGCGAAGGCCTTCTCCGAGGACGAGCAGGATACGGAACAATGGATAGACCAATTTATAGGTGCAAACTTCCGGTGGGAGTCTCTTGGCGTACTGTTTGTCTACTGGGAGTTGGGCTCGAGGAAAGAACGTTCAGCCGCTCCCGAAACGGACTCAGTGATACAGAAAAACGCTACGTACAGAAGGTGTGTCAGTGATTGTTTGTCTCTGGCAAGGTCCGCGACAACAACAGGCAACACACTGGTCGTATATCTCTACTATAAACGCATGATTATTGACTCCGTTTTCTCCGGTGACGCCAGTAAGTTCGACTGGGATGGTCTCAACACAAGGCCTGGGGTTATTGGTGAAAGAACCGGAATTCCAAGCGCGCACTGACTGTATTACTCAACATAGCTCTCTCCTGCTGGTGTTACCACGCCGAGACGATAGCTGCCATGACCTTCCTTGGCTTTCATGTCGAGAAGGACGAGCCTACGGAGAATCGTACTCCAAGTCTCGCGTCCGAGTTTCAAAGGCGGCTGTTCTGTTTCATTTTCAATACCGACAAAGTAATTGCCTCTTTCACCGGCCGGCCACCTCTGCTGAGCAGGAGATATGTTTCGACACGACTACCACTTGATCTAGCAGATGATTGGCTGCTGTCTGACGAGAAGACGCTGAAGGGCAAGGTCGGTGAACTTGATAACGAGGGTTGGAGCCAGAATGATGCTATATATCCTGTTAGCTCTCTCCGGGCGCGCTTCAGCTTCGCCGTTATCCGCGACGAGGTGTTCGAGATTGCTCTAGCGGTGGGGGTCAAACCTTCAGAGTGTTTGCTGCTGTGAGTATCTCGGTCTATGAGTATTCGTATTACTGACCTGAAGTCGAGTGACCTTAAGGCTCGCCAACTAGAAACCGTGGCCAGCCTCCCTCACAAATTGAGATTCAACGCCGCCGACTTTGACGATCTGACCATTGGTGCAGAAACATTATACACCAGACTATTACTACATCTTGAACACCTACAAAACCTGTTCTTCATCGAGCGACTCGGCTGCCGCGATGGATACACGATGGATGACAACCTTTTACAAGTCAGCTTCGAAATGGTATCTGCTGCGGTCATGTTTTGGACCAATATGGATCGACTGTCTGTCATTCACCACGATTTCATGTGGCTGGTACGCATATCTTTTGCGATTTGTACATGTATCCTTTTCTCTACACCAAGATTCTAACCATACTTCTCAAGGTGATGGCCTACGCTGTTCCTGGAGGCGGTGTTCTCTGCCTCAAGCTGCTCAGGCCGGGGTGGTCCGGCCCCCAACCGGGCCCAGCAATCCCTCGTTCGGCAATCGTCCAACAACTGAGCCTTCTGGTTGGCTTTCTAGGATGGGTCAAGCCCTACTCTTCAAACGGGGACTTGTGTGCCAACTGTAGAGCGGTTATTCAAGCAGTTCTTGACCACTCACTGAATCACCCCAGCGACACGCCATATATGCCCCCAGTTATTGCGGATTGGGGTCTATCAGGGCAGTTGGATTTTGATTTCGACCTTATGGACACATTTGAGTGGCTTAGAACAGACATTTCTTGAGATATGAGGGGACTGATCCACTGGGGTAAATGGAGTTGATCGAGGCATCAGCATCACCCGAAATTTCATAACGACAATGTGCCGACTGATTGTACTTGTTATGCCTGAAGCATAATTCTACGCAGTCACTGTTAATCCTGTTCACTCTCCAAGCGCTGTGTCAATTGTGGCTTGAAGCGTGAGAACCTTGGAAGCGGCCAATGTCAGGGAGCAGCCAGTTCCAAAAACTAAGAAATGCTCTTCGAGGCGAATTTTCCCCGAGCACTCAAGCTGGGAGGACCATCACCTATACTATTACCATTTGCATCCATCGATTGCCTTCATGGTAGTCTGCAAGATCCTCATATGGTCCGTTGGCGGCACAATGTACTTATCGAACATGTGACACTGATGACTGTATCACCAAGCTATACTCCAGCTCTTAACATAGCTGTGGAGTCTGTTTTGGTGGATGTTGGCAAAGGAGCAGGCGTCGCTCTCTCAATAGCAATGTGAACCAGCACTTAGAAGCTCCGTGACAGACTAGCCGAACATCTACCAGACGCCCAATTGCCAGCTTTGGGCGTCATATATGGCAGTTTGGATTATTAATAATCGTGCCCCACTGGTACGCCCGCCACGGCATCAGCCGGGCCTATGGAGAGACTCAGCGGGTCATCTTCATCGCTGCCACCTCTCTCCTCGCCGTCATGCGGATTGCCCTGCTTTTCTGGAAGGACATCGACGTCAAGAAGCAAAAGAGTCTGGAGGGACAACTTTTGAAGGATTGCCCAGGCCCGTGGTGACGTGGTCGTTGGCGAGACGCGTGCAAGTGAACAGTGCCGGGGCAAGAGCCGAATGTGGTTCAGGTGGAGGATGAGCCGGAGGGGTAATTGGCAAAATGTGGAGCAGTATGGCAGGCGGTTGTATATATGACGAGGCATGATGGTGAACGGTTAGACGGAGGGCCAACAACGTGATTAACGGGCTGGTGGGTCGTTTTCGAGTCCCGATCGTCTATGTACCTAGTCTCACAATACTCCGATGTTGAATGAACCAGTCGGTTAAAATTGTGCGCAGAGGGCGACAAACATTCAGACAGTCATGATTGTAAACCAGAGACACTTGGCTGGCCGAGTGCAAATGACTTAGGAGGCTGTGGAGCTTGGTCGCATGGTGTTGACCAATCCCATTGTGTGCTGCTTGAAAGCCAGTCATGTTGAATTGCATGTCCATGTCACCAGGAATTCATGTCCTTTTCCCGTCAATGCGGATTCTTGTCCCTCTTCCGACCCGGGAGAAGTCAAAATTGCCCGTTGCTTCCCAGAATTGAAGCCGTGGCCCAACTCACAGAGTGCATGAACCGGCCTTCTCAAGACTTTCCCGTTCTGCACCTAGGCCAGCGAGCTCGTCTTAATGTTTCAAGCCGGCTCCGGTATTGGCGTTTGTCTCATAGTGGGGACCGCCCACGTCATGTAACCGGGAGGACGGTAATGTAGGGAAAAGATAGGCAATCAACTTCAAGTTGGTGAGGCACCAAGTCGACCTGTCGAGCGGAAACAAGCTCAGAGTTGGGGTTGGCCTCTTCGATTGGCTTATTAGTGTTTGCTGATAAAACTCTGCCAGCGTTTCATGGCCTTGATATTAGTCGACGATACCCGGCAGCACCGCGCCTGCTAACGGCGACCCACATTGTTCTGGTTAAGATACGATATTATGCAAGCCGAACCCCGGCGCCGGAGGCTAGGGCCGAGTTTATAACGGCTTGGCTCGTGTTGACCCGACTTGACCGCGAAACACTCACCGCATCCAATGTCGAATCTTTCAACTGGAACCGACCGTGAGTCGCGACGGCTAGCCACCTCGACAGCTGCCTCAATTGCTCTTTCCCGTCATCGGCCGCCAATCGTCGAGAGGGTCAATGCATGCGCCAACCCAACAGGCTCACCACGCAGTGGCATGCTGCGGAAGTGAATCGAGAATCTCACAGGAGGTGTTATAAGGGGTCCTGGGGGATCCGGGCTGCGACGACGACATCGGAGGAGCAGAGGACTGCCATTGAGTCGTGAACACCCTTTTCAGGAACACAACATACCACCATGGGATGCGAGATTCCCTGCGGGGACTGCAGCAATGACTGCAGCGTGACCGACATCGAGGACTACGAGAAGGAGCTGTCGGAACTCCAAAAGAGGACCAAGGAGGTCGAGGCGAAGCTGGCAAGGCTCAACTTGAACGCGAAGAAGCCGGGCGCGCCCAAGCCGAAGCTGCGCTCGTCCAACTGGTTCACCCGCAAGGACGACCTGACCATCAGCGCCCTCTACGTCGAGCGGTACCTCAACGCGGGCCTCACAAGGGAGGAGCTGGTGTCGGGGAGGCCCATCATCGGCATCGCGCAGTCGGGCAGCGACATCGCGCCGTGCAACCGCCACCACCTCGAGCTGGCCAAGCGTGTGCGCGAGGGCATCCGCTCGGCCGGCGGGGTCGCCTTCGAGTTCCCCATGCACCCGATCCAGGAGTCCACCCGCCGGCCCACGGCCACCCTCGACCGCAACCTCGCGTACCTGGGCCTGGTGGAGCTCATGCACGCCTACCCCTTCGACGGCATCGTCATGCTCACGGGCTGTGACAAGACCACCCCGGCCTGCCTCATGGCCGCGGCCACTGTCAACATCCCCACCATCTGCCTCAACGTCGGGCCCATGCTGAACGGCTGGATGAACGGCCAGAGGGTCGGGTCCGGTTCCGTCGTGTGGCAGGCCCGTGAGCTGCATGCGGCCGGATATATTGCGGATGACGAGGTCGCGGACTTTGTCGCCAGCGGCACCCCTTCGCCTGGGCATTGCAACACCATGGGCACAGGTGAGCTCTTCCTTGTGGCTGTTATGCGCTCCTTGATGGCTGACTCCGGGATCCTGGTCAAGCGTCCACGATGAATGCCCTAGCTGAGGCCTTGGGAATGGCTCTGCCCGGCGCAGCAGCCATCCCGGCGCCGTACCGAGAGCGGTCACAGATGGCCTATAAGACAGGCACCCGCATCGTTGAGATGGTCCATGAGGACCTGAAGCCGTGCGATATCAGTGAGTTGTTATAGCCTGACGTCCCCCTCTCCCAGTCATACGACCCCAACCGCCTTGTTCATTGGTGCGGAATATCCCGAACCCCCCTTGTTGACAGGTGCATGCGAGGAGCCGCAGCTTGTCGTTTGATGCAACCTCCTCGCACTTGGCTGGTAAGCATATATACTGACTGCCGTGTTAGTGACACGACAAGCCTTCGAGAATGCCGTAGTCGTCAACACCGCCATCGGCGGCAGCACAAACGCCCCCATCCACCTCTGCGCCGTGGCAAAACACGCAGGAGTGCCCCTAGACCTTGACGACTGGGACCGGCTCGGCTTCACAATCCCGCTGCTCCTGAACATGCAGCCGGCAGGAGAGATGCTCAGCGAGGACTACTACCGCGCCGGCGGCCTGCCCGCCATCCTAGCCGAGCTCCTCGAGGCAGGAAAACTTCCGCACCCGGACGCCCTCACGTGCACCGGCAAGAGCACGGAGAAGGACGCCCGCGGCAAGCTGACGTGGGACCGGCGCACCATAAAGCCCTTTGCGAAGCCGCTCAAGGAGAACGCCGGGTTCCTCCACATGAAGGGGACGCTCTTCGACTCGGCCATCATGAAGACGTCGGTGATCTCGCCCGAGTTCCGCGCCGAGTTCCTCGAGGACCCAAACGACCCCAACGCCTTCGAGAGCCGCGTCGCCGTCTTCGACGGGCCGGAGGACTACCACGCGCGGCTCGAGGCCACCGACTCGGCCGGCAACATCGACCGCCGCACCATCCTCGTCATGCGCGGCGTCGGGCCCCTGGGCTACCCGGGCGCCGCCGAGGTCGTCAACATGCACGCGCCCTCGCGCCTGCTCAAGCAGGGCGTCAAGGACCTGCCGTGCATCGGCGACGGCCGCCAGAGCGGCACCTCCGGCTCGCCGTCCATCCTCAACGCCACCCCCGAGGCCGCAGACGGCGGCAACCTCGCGCTCCTGCGCGACGGAGACCGCGTCAGGGTCGACCTCGCCGCGCGGAGGGTCGACATCCTGCTGCCCGCCGACGAGCTGCAGGCGAGGCGCCGGGAGCTCGACGCCCGCGGCGGGTACCATGGCCCGCCGAGCCATACGCCATGGCAGGACATATTCCGGCGAGAGGTGGGAGGTCTGAGCGAGGGAATGGTGCTGAAGCGTGCTGTCCAGTTCCAGCGTGTCGCGCAGTCGTATCCTGTCCCCAGAGACAACCACTGAGTTGGTTGATTAGCACTGTCGATTTTATTTTGGTAGCATGGAGACCTGATTCTTGCAGGTATAGAGAAAATAGCGACTAGACGATACTTATAGACACTCCTGCCGAGTTGATTCATCCTTGTTTGAGTCCTGTTTGGTTTGGTGGAGAGTGATCTTCTACTTACAGAATGTGAGGATTCACACGGAAAGAAATAATGCATGGAATTGAGTCACGAGCATTTCAGAAGTACATGAATTCAATCCATAATGTCGATGGATCCAAGGGGGTGAAGCTTAACCGTATCCGTGACGATAGATTCAAGGATGCATCGAGTCCCTTGTCACCTTTGTCACTTAGAGCTTGATAGAACTGAGGTGTTGGCACAGACTGTTTGAGATGCCAGGTAATAATACTGGGGCGCCATGCTGAAATCTAATAATACAAATCGTCACCTCGCGGTCATCCCCACCACATCGAAAGATCATGTTCATGGCCGCCGCTTTATATTCCGAGTCCATGCCGCCCCGCGGATCAAAATACCCCTCCTCACGGCCAGGAAGTAGAAGGCGGCGCCAAAGACGGCGCCACCGAGGTGGGCGGCGTAGCCAGTGTAAGAGCCCATCCAGTTGACGTGCTTCTGGCCCGATGTCTTCTCCTGGTACAGCCGGTACATGTCGTAGCCCACGAAACCGGCCACGACGCCCCAGTACGGGATGGCGACGGGGACGGGGAAGACCATCATCTGGAGTTTTGTCAGTATTATTATATCAATACACGGCATTTGATGTGATGGCAAAGGATTTTCATTTCACATCCCCTCGAAAGCCAGCTCAAATTCACCATGGAAAGGGGGTAAGCATGTGTGTTTGGAATCACTTACCGGCCACCGCGGCTGGGCGAGCATAGTAGCCATCATGATACCCTCAACCATGCCCGACGCACCGAGCCCACGCGACTCCCGCAGCCCGGCCTCGGCGCTCTTCTGGTAGTCGTACAGTGACCCGAGGGACCCACAGATGGCCGAGCCGATGCCCAATGCAGCCAGCCGCACAGGGCCGAGACCTATCGCCCCGGAGATTCCCAGCGAGGCGGTGCCGTCTTTGTGCGTCATGATCCGGTCAGCATTTGCGCCGCAGATGAGCCCCGACGCTAAAGACAGGGACAAATGGGAAAGACTTTGGTGAGATGGGACCACTCACGAAGAACGAGCATGTTGATGCCCAGGTGGAACAGGTCGTAGTGGCTGAAGGCCGAGGTGACGATGGTCCACCAGCGGCCGTCGGCGATGTTCTTGCGGGAGAGGGTGTAGTTCTCGTTCATGTACGTGACGTGCTTGATCTGTGCCATCTGGTAGGCATGTGAGTCCTTCCCCTTCTTTGCGGCCTCTATGTCGGGCGTGACATGCCACTTGCCCCAGACGTAGACGTTGGCGCCGATGGTGCCCCAGAGGAGGCCCGTTGCCACCCGTGAGGCGGCCATTTTCTTCTTCAAGACTTTTCAGGCGGGGTTACTGTTCAAGTAATGAATACCATGAGTATGTAGAGAAGAAGAGGAAGAACAGATATCGTGCTTAGAGAGAAGAGTTGGGTCAAGGTGAAAGTCGGACGATGCTTTACCAGCAGATATGCAGGTGGGAAGTTGGAGATTATTTGTAGATGATGGAGACCCCTGCATCATACTCATGTTGGCCCAGCCACAGTGCACCCGTTTCGATCACACGGCTACGCGCACTGTCCGCGACAGAAAAGCAATATCGAGCGGATGCATTACGCCTTGTCATTAAACCTTGTATATTTCGTTTCTCATTACCATGTCTTAGTGATCCGTCCACCCAGACACTGCCCATCCTCGCTCTGCCTCGCTGGTACATGAGGAACAAGGCTCATCAACCCTTTGCCTGATTCCGTCCCTTGGGGAGCGCCACCACCCGCGCACCTGGGCGTCCACGTCTCGTATCGTGCCGTGCCCTGAGAGGGACCTCAGCTGCAGGTCACGACAGTCATCAAGACAACGTCAGAAGTCGGCGCCGCAGCAGCCTCCGGCTCAACGTCACACGCAGCGTCGTCACCGCTCGCCTCAGTGGGCGTCGCCGGCGCAGCAGTGGCAGCAGGGGCGGCAGGAGCAGCAGCAGCAGCACCGCCACCGACAGACCCGTCTCCCATGATGGCATTCCACGCATCAGCCGCCGCCTGGTCCTGAGTGGCCGCCACGGCAGCCGAGCTGGCCTGGGCGCACGAGTCCTGCGTGCCCGACGGGGCGTTGCAGGGGCTTCCCAGGCGCTGGCAGACGAAGCCGGCGATGACGGCGATGTTGAGCGCCGACCCGTGGTTGAAGTCCTCCTGGTTGGCCGCGATGAAGGCGTTCGTGTTGCGGCCGTCCAGCCCGGCCTCGAACAGGATGTCGGCGTTGGAGCAGGAGCCGAGGTCCAGCGCGGCGCGCTTGGGGAGCGCCGCCGGCCTCAGGTCCCTCGTGTGCCGCTTCTTCAGGCTGTTGGCCGCGTGGCACTCCTGGTTCTGCTGGTCGCACTGCTGCACGCCGCCCGACAGCTGGCCCGAGTTGGCCGCGTTTGCGCACGCGTTGTGCTGCACGTCGCAGGACCGCCCCAGCGCGGCGCCCGAGCCCACGAAGGTGTCGCCGTTGACCAAGAAGGGCCGGTCGCCTGTCGAGGATACCACGGGCGGGGGTGCGCCGCCGAGGGTGCCGGTGAAGGCCTGGACGTTGGTGCCTGTTGTCGAGGTTAGCATGTGTAGGTAGAAGAGAGTGTGAGTGGGCAGGAGGCAGGTGACTGACCAGAAACAGAGGCTGTCTGGACGCTTGCGGAGGAGGTCAACGTGGACATCATGGACACGGCGTTGGTTGCCAGGACCGTCACGGTGCTGGTCGTGCACGTCGAAGTGGGAGCTGGCGGAGCAACATCGCACCCGTCATCGTTGGCGGCCGGGGCAGCCGACACGATGGCCAGGTAGGCAGTGAAAAAGGCGGTGATGGAGGTCTTCATTTTGGGAGATGCTGCCGTTTCGAGCGTAAGAGTTACCTTGAGAAAGTAATGTGATGAGTGCAATCAATGCCAAGAATAGAGTATTAAATCAGATGATCTGTTAAAGAATGGAAAGAGTTCACAGAACTCTGCAGTAAAGAATGACTGGATGGCAGCAGGGCCGGGAAGCGAGCAGACGGGATGACAGTGGTGATGGTTGGACTGAGGCTGTCAAGAAGGAGACAGAAACAAGAGAGATCAGCACAGGCTTATATACATACCAAGGCGGCTCACGACTTGGGACGAAGGCGATCCCTTGGGAGATCATAAGCGATCATAGTTCGTGCCGTATACCTAGGCACGACACTACTGTACAGCAACCTCTTCGTCGATCATGACCCTGGCAATATGAGACGTGGTGACTCCGTGTTCTAGGCCCCCGAATAGAACCCCTCCAGCCCCTCGCCGCGCAGATGGCATCAAATCCAGAGGATCTGGGCGGCTTCTCTGACGTCGCTTGCGCAGTTCGGGGCGAGGTTCTCGTCAGGTTGTCCGACGCGGGGCGCCGCACTCTCAGGGTCAGCCCTGTCGAGAGTCCGTCAGGCATGGGTTGGGCTGCATGGTGCATATCATAGGCTAGTCGATTTCGGCAACTTCCCTCTCGCACGAGAGCCACGAGGTTGAATATCCTCCCATGGGCCGAGCCCTTCGTTGGCTGGGGAAGCTGGCGATTGGACGGCGCCTGCAGCCGAGATGTGATTAGGATCCGCGTCAAGGGGCTTCCCATGGGAGACTGGCAAGAGTTTCCGTCCAATGTGACCACCCTGAAAAAGCTTATCGCCGCATGTCGCTTGGGTGCCGTTGAAGGAGGTGAGACGAAGAGAGCCGCAGATCCGGGTTTCAGCCGCATCGCGAGCCCTACGACCCCCCGAATGAGCTTAGTCCTCTCGCGCTAGCCATGGGTTCTGCCGCCTGGAGTCCTGGTCTCCAAGCAGCTGCAGGGGCTCTCCAGCACGCTGGGTTTTTTTTCGCGGGTGAATGGCGGCACCCTTTGTGATTCCGGGCGCCCACGGTTCCGAGGACGTCTCGCGCCTTTCATTATCTGCGTACTGGGAGACCTGCTCTTCGCCGTTCCGAAGAGGCCACGGCATGATGCTTGCTGTCAGCTCGCATGGTCATTCTTATCTCAATTTCCCTATAATCCTCCCAAGGATCACGTTAAATTCCTGAGACCACATGGTCGAGGACTCCAAGGATCTACACCGCGTTGGGGAAAATCAGTGGTCCGTACTCACTGCAACTGGAACCTTGTGGAGCGCCGGTCGCTGTCAAAAAGCTTGGCTATGAGCTTAGATCGCCTCTACCAATATTTACCATCACAGTATACCAACGACTGCAATATTCGGTTGCACGGTGGTTATTCAGTCAGACCAGTTGGATTTCAAATTGATCATAGTCGTGACCCATTTTTCTTCTCAGAACCACAATCTGCCCAGACTTGTTCCGCTGAACATTTCAAGGTTCGAGCAATACTATAGAGCATTCCAAAGTTGGTCAGTCACCATCACTGAAAACAAAATCGAGATGTCATTCTCCCAGGAGTCTCGTACAAATTGAGGGTCCCTGATAAAAAGCCGACATCCGCCCAGTTCCACCTCCAAGGCTAGGTGCTCTTGATGAGCCAGAGGCTGAAATGCCGGTCAGTCAGGTCAGTCCCCGAACCTCATCACTTGCAAGATTAACAAATCAACTTTCAAATAATCAAAGAATGTGGTCTGATTAGGTGGAAAGCTATCTTGGGACCTATAAGTAAGCACTTGAGGGAGTCGCTGACGTTGGATAATTTTGTGATCGCCGACACAACTCTTTGTCTGGACTGCCCAGTATACCACCAATCCACACTGGCATCCTACAAGCCCCTGCCTGATTACATGTAGCCGTCACCACCGAGCGACGAGTTGTCAAACGGAACGTTGACACAGTGCCCGCGCCCAACCTCGTTGCCGTTGATGATGTTGTAGTGGTACGTGAGGCACCCAAAGTCGACCGCACCGCCGCGGCCGCCGTTGCCCTTGCAGTTGGCGAAGCCCATCAACAGCACGTCGAAGCAGTCGGTCCCGGGCGCCGGGTTGTTGACCTTCATGGTGCCGTCGCCGGGGGCGGTGCACCCTTCCTTCCAGTCGACCCTCATGTTGTACGATATGTGGTACTTGTTCCGCACCCAGCCCACCACCCCCTCCCAGCCGGGCTTGCCGATCTTGCCCTTCTGCTTATTGCACATGTCCCTGCCGTACTCCTTTGCATGCACTGGGTCCACGTCCAGGTACTTGCAGCCTTTCATCTTCTTGTAGCACCTCAGGTTCGACGGCACCGGGACAGCGAGCTGAGACCTGTCTACCAGGGAGGGCGTGGTACTGGTGCTGTTGACGTTGACGTCGATGTTGTTGACTGGTGTGCCGAGAGCGGAAGGGATAAGTGTGGCAAGGAGCCCGAGCAGGGCTTGATTGGGTGAGACAAGCATGGCTACTTGGTGTTTGTCCTTCCTCCTTGGTGTAATAGGTGTAGAACGCGGTGCTATTTGCTATAAAATGTCAGAAAAGACGTCCCGATTATAGAGTGCTGTTGACACATGAAAACTTACAATTCGACTTGACTCGAAGTTGATATCCTGGCCAAAAAGGTACCCTTCCGTGCTTGTCTACCTCGAATGTAGAAGGATAATTCCAAAGGCCGGGATTGGAGAGTGGAAGCTGATCTGTCTCTTATATGGTCATTGGTGGGCAGCTAGGAAACCATCGCATCTCGGGCCTTGCTAGGGCAATGACCAGTCCTCTCTAGAGATACGCCGCTCCCGATCAAGCTCCTGATTCTTTTCGACAGCTTTGACACCAAATGGTAAAATCCCTTCGGGTAGGCTTTCCCTTCCTAGACGGTTCAGATGCTTAATCACGTGTGCAACTAGGTATGCCACCAAGAAAGCATGTTTTCGTCAATGTGTTCGTGTCATCACTGTCAGGCCTTAGAAGCATAACAAGTGACTTGCCTTAGCTACGATGGCGTAGTGAGCTCACAAGCACGTTCATGTTTGCTCGTATTCAATGGTCATTTCCAGATAAAGTTGATTGTTCGTCGGATGATCCAGCGCTTAGCCTGTTCCTCACACTCTCGACTACACGGATCTATAGATGATGGCCGAGATCCGTGCGGGAAAGCTTCCTTCATGGCTTTCACAGTGCAGCCCAGCATTGGCGGAGGAGCAATCTCGCCGGTCTGCTGTGCTGGTTTCCTTCTTCTCCGCCCGAGCGAAGAGTCCGGGAATATATTGGTTTAGTAGTTTCGCAGCCTTCATTTCTCCTCAATGAAACGTGTGGATCTTGACGTAATGCGTCCTGATATCATGTGAACTGGTCTCTCAACCAAATTTTGCAGAAGCCACATTCATATATACTACGAACGCTCTTATCTACCTCTGAAGCCCTGCTGGTGCAGCCCGTGGGAGACCAGGCAAGAAGAACGGGGGACGCTGTGACGCAGCCCAAGTCAAAGGCCTCAGCACCCCATATCATTCATGATGTTCACATGCCAAAACGTGCCAGCAGTATCAAGTACCCCGGACCTCGATCTCGATCGACTTCGCATTCCCAACCAGGAACATGCCGGACTCGTTCTCGCCCGTGCCAGGGGCATTCACATCATCAAAGGCAAAGGCGTACGCCCCGGTTCCCGCCTTGCCGGGCTTCACCAGCTTGTGCACGATCCGGGCGAAGTGGTTCGTGGCCTTGGCGGTATAGTACCTCTTCGCACCCACCCGCGAGCTGGGGGTCACGTCGCCGCCGTCCAGCAGCAGCGTCGACCGCACGAAGGCGGCGCAGAGCCGCGGCCACGTGCGCGCCTGGAAGTCGTTGCCGTCACCTGATCCCTGGAAGGGCCCTCCGTTGCACCCCAGCACGTCTATGGTGGTCGGCTTTGCGTAGTTGTATGTCTTCCCGTCGGGCTGCGTGCACACCATGGGGCTGTCGCCGCCGCCGGACACCTTGCACGTCACGTTCTGGCCCCATGTGGTCTGTTGCGTGTTGATGGTGAGCTCGGCCGTCGAGTACTTCTTCCACACGTCGTTGATGTACGAGTCATAAAGATTCTTCAGGCTGCCCGGCGAGTTGTCGTTGACGTACTTGGACGGCGCCACGGCGCGGACCAATTTGCCGTCGCTTCCCTTGATGCACATGTCGCCCCAGTCGTGGCTCACGGCAGTGAGCTCGTCGCAGACCTTCTTTAGAGACCCAGCCGGCAGGCCAGGGTCGTAGAGTTCCTTGCCGTCCGTCGTGGTGACCTTCATGCCGAGGGCCAAGCCGACCGAGTCGACGTACGAGAGATCGGTGGCCAGCTCCACGTCCGACCATGTCAGCTCGGCGATGCCCCATGCGAAACCGTAGTTGCCGTCCGTCTTGTCCACTGGCGAAGGTGTGAGCAGGTTTCCCGCCGTGTTCACCGTGAAAGACATCTTCTTTGCGCCGATGTACACCCGACCCGAGTTGAGGTATTCACTCAGAGTCACCGTCGTGTGGCTGTTGGCCCCAATCTCGATTGTGAGGTTGTTGGAAGCGGTGTCGACCTCGCCGGGTTGTGGATAATACCAAGCGGCAGCGCCGTTCTGGTACACGACTCCCTTCGCGTTGCTGTAGTCAAGGCCCATGATGTAGGCGTACATCTTGTATGAGGCGCTGTTGGTGATCTTGATTTCTAGGCTTGACTTGGCAGTGATGGATGCGGTGGCACTCGTGGACTGGCCGGGGATCACATCGCTGCGGACCCCACGGGTCAGGACGTCCCTTGCATTGACCTTGCCCTCTGGGACAACATGAGCCAATGGGTGAGTGACAAACGCCGTAGTAATTACGGCAAGAAAGAGTGAAAATAACATGCTTCAGTGCACGTGCAGAAAGGAATATAATATGTGTAGAACGAATGACTGGGTCTGGCGAGAAGTAAGATGCTTGCATCCGTAGTAAGAGTACGGCCAGAAAGTGAGGTTGTGGCCAGGATTTTGACTGTTGAAGGGCCTAGAGCCAATATTTTTATATGAGTACACATCGCATTCACCGCATTCCCCAATCACTGCCACAAGCGAATGTCTTCGGTGATGGAGCGCCTTCACGATTATAATACCCCACCAGGTGAAGACAAGAAGGTTAATGGAGAGTCATTAGAAGCCCTCATCAGGGCCCGAACAGCACACAACCACGAGCAATACCTACCCCTGGCGATGAGGTTATGCTGTTGACTTGCATGGCCAGAGTCTATTCTCTGCCTCAAATAGACGCCTTTTTTCAGAGAGAAAGCCTTTTAATAACGCAAGGTCGAGCTTGTGGTATATGGCGACAGGCTTCAAGGACGTATAAGTGACAATGGCGCGTGTTCAATGCTCAATACAAAGATCTTGTGGAGTGATTTGGGCGTTACTGCCTCACGTACTTGATAGATCATGAGGCGTCCCTGCATGTGGGATACACCGCACTGAGCTTTTCAGACCTCAACCTCAATATATTGTCCACCGTAGGCCAACCGCTGAAGCTCAGAGCAAGCGAAACGGCCGACCCGGGAATGAGAGGCGGCCGGTTTGGACCCGATGAAAAGGTTCTGGAGAGCGATATGTTCAAATCCCGTACGGGATATGCTCCACGGACGACTTATCGTCTCTTTCTCTATATACCTAGTCTTCAATTCGGCCGAAAGATCAGGTGCTTGCGGCGGTATTGGAGGGGGCTGCGTGTCTCGCCGTAGGCCGCCGCAGGCCGCAGGAAGCACGAACGCAGTCGCGAGTGTTTGCCGTCAGTCTGTAAAAGTGAGACCAAGGCCCATTTTGATACCAGAGATGCACATTTGCTTGTTATAATCACGGACCTAAGTAGAATTACCACCAGGACAGGATCTCGGCCTATCATGTCATTTCATGAAGTATAACCTTTGAACGGAATTGGCCGGCTTATATTATCTTGAAGACTTTCTCCCTTGCGGCGACGTTTAGGAGTCCGTTCATGAGAGCCGCACTTCTCAGCGACATAAATGAACATGGGCTTCGGTGCCGTCAAGAACCAATCCATTTGCGAATCTTATCAAGTTACATTGTAAAGCTTTCCTCAGATAGTAGCGCAGCACCTCACACAGACTCCTTCTGGTCGAGGTCTGAGATACGTCCATGATACATCAGCCGGTGAGATTAATCTTGTTGCCGATCGGCAAGCTTCATCTCGTCTAACAAGATACCTCGTCTAAAATCCACCAAGAAGTTAAAGCTCAGCAAAGTCAACTGGTGTAAGCATTCCCGCCAAATGGTGTCACCTTTTCACAGCTGTGCTGTATCATTGTGTCTCATGTTTTGAGCTTGAATGGTTCAGCGATCTGCGCAATTCAAATTCCATCTAGTCGCATCTCGGTCTCTGGCTGAGACTTTTCTATAGAAAGCCGCCCCCAGTTCAGCAGCTCTACTGATTAAGTTTGAGACCCACAGCACAACGGGGCAATTCTGCGGTGCCAAGGGGCAGTTGGCCCACCGTATCCTTTGTGCACACCATTAGGTGTCATGAACGGCTGAACTCATACAGAAGTGCTATCCTGGTTTTAATCCTCCGTGGCGGCTCTGTGCCCAATGAAAACACAAAGGCTTTTAACTTTTTATAAAGTTTTGGGGAATCTGCGTCGAAGCTAAGCTAGAAGGGGACGAGAGCAACACACCCCCTAGGCCTCCAAATGCCTCGAAACGTCCTCGGCCGATCTTCCACCTCTACGGCGTTCTTGGCATCGGCCACCTTGGCCAACACAAAGGCAACGCTCTGAACCCTTTTTTTATGGGCCACATCGTTACCGGAATGGCGGTACCTGAAACGCCGAAGGACCTGTTGGTTCCGAACGTCCACCAACTCTTCGTCGACGAGTCGGTCCATCTGATAATGGAGACTCTCACGATTGTGTCCTCTGTCTTCCCAACAGCCTTTCCCTGAGTCCATTTCCTGTCTGCCTTGAAACCGCCCCGTCAACATTCCCTTGATGGGCAAAACCATATAACCCCCAGGCTTGATGAATATGTACCCCCCAGCGCCATACAAGGCGAGGAAGAAGCGTAACTCAGGGCCCTCCCTGCCGCGCTCGCCCTTCGCCGGCTTCGGCAAGGGCCGCCGGGCCCGCCTCGGCAGGAAAGATGTCGCCTTGACCCTGCTGGGCGTGCTCCTCGTGTACATGGTCTACACGTCGTGGGGGCCGGGCTCGGCGCGCCGGGTGCCCGAGTCGGTCCGCGTCGAGCGGCTCATGAACGACGAGGCCTCGGCCCGCCGCGTCTGGGACGTCACGAGCAGCTTCGACTGGGCCGCCGTCAAGTTCAAGTACCCGCCGCCGACCAACCCGGCGCCGCTGCCCACGGGGGACGCAAAGCGCCTCCCGCGCGTGCAGCACCAGTTCCCGCCCGAGACGGCCGCCGCCGCCGCCGTGCGCGAGGCCAGGCGGGACGAGGTCCGCGCCGTGTTCCAGAAGAGCTGGCGCAGCTACCGGCGCTTCGCGTGGATGCAGGACGCGCTGCTGCCCGTGTCGGGCGGCGGCCGCGACCAGTTCTCGGGCTGGGCGGCGACGCTGGTCGACGCCCTCGACACGCTGTGGATCATGGGGCTGCGGGAGGATTTCGACGAGGCGGTGGACGCCGTGGCGCGCAGTAAGAAGCCTCCCCGGACATGATGTTGACCTTTGCGAAAGGGTATAGGTGCTGCCTGCCATGTGCATGACCTGTCTCGTTGCTTTGCCTTCAAGCATCCGTCGGGCTGAAGGTTTCGAGACTGGTTCAAGGCAGAGGCCATCCTCTACTTCACCCCATCCCTTCTCACATACAACCCCCACCTCCACCCCCATGCCTTGATAGCTAACTGAACAATGTCGCAGTCGACTTCGGGCAGTCCACTAGCGCGCGAGTCAACATGTTCGAGACCAACATCCGCTACCTCGGTGGCCTGATGGCGGCGTACGACCTCAGCGGCCGCAGCGTGCTACTCGCCAAGGCGGTCGAGCTGGGCGACATGCTGTTCGCCGGGTTCAACACGCCCTCCCGGATGCCCGTGGACTTCTTCGACATGGGGCTGTGCAAGTCGGGCGAGGGCCTGCGGGTCGAGGGCGGCGTGGTGGCCGCGTCCCCGGGGACGCTGCTGCTCGAGTTCACGCGCCTGACGCAGCTCACCGGCGACCCAAAGTACTACGGCGCCATCGCCCCGATCGCGGACCTGTTCTACGAGGGCCAGAACAAGACGAACCTGCCCGGCGTGTGGCCGCAGTGGGTGTCGATGAGCACGCCCGACGTCGTCTCGGGCTACTTCTTCTCGCTCGGCAGCGGCGCCGACTCGCTGTTCGAGTACGTCGTCAAGATGCACGTGCTCCTGGGCGGCCGCGAGCCAAAGTACGCCACCATGTCGGCCGGCTGGATGGAGGCCGGCGACGAGCACATGCTGTTCCGGCCCATGGTCCCGGACAGCGCCGACGTGCTCCTCGCCGCCAACGTCAAGGCGCACCAGCGCGGAGAGGTCAACCTCGAGAACGAGAGCGAGCACCTCGCCTGCTTCCTGGGCGGCACCTACGCGCTGGGCGGGCGCGTCCTCGAGGGCGCCGAGCGCTTCGTCGACGTCGGCGCCAAGCTCGCCAACGGCTGCGCGTGGGCCTACCGCGTCATGCCCACGGGCATGATGCCCGAGCGCTTCACCACGGTGGCCTGCGAGTCGCGCGACACGTGCCCCTGGTCGCAGCGCCGCTGGGACGAGGAGCGGGCCACGCGCCTCGACCGCCAGGACCACCTGCCCCTCGGCGTCGTGTCGGCCAAGGACCCGCGGTACATCCTGCGGCCCGAGGCCATCGAGAGCCTGTTTGTCCTGTGGCGCATCACGGGGCGACCCGAGTTCCAGGAGTCCGCGTGGGAGATGTTCACGGCCGTCGCCAACGGCACCGAGACCGAGTACGCCAACGCCGCGGTCATGGACGTCACCCGCGCCAAGTACCCCCTCAAGAAGGAGGACTACATGGAGGTGAGTAAACCGACTTCGATTCTGGCGTGATGCTTTCTTCCCTGAGTGCTGTTTGGCTGACTGACTTCCGTGCAGAGCTTCTGGCTCGCTGAGACGCTCAAGTACTTCTACCTGGCGCTTTCGCCGCCAGACCTGATCAGCCTCGACGACTATGTCCTCAACACAGAGGCGCACCCCTTCAGGAGGCCGGCGTGAGCATGGCTGTATGTAAGAAAGATGATTAGTTGCATTAACAGGTGTCCGGCGCACAAGATTGGGTTAGAATGTACTGATGCAGCATATCTTCTTGTTCCACATCTGAGTCCATCCTCAGGTTCCGCATCTTGTGTCGAGGTGATGTCCGCGTGCCGCTAAACAGATCGACACCTGTGGGAGCATTCTTGAGCTGGTAATATGGGTCGACAAAGCGGGCTTCGTCAGAAATTGCGGTTTCCAACGACCATAGAAACCAGATATCCTCTTCAACTTATTCCCCGGCGACATCAAAACAACTTAATCGTCAAGAGTCTATTAAAAGTAACAGTTGTAACGACCTCGTGCCCTAAATATACATCCTGACTCATAATGTCGTCTAGTCAGGTCAAAAGAATCGCTGCCTTCATAAGAGCATGCCATAACTTGCACTCCCATGCTGCGCCGTCCGTCTATATACAAATAGCCACCATGTAAATGTTGAGCTTGCCAAAAGGGTAAAAATGCACTACAAGGCCGTGTCGGCGGTAGTAAATCCAGTCTTTACCTGCACAGTGTTTATTCTCGGGGCTCATGAATCGGCTCACTCCCTTTTACTGCTAAGCACCGCCGGAAGCTGCCGCCCTTGCGGCCTCCACTTCCCTCTGGAGCGCGTCGAGGTCCGCCAGCATCGCTTGGACAGCTTCGTCCGTCGCAGGTACATCCGTCCCACTCACGTCGGTTGTCTCGGTCTCTTCGGCCACGGGCGGGACGTTGCCGGCGAAGCTGTCCCCTGACACTTTCCTCACGCTCTCCGTGCTCGCTCCCTTGGGTTCTGCCGCCGAGCCCTCCATGCTGCCGCGGCTGCTGCCTCTTTTCCTTGGGGGTGGAGGCGGCGGGATGGCGCCTTCGCGGCCGCTTTTCCGCGCGGATGCATCAGACGAGTTTGGTCTATTGCCCGAGGGAGCGGTACTCTTGCGAAGAGATGGGTTCCGCTGTGGTGGTGGCGGTGGGGATAGTTTAGACACGCCTGGGTGCTGTTGGGGCGTGAGAGACGTGGTTGACCCCGTCGTAGCGCTGCTTGTGTCGGTAGCGAGCTGGGATGGGGCATGCGTCGAACCTGGTGCATCATTGGTAGGACTCAATGGTCCAGCCGGGAATGGGAAGGCCGAGGGTTGAGTGGTTGCAACAGGGCTGGAGACAGACGGCGATGGCCGATGGCCTGCTGGCCTCCTCGGTGGGGGTGGGACTGGGGCCGCGGTGGACAGTCGAATGCTGGACGAGCGTGACCTGATCGACTCCATCGAAGAGCGAGAGGGCGTAGCCGGTTCTTCCGGCAGCTCAGCTTGCGTCTTGCTCTCGGTCCTCGCGTGCGCCCCTCTGCGTGGGGGTGGGGCGGGTTTCCTCAGCGTCGATGTCGGGTTCTGGACCGGCGTGGAGGAAGAGTGCGACATGTTTGGCGGGGTGGGTGGTCGCGGCGATGGCACAACGTCTGCCTCGGGGTCGATATCGATCTCTGGCACCTTGCCTGCGGCTTCCTTGTCGAATATGCTCTCCTTAGGGTCATATTCGGATCGCGCCGGAGGTGCAGGAAGTGGCTTGTTGACATCGGTAGGACTGAGAGAAGCCCTTCTGCCGGACGACGTATCAGCCAATCCTCCAGAGGTCCGGCGCTCTAATGCTTGCGGCCGGTCCTGGCCGACCGGTCCGACCTTGATGGATTTTCCGTGTCTTGTTGCTGGAGGCGGCGGCGGCAGTTTCTTTCGAGAGCTGGATTGTTTAGGTTGGGGCTGGGTTATCAGCCCACGCTTCTCCTCGTCGCCTTCTGGTTCCGGCTCGGAGATCTCGTGCGATGTTCGTGGAGACTCTTGCGAGTGGTTATTGTTCTCAAAGATGGACTGCCGTGATACCGACGAGGCATCGGTCATGCTCCCTCCATCACCAGCCATGCCCGTGGGGTGCAGGGTGGCCGAACCCGACGTGCCGGCAGCTCCGGGTGCGGGCCCCTGCCCCGTCAGCAGCAGCTTCTTGAAGGCCTCGACATCCATACCCTTCCCAGCCGGGGAGGCATGCTCTGCTGAAGTCGACCCGCCATCCTTTGCGGCTTGCTCCATGTCCTCCAAGGTCTTCTGGAAAGGATTGGGAGGCGGACCACGGCCGGTATGCGGCTGCGGCTGCGGCGCCTCTACCCTCTCCATCGAGGCCAGGGCATCTTCGGGGAGGGGCGGCGCCTCGTTCTGGAATGGGTCTTCGTCTTCGCCATTGACAGACGCGGAGCTGACGCTGCTGTCGTCGCCGTCTTCCCGGGGCGGGAGCGGATATTTGGGGTAGGAGCGTTCGGCGCTGGCAGACTCGGGACTCGAGGGTGGAGGGCTCTGGACCCTCACTTTCTTGACGGGCTTTTTCTTCAGAAAGGAAGTGGTGGGCGGGGGAGCATCGCTTTTTGGGAGCAAAGTCAGAGATCTAGCAAAGTCGTTGCCGCTGGGGCGCTGTGGTGGCTGAGGCCTCGAAGGGTCATCGGCAGCGTAGGCGGGAGCTCGAGGGCTGTCTGCGTGTAATACGGAGGACGAGGAGGGCGGGGCAGCTCCAGCTCCAGGCGCAGCTCCGAGATGAGCTTGGGCTGCGGCGCCCGAGGAGGCGGCTGTCTTGCGACGGAAGGGGTTGTGGGAGCCGAAGCCCGACTCAGAAGCCATGGCGGCCGGTGTTTATTCAAGCTGGGAGTCGTGTCATGTCACGGAGATGTTGTAGCATCGTCGGGGGTGTTCAAGTGGTGGTTGAGGCTCGTGGGGGTCTTTTGGGGCGGATGGAACGGGATCGGATCAAGGCTGCCAAGCTTGGCTGCAGGTGGTGGACCGAGACGGGCTTGGGGGTGATCTTTGCGGCAGGTTGTAGCAGGATGGAGCGATAGGCTGATGGATTGGTGGATGGGTGGATGGGTGGATGAGTGGATGATGGATTGATTGATTGATTGATTGTCTGCGAGCAGGTATATACAGGTTGTGCGATCAGTGTCGTGCCGTGTGGTGTCGTGTCATGGGGTGTCGCGGGGTTGTGCTGTGCTGTGCTGCGCGGACGAGTGAGTCGGCAGGTTGAGGTCTGAGTTACAGTTACACAACCGACCGTCGTCGTTGGCCAACGTCTGTCTCCCCATCGGTAACCGTCCCGTCCGTCCTATGGCCCGCCCGGTCAGCCCCGTCTGCCAGTCTCGTAACCGCAGCAGGGGGGTGGGGGTTGCAGGGCTAGGCAAGATAAGATCGTGCTCTCCTTATCGCCCCTGCACGGGCGTGCTGCATCAACTGGGGGGGCGATCGTGGGCCGGGTTGGGCCCAGTCGTCCAGTCCCATTGTCCGTCCAAGCTGCAGCCGACCCAAGTCATGGTGAGTGAGTGAGCTTGAGCTTCCAGGGTCCGTTATTACCGTGACAAGAACCTTCTCTCGGCCTAGGCTTCACAATGTCTAATGCGCCGTCTCCACCATTCGTGACCAACTGACCCGAGAAGAGGAAGTCTCCATCCCATTTCGATTGAATAACGTCCCTTTAAAAATGAGGGCACGCAGGCCGTCACAAGGAGTAGACTAGACGAGTAGCCTACCTGAGCATCTAGGCGCAGCAGCAGACAGAGCTACGAAGCTGGCTTCTGGCCACACCCGTCAGCCTCAAGTGGGTCGAAACGTCATGGCCCAACGGGCAGGGAGCCTGCCTGCCCCCTGCCCCAGCAAGAATAACCCTCGTTCATTCCCGCCCGCCGCCGCTCCGTTTCAATTGTCAACGATGCGTCTTGCTGCATGAGGCGCGCCATCTCGGGAAGCTCTGAAACATGACGTGCAACAAGATGACTTGCGTAATATGGCCTGGGAAAATAGCACGCCCTTGGTATTAATTAACCCAAAAGAAGGAGAATATAGGAACCGAAGGCAAGATGAATCAAGAACCTCCAGCCTGAAAATAGGCACGGCCACGGACAGACGGACGGACAACCATCGGGATGGGGTGGGTGACGGGCAAAACGTTTCCACAAGCCGTCCGCCGTCAGCCGTCCAACGTGCCCGACTGCCTTATACTAGAACTTAAGCTTCAGTCGTACGCATGATACGTTCTACCACTTTCGGTGTGAAGAGCTATATTGAATTCCATTAGCTATTTAAATGAGACTTAACGGGTATTTCCAGAAGCGAGCAGGAAGAAATCACCTGGCACGTGAGTCCTGCAGCTGAGAAGTAAACAAACCAGCCCACCCCCCTGCACCACGCGTCGTGCCACACTCTCCTCGGAAGCTGGGTGAGACCCGTCCTCCCAACAAACTGGACACGCCACAACACACACACACACACCAGTCACCCATACAGAATCACTGCAAACTCAAGGAACGGAACAGCTTTTCATGAACTTGACCGAATCTGCAATTTCATCACCAGCAAGACTCGTTGGTATAATTACAGATGCCCATCCCTTTAACAGCCCCTCCCGGAACCCGTCTGCTTTGCTAATAACACTGTTGTGCCCGACCGTGCCCACCTCGGCCGCGCCGGGCGCAGTGGCGCGACGCGCACCGCAGGCCCACGGGCCAAGACAGATCATGGGATCTCACCCCTCGTAAATACACTCGATGGTGGCCCGCGACCCTTGGAATGCGCACACACGCCTTCGCCGACCCAAGCAAGATACACTGAACGTAGACAGACCCTTTGGTTGAACCCACAATCCTGTTTCCCCCCAAAACGCCAATGGAACCGCCCTACACGCGTGAACAATAAACTCAAAGTGTGCGCTAGAAGATGGCAAACAGCCCTCTTTCTAAACAAGTCTATGCCGTGGAGGCGGCGGTGGAGGCAGCCTTCTTGGGCGTCTTCTCCTTCTTGGCGGCCGCAGGCTTCTTGGCGGTGGCAGCCTTCTTGGCAGCAGCGGGCTTGGTGGTCTTCGCGACACGGCCAGACTTGGTCTTGGTAAGAGTAGCTGGCTTGTCAACAACCGCTGGGGCAGCAGCCTATTGTTGTATGTCAGCCGGGTTCATCATGTCTCAAGGCGTGTCGGATTGTAGACTCACCTCAGCCTTCTTCTTGGGTGCAGCCTTCTTGGGGGCGGCAGTGGAGGCGGCCTTCTTGGGAGCGGCCTTCTTGGTGGCAGCACCCTCCTTCTTGGCGGCGGGCTTCTTGGGTGCAGCCTTCTTGGCGGTCTCCTTCTTCTCAGCAGCAGGCTTCTTCTCCTTGGGAGCAGCCTCCTTCTTGACGGGAGCGGACTTCTTGGCCAGCTTGGTGCCACCAGATGCACCTAGATGATGTTAATGAATGAACGATGATACGATGAGATGCACATGAGTCGGAGAGGAAGATGTGAACGACATGGTCCAACAGGATGAGGCGCGAGGGGGTTGTGGTAAGTGATGAGGCATGGGCATCATGATGCGAATGCTTACCCTTGGGCTGGACGAAGACACCCTTGTCAACACCGGCCTTGAGGGCACGGTTGAAGAGCGAGTCGAACATGGAGTCGGTCTGGGCCTGGATGTTGTTGTTGGCCTTCACATACTTCTTGAGGCTCTGTCGGCTGTTGGGAGAAAGTTAGCGTTGGTTCTGTCTCACATCGAGGCCGAGTCACGATGGCCTCATGCACCAAATGCGGGGCATGAAACACAAGTGAGGGCCGAGTTGGGGTAGAAGCTGGCTTACCTAGATCCATTGCGGTCCTTGAGCTGGAAAGTGAAAAAGACGCGTCAGTAAAATGAAAATGAAGACACGTAGAGCAGAACGTGGAGCTGTGGTGGCTGCCTTGGGTCGTGTTGCTGTGCAAGTGGAGGTGCAGCAACAGGCGCGTGACAGCCAACACACAGGTCCGACGCGTGATGCGCCGGAGAGGATGGGTTGAAGAGTCATACTTGAGTGATGGCCTCAGAGATCATGTCCTGCAATAAGTTAGATGACGATGCACTTGAGCAACGGCCGGAGCGAAGGCGACAAACCTGGTAGGTAGGGTGGGAGGCGGGAGCCTTGGCCTTGGTGGCACCTTCGGTCTTCTTGGGAGGCATCTTGGTTGATGGGGGTTTGGGGTAGGCTGGTTGGGTTGGTTGTATTGATGACCGGAGTCGAAATGGACGGGATTGGCGACGGGATGGACGGTGGCCGAATTGATGCTGTCTACGGAAGATGGGAGTGGGATGGATAGATGGAGAGAGAGAAGAGATCGGAGGGGACGGGGCGGAAGGAGGGAGCGGTCGTGGTGGGCGCCTGTGTTTATATACGAGAGCGGGGCGAACGGGTCGAGGATGCACAATCAGTAAACCGCAATGCACGCACACGCACACACACGCCCACACACGCCCAGGCCACGCTTCCTGCTCCCTCCCACCTCCACCCTTTTTTCCCCCTTCTTCCCCCCCAGGGAAACATAGTCTAATAATAATGGTACCCAGACAGCTCAGGGAGCTTGGGAGCTTGGGAGCTTGCTCCGGGGGAGGAGCTGCCCGGCCATCAATTGTCCTATCCTATCCGTTCTGCCTCTCTCCTCTTCTGTCTTCTACTGTCTTCCCTCCCTCTTCCCTCTTCCCCATCCGTCCTCCTATCCCTCCTGGTTGTCACCCTAAACCTTAACTTGCCTTGGAACCGAGCCAGTTCGAACTGTCTATTTGTCTGTCTGTCTGGCAACCTTGTTGACTTGGCTTGCCTGGCTCGTCTTGTCTTGTCTTGTCTTGTTCTGTGCCTCACTCATGCTTTACTTTTATTATTCCGCCTCACCCACCTCCGACCTTCCTGCCCTCCCCCCTTCATCGTTACTGTGACTATCACCGTGCACCGTCGAGCTTGCTGACGCCTACCTTGTTTCGTCTCCCACCTTGCAGCCTGCAGTTTACACCAGCCTCTGCCCGTGGCTGGCCATTTCACCAACTTGCATGCATGCAGCTATTTACTACCTCACCACTTGGCCCCCATCCAAACTCGCATCCCACTGCCGTGCAGCTGCAGCACGTGAGCTTGAGCTTGGGTTGGGTTGGGGGGCTGGTCTGGGCCGGGGATGCACAGCCGCGCTGCCAGCTTATCGTGCATTCACACACCACCAGACGACAAGCATTCGTCTCCGCTGAGCGGGACTGAGATGGGATTCACATTCACCTGGGGCGTGTTTTCCCCTCCTCCATCCCACGTGTATGTTGGAATCTGCATCAAGTGCTGCATGAGACAGACAGGCGTGGCATGGCGGTGGGATTTACATTTGCCATATTTAAAAATCTCCAGTATAGGTAATTCTGTGCTGTGCCGTGGTTTCAAATGCTCATCTCGAAGCTTGCTGGGGAGGAAAAGGACCCTTGGGTTTGTTCTCGATGGCCCGAGGGTACCCCAGCATGCCTGCATTGGCCGGGGTATAATAGAAAATCAGCTGGGGGTCATAAAAATACAGGGACGGCTGGCTAAACTGCTGTCCTCGCACGCGACGGTGCCGCAGAATCCTGGCCAAATCGTTACTTGCACGGATGCCGAGTTACACGCTTTAGCAAGGAAATGGTCGAGGTGCTCATCCCTGTCCGGGAGGCACTGCGAGGGACTGGGCGCTATGCCCGATTGGGCCCACCAGTTCGACCTCACGTCTCGCCTGTTGTACCCCCTCCTCTCTCTCCTCTCTCCCACAATCAGCCCGCTGCCATCGCCATGCCGTCCACGCTGCTCTCACGTCAATCACCTCGCGCCCCCCGATTTCCTCTTGGACCGTCCCGGCCTTCTCCCTCTTCTTCCGTTCTCTTGCTCCTGCCGCTCCCTTTTTCGTTATTGGTTCTTTTCCCATAAGCTTTTCTTTTAGCATTTCGCGTGCATTGACGGCCGATGCAGCTCCCCCCATGGCCCGCCGTCTCGCTGGGCTCCCACGCCCCGGCCCAGCTCGAGATGTGCGTGTCGAGGCCGCTTTTGCAGCTCGACCCGACTGCGACTTGATCCGTCGCATTCACAATGGCGAGCCAACAACCCATGTCTTCTAGAAATATAATACAAGTTCCTGATCAAATGAAACTTCAGATTTCCATCGCCCGTATTTTCGAGATTGTCCGTGCTGTCTGGATGCCCAATATCAGTGGGTCCAGCCAATGTCACTTTTTGTGTGTTGTCGCCAGGTCGCGTCTCAGCTGCATCGTGAAGCTATCCGCAAATTCACGACCGATTTTCAACTTATCCGCCCCAGGCCACCACAACTCTGATTTTGACCCAATTCATGCTCTGGGCTTGACCGATGGATCAATTTAGAGGCCATGCCGATTTTTTTGTATCCTTTCCGGACCATTGTGCCGCAATGCACGCCTCGTTGTCAAGTCGCGCTTCGGCCCACGATCGCGCGTCCACGATGCAGCCTCCTCATCTCCTTTCCACCGCCGCCCCCCAACTTGGTTGACTTGAGGATTGCTTGAAAAGGCCTTGACTGCTCGAGTGAGCTTCTGCCTTGATTTTTGATTTATTTAAAATGTGATGCGGCAACCATGGCTGCACGGCATGGACGCGATGTGTCGTTGTGGGCAACAAGCTCACAACAGTCGACCTGCATTTCTGCACAGCATCATGGCCTGCCAAACATTTCTACAATTTCCCGTTTGAATTACCTCTGCTTGATAATGATCTGGAAGGCGCTTGCAGCTGAAGGTGGTGTCGGCAAAAAGTTGCCGACAAAAGCCACAGGTTCTCTGTTGGGAAGCGCAAGGCGTCGGTTCCTCGCACCTGCCAGTCCTTCCTCCTGCGCGACACAGTCCCAGCCCACACCACTGCAGGACCCAAGACAGTCCTGCGCATCTCGACATGATGCCCAACGAGACGATTGGGAATCTCGAGTGTCCTTTCCCGCGGCTCAGTCGCCGGGGTTCGCCGAATCAATGTCTGCGGAGGTGGCTGGTTGGTGACACGACATGGGCGTCTGACAACAACGTGGCCGAGGGGAGCCCGACGCCATTTGCGACACCAGCACCACGGCGGCCCTGCTCTTGTTCATCTCGGTTACTGGCTTCCTTGCCTTGCGACACGGAAATTCCGTGTCGGAACGAGACTGTCCTGCTGCGCCTGAGCACCAACGAAACTTTGCATGTGTCATGAGCTCGGCAGTCGGATTACCACCACCATCGCCGCCGGTCTGGTCGGAAACCCATCGCAGGCCTCCATCACCAGCCACTGCCAAGATCACAGCGACGTGGGGGTAATAATCCGGGTCGACATTGCTCGAGGTGAACTTCTGCTCTCAATTCCGGACAACTCACTACACCAGTCTCTGGTCTGCCACGCTCAGCATTAAGGAGTGGAGGACACCGGGCACGACGCCGCCGACTAGACACATCACGCACCACATTTTGGGTCCCTTCCATTAGACACGACACAAACCACAGTCGCCAGAGCTCAATCGCCTCATATCCATCACACCCGGCCGATATCACAGGCGACGCCGACTGCTAGCCTGGGTCGTAAAGGAGGGGCCTGGGAGACCTTTGGGCGTCCCAGGGAACATCAGCTGAGGACTCGGTGCCATCAACATTTGCGTTTGCAAAGGCACGTTTCAGTGCTCCTTCAACAACGCGAACGTAGGCCATGCCTTACTGGCACCAAACACCGAAAACACACCCACGGTGGCTGGTGTTCCGAAAGCACATGCAGTACAATCCCCGGTTTGTCATCAGTAGATTCAAGCCGCGTGATTGGATGGCAGTGATTCATCTAGATGGCTTGCAAGTTGTAAAACGGGTCACGTAAAACTGCCCATACTCCAAATAGTGCATGTGACTCGCTGCTTATGAAGACGTGCTCGCCACCTTGTGGACAAGCGAAGCACAAATGTGGCGGGGAGGTAAGAGTGCACACGAGGGCGAGCAACCGCGTCCGCTTGTCCTCCATCCAAAGTGACTTGTGAGGCTTCACATGAGCCATCACACTACTAGGTAGCAAACAATATGCTTCGTCAGAACGTCAACACTACCCTATACATCATACCTTCCGACCAGAGCCAAATTCATCAACATTTCCAAAAATACGGGCTGTCTGTCCAGGTGAAGTCCCCCCGACGACTGAGTAGAGACTGGATGGCACCTGTGGCTCAAGGATCCTCAGGCACCGTGACGTTCAACAAATCAATCCCGGATCTCCCTCATCTGGAATGTCACCCACTCAGACCAGACTCTAACCGCTTTCTATTGTTAGCTGTGTCTCATGTCTGGCAGCTCACTTCGGGCTAGCCTGGTCTTAGTATCTCTAGGATGAGACCGAGGCACGCCACGACCATGCCGAATCCCGACAAGTGCCGTGCTATTGGCCTCAAGCGCCCTCCAATACATGTGCTTAGGCTTGTTCGTCGCCTATGCGCGTTTATTGTCAACTGTCTGTATCTGCCACATGACCAGCTGCTTGGTCTGGAACATTGGAAGCCACCAGTATCATGGTTTGCTAGGCTGTCACTGATTACATTCCCGCCTCTGGTGATGCCTCGTGATTAGATCATGTAGCAAATGGAAAATTACCAGGCATTGACGGTCGAAATATTTTCCTGTAAAGTTGCAAGGCCGGAGACTAGTCTTGACCGTCTACGATGCGCGGGAGGTAATTATCGTCACGTTTCGGCATGGATTCTGACTTGGAGGCGTTCAGCCATTTTCCAGCAGGTGGTAGCATCTGGTCGCGACACTGCCCGGTCGGACAACCGCAAAAATCAATTATCTGAATCAGCGATTCATCTCGTACTAAGCTGGATTACCATTGCTATGAGGTCATCAGTAAGGTAAAACTAACCTGTCTCACGACGGTCTAAACCCAGCTCACATTCCCTATTCGAATGTGCAACTTGACATAATTGAATAACTTAGTCAGTCACTTACCAGGCATCACCAGAAGTATTCAGGGTTTGTATCTTCTGGCTCAAACGCCCCCCCAATTGATTTATGCTGCAGGCACTTCTCAACTAGGCCCGGTTTCCCGGGGGTCTGGCACGTACCTTAAGCAGCCCTGGCCGACATAGCCAGCCGTACGGCCGCCCACACCTTACCGCGCTCTACACAGGTCATAAAAGATTATCTCTATCAAGGCTCCGCTCGGAATTAGCATCTTACAGCCTCCCCCGATCCAGGTTGTGCCGCCGTATGGCACCTGCAGCTCAATGCCATATCGACTAGCCATCGTAATGACTTTTCCCCTCAATAGGTATTTATCATATTGGTATAACTTTTGTTTAGTGGGTGAACAATCCAACGCGTACCGAATTCTGCTTCGGTGTGATAGGGAGAGCCGACATCGAAGGATCAAAAAGCGACGTCGCTATGAACGCTTGGCCGCCACAAGCCAGTTATCCCTGTGGTACGTTGCTTCCAGCAGGCACGCCCGGCCAACATTCAAGTCGTGCCGGAGCCTGTCCACACCCCAGGGCTCGGGGGCTCTGCTCAGCTCTTCATCCCTGGGCGCCATCTCTGGCGGGACTCACTAATCTCAAGCCCTTGGCCCGTCCCGTAATTGTGGACGGGTTGGCGAAGGGCCCACTGCCATCTAGTCGATGAACTGCATCCGTAGGGCCGGCTGGCCCCTTAGGACTTGGCTGCGGATAACCCAATCTTGAGAGTTTTTACCATCCCCGAGGTCATTACCCTGGTGCTGTCACCCTGCCTTTCGGCAGGCCGCGGTATCTCAAGCTCTAAGAGCATCCCCGCAATTTGACAGTGTCGCCGGCGACCGCCCCTAGCAAGTTGTTCATTGATTAAAGAGCAGGGCGGGCCGACTAGTAGGACACTTTGAGCCTATTATCAAAAGCTATCACGGAGTAACTTTTCTGGCACCTCTAGTCTCAAATCTCGAGGGACTAAAGGATCGATAGGCCACACTGAAAATCAAAATCAAGGGGACTTTTACCCTTTTGTTCTACTGGAGATTTTTGTTCTCTATGAGCTCCCTTAGGACCCCTGGGTTATAGTTCAACAGATGTGCCGGCCCAGCCAGACTCCCCACCTAACAATGTCTGCAGCACCATGTCCAACCGCGAAGGAAGTTAATTTAATATTGGGCTGAGTGGTCATTCTTTTCTCCGTGTCCACGGCTCGCCAATGATGCTACCTATAAATTCACCGCACTGCCGTAGTTGATATAGCGAGGAATCGCTCGATGAGTCAAAAGGCGTAATGGTAGCCGGTGAGTTTTCACAGAGACATGAGCCAATGAAACATTACATTAATGCATTCCGCAGTAACTCTACATGTACACATAGTCTCCATCCCTCATTAGACCTCTTTTCATTCGATAATTTTCAATATCGGACCAAAGCTCTAACCAAGTGGCGGAAGCAGACCTCAGTGGCGACATCCGGACCAAGGAGCTGCGCGCGCTGGAGTGGCAAGAGCACTAAATTGGATTGAGATGTAAGTAGTGATATGTTCGACAATTTTGCTCGTTGAAATTAAGATTTACGCCAGTTTCCCTTGTAGTGCAAAGTCTTGTTTGAGCTGCACGAGGATTGCAACATACGACGAACAATGGCACTGACTTACCCGGCGCGGAACCGAGGCCGGGTAGTATTGTTCGGACAGAGACAAATATGTTCGTTTCGCTGGTCGCAATAAATGATATTGGTCTATACAAGCCCTGAGACCACCCAAACTCAAAGGAAAAGTGTACCTCGGGGAGCTGGAGAGTGTGAGCCGCAGCAACCAGTACATGTGTAAGCTCACCGCCCCTCAGGGCGAGTGAGATACGATTGCAGGATTGTCAGCCGCTACCTCGGGGAAAGGGCCTTGCTGGCGAAGATTGATTACACATCAAGTAAAATAGCTTCTGCTTGTGTGTCGGATATCTGCATACTGGTCTGCTATGTGCCGCTCTGTATGTGACCGCTTCCAGAACCCAAAATCCCCCCCTCCCCTTTAAAGGAGCGTTTCCTGTAGAGAGTTTCGCAATATTGTTGCTGCTCTCATCACTCATCAGTCGGGGCTCTTCGAGAAAATTTTAGATTGTTCTCCGTGATTAATTTTTCAATGGGAAGGAATTCAATCCAATTTTTGAAAGCTCATTGTCACATTATGTCTAACGGAAGCAAATGCAATGGGGAAATCCGTTGGACTGTTCCCTGGACACCACATATGTCAAAATACTCACCAATTGAGGAGGCTGGCGATTTCCAGCGTGGTAGGGTCAAACGAGGCTCTTCTTTTCCCCACTGTGCAAGGCTTCGTTATCGAACTTCAGAGGTCACCTGAAGCACCGACGAACTCGGAGTAACGAGAGCAGCCTCGGAGCACCGAGAAGCCCGGCCGGAACCACTGTCAGAAATTAATGCCTGTCGGCTCCATAGTGGCTACTTCTGAAACCAAGAGAGACGTGTTTAGAGGTCTTCGGCTTTCATTTCGCCATGTTGACATTGACTTTATGTAAATAGCTCCATCATCCGAACATCTCAGCCTATCGTGCGCACCTTGTGCTGCCGCTACACTAAGGGTGCTATCAAGCTATATTTTGCGGCAACATTTCTAAGACTATCCAAAATTGTGCTCGGTCAAAGCTCGGTCATCTTAAATAGAAGACACTATAGGGTAAGGTGAAATGAACGCTTTCGGTACAGTGAACGCTTCGACCTGTAATAACACAAAGCACCAGCCACCCGCTTGTGAATCTAACTCTTCGTAAATGCTACCAGGTAATTATGACACATCCAAAATGAAACATGTCAATCCAGAACGTAGGTATCTGACATGCACCTCCCACCCCCTGATGACAGTAAGGTGACATGTCCCCGGTTGCCCCCGCTGAGCAGAAATAGGAGAACCTGGAGTTATCAAAATATTGGAGACGATTGCACACAGTTCTGCACGGCAGGCAGCAGACGGACCTCGTCTCCGGGGACTCTGCTCCAGTGTCTTGACACTTGACCAAGATTGTTTCGGAGAGACTATTCTACGCCAATGGTCAACTTCGTACAGACCCTACGTCTACATAGTAATCAAGCTCTATTCGATTCATGCCAGTCTGTTTCCTCCATTTCTGCCCCTTGCTAACAGCAGCGGCCCAGATTAAGTTGATGCGTCCGGGCAACCCGTCGCCGATCTGCTGCAGGCTGCAGCAGATGTGAAGGGAGCCCACTTCCCATGACACCTTGCCAGAGGGCCCCAAAATCGATGGAGCCTGTCTTCGCTGTTCCCCTATGCCCACATGTTCCCACAGCTGTCCCCTACGCGGAGGGCAGCAAAGATGACGATGATCAAGGGCACCGGGCTCGGGCCCCTCGTTTCAAAAGAAAAATGGCCGATTGGCCTGGCCTGACGCATTCACAACCCATCCCGCCTCCATCGCCCCGGTGTGATCGTCGCCCGGAAAGGGATGAGGGAGCGATAGCGACCGAACGGTATGGAGCCCCTCGAGCCAACTTGAGGAACGGCCAAGGGGAGAGATCCACATGAGCACCGAGCTCCTTTCATCAAAGGTAAATTCTCCCGTCGAACGAATCGCTCGCGTGCCGTGCATGCAAGACAGTCACCAAAACCAGCCCCCACCGCGTCTCCCCACAGAACAAGATGCTCGACGTGCCCTTGTCTTTTCTTCTATGCCGTGGGAAGACAACCGACTCGCGACAAGCACGCCAAGCTTCGGGGCTCTTTGCGGATAGGGTTGCAGCCAAGCACGGGGATTATTCCTGCCACCCCCAAATCCCCCTCCCACAAGAGCCGACTGGTCGGCTTCCCAGCTCGACTCTTCTCGTTGAAACAACCTTGTTGTCTGTGAATCAGTGCCTCGCCTTGGCACCGCGCCGGGTAATCCGAGTTTCTCCATTGACGCCGACGAACTATGCCTGCTATGCTGGACCGCATGACTGTCCGTCATTGACCCAATGTTACCGTCTGCCCACTTTACCAATTGCGGTGCACAACAAGAGAATCGCACCGCCGGCGGCTCAGCCTGACAGGCCTGACAGACGGACATGTGGACCGAGACATCGACAAGCATGCCCTTAAACGCGTATTCGCACGGCGCTTCAAAGTTCCCAGCGCACGGTAGACAGTGAGCAGAATACGACAGACTTCAATCTTCCCTGCCAGACAATGACTTGCATGAACTTCCTCAGCCGCACCTCGTCACTAGCCAACAAACATACAGAGCGGGCTAGCCAATCTATCCAAGACGGGCCGCCGCCCGTCGAGTCGTTATGCTTGGGGCGGCCAAGCCAAGCCAGAATACGCGCCGGTGCAGCACGTCCAGTCGCAGAGCAGCCGCCGCCGGTAGAGCAAAATGGACACGTCCACAGCAATGCTCCCAAAGCTCACATATGTCGTCACCAGCCAACGCTGCTCTGTTTATGTGGAGAAGGGGAGCATGGATGGACATGAGAGTTGGCTCGGCGCTCGTTCGGTGCTTTTTTTGGACGCCCTCAACCCCTTGGCCCACCTTTTCTGCGTCCTGAGAGTCTGCACAACGGGCGGGCGGATGGGTCCTCACTTGTCATCCCGTCAACCAACACGACCATTATCACCACCAACGACTGCCAAATGGGGCAGCCAGAAACAAACGCGCGGCTGGTGCCTCTTGAACTTCGGGTAAACCGTTACGTACAATGCACTACATGCGAGCGCGTAGGCTGTTGGGGTGGGCTTCTCGCAAGGGAGGGGAGACATACAGACCCACCGGGCCCAGCCAGTCCCAAGGTCCAGTCCCGGTACCAGTCCCCAGTCCCCAGTCCCAGGCCGACGGCCGCCCTGCGGCGTTTCTATTCTAGGATGTCGATATATCGGGAGTTGGTGTGGCGCAGGCAAAAAGAGACAATAGCGACATGACGAGCTTCATACGGCACTGTACGCACAAGCCAGTGACATAAACCTTAGTCCCGTCCCCAGCCTGCGCCCGCTGGGAGGTCCGTTGGGGAGGTTGGGATGGACGTTTCACAACATGCGATGTTGGCAGGTCAGGCCAGGGCCAGGCCAAAGACGCACGGGAGGGCCTGGGACGGGCTCTTTCGTTGTGCGGTAGCGAGAATCTCTAATCAAGGCCATCCCGCAGACTTGGCTCATGGGGGGTCGGGGCAGCATAGGCGAGGCCCTTTGGAGGTTGTGATCTGCCGCCGGCTCTCCCCCTGATGCGGGTGGACTGACTTGACCGCGTGCTGGGCTGGTGCACGGTTCCCTCTGGGCCGTAGTAAATGATGAGGCGATCGTCGCGGCCGGAAGGGGAAAGTTGGACGGGGCGGGGTGATGATGGGATCGCCTGTAGGCCCGGCGGCTCTCCCTGAAAGTCCCCGGCAGCACAGCGCAGCCGGCAGTCTGTGTGCGGGTGTATGAGGTAGACTCTGGAAAGAGTATGTGCTCGTGCGTGTGTATGTGAGCTGGTGGGGTTGTTGAAGGGGGGGGGGGGGCTTCAGGAGGTGGATCAGCTTTGAAAGCAGCAATTTTCGCAGCCTGGTTCGGGACTTTTAGCTGGTCATTTTATCTTGGTCTCATCTCCTGATCCGGATCCGAAGCACAAAATGGCACCGGAGAAGCGGTGGGTGAGACTTTGTATCTACAATTGCTTGTGACAAGGGACGAACAACAACTCATCCATTTGCCATGCTTTGCCAAGATTGGTACAACTATTCAGATTCACCTATTCAGACTCATGTGTAGAGTTAGACCGGGTCTGCATCGGCATGCCGCCTCCCAAGGCCACCGAGTAATAATAACAACAGCAAAAGAAACACCCCTAACCCTCTAGCTTTTACCATCCATGGATGGATGGATTTGCCCATGAGCACAAATCCACAAACCGACTGACATTGACGCGTCACCAACCCATCGCATGCATCCAGTCCCCTCGCCGAAACACACCTTCTCATAAAATATCCTAACCCTCCCTCCCGCCGTCCCGTCTGCAATAAACAACCAGCCCCCACATGATGGAACTGTTCTAGAAGGGCCAATTCCCCGACGGCGAGGTTAACCAAGTGGGGAACCACAGGGGGAGGGAGTGGGCAAGCGAAGGACGTCAGAATAATTAATTATATTAATATTGGCTTAGCGGTCCGCAACGACGACGACACTAGCTCGTGGAATGGGAACCACACGAGGGCATGAAGCACAGCCCATTGAGCAAGAAAAACTAGTGGAGGCTGCTTTGCGCGGACTCGTAATGCGATGCGAACGACAAACACACCCCCGGTCCTCCCGGGCCCAGCAGCGCAAAATGGACAGCCCGGGCGAGAATCTAGGCTTTGAGTGTTCCCACAGAGGCTTCAAGCGAGAATTGACTTGATTGGAAAATCGTGCGACTCGAATTTTGACCATTGTGCAATAGAGCGGTAGGAGTAATGAGTGCTCATTGCAGCCCCCCCTTCCCCCCAACTGGCATATCCATTCAGTCAGTCAGTCATTCATTCTCAACCTAACCCGCAAAGACAAGAGTCATTCAGTCAGTGCACATATGTCATCGATCGAGAGGGCAGCAAGATAAACTTTCGCACCCGTATGTATAGATACTGTGTAAAATTGTACGGGTCAGAGTTAGTCAGTCAGACAGTGAGAAAAAAAAACTCAAGTTCTGTCGGCAAGACGTCGGGGAAAAGCCAAGACCCCGGCCGTCTACCATCGCGTCGTCGGCCGCGTTACGACTCGCGATATTAAGCTTACTCGCCCCCCCTATCTTGGCAGCAGCACCAGGAGCAAACACAGTGGGGGGAATGCTGGGCTCCTATCCATCCCATCCCATCCGAACTTTTCTTGGCAGGTACTGTGTGTGCTCCATGTATCAGAAATGGCAGCAAAGGGTGGGACGGAGGGTACGTGGCAGGAAAGTTAGGGAGATGGGTCCGGCCGAGAAGGTAAGTCTACCTCGCAAGGGATGGTGAGGGAAGGCAAGGCAAAAGGGCAGCAGACTTCGCATCCGTGGGCGCCCGCCCACATAGCCCGCCGAAAGAGCCGCATCTGCGAGATCGTGGTAGGTAGTAGGGAATGTACGGTAGATACCGTACGGTCTCCATCAATGCCCCCCTCCTCTCCCCCCGAGTACCCGTCCACGCAAACGCCCACTCGGGATGTGGGAGGGGGGGAACGACACCACTCCCGGGCCCAAACCATGCCATGCCATGCCTATCTCTCTACGCGTCCCATACATTGCGCCTGCGAGAGGGTGATGCGGCGCTCTAGGGAAGGGCGGGGGGAGGGTCATGCCACGGGCGGGGCTTAGAGAGAAATCCCCATCATCGTCAAACCTGGGCCCCAGGTGCTTACGACGAAGATACCGAGGTAGCGTGAGAGAACTTGAGCCAGAGACGGGCAAAAGAACGTACGGGACGGGCGGTTGGGGTGGATAATCAAGAGAGCATCCCCCGGTCCCCTTCCGCCTTGCCGGATTCCGGTGACGACGACTTTTGGGTCCTCCTTTGGTAAGCATGAACATGGGGGAGCATCACTCGGATCGGGCGTAGATGAGTAGGTGGTAAATCCGAGGTGCGCTGCGAGGATGGAGGCCGCTTTTTGGATGTGTGAATGAATGAACGAGTGGCCCAAGAAAATCTCAAACAAGCACTGGTGGAAAGATGCAGAGTGAGGGTGGGTCGCTGAGTGAGGAAGAACGGTTTCAATGAAGCACACCATCACTCGGTAGACACATGGAGGAAGAAGTGCAAGTGATAAGAAAATAGCTCCAGGATTCGCAAAAGCTATCTAGGCTGGATGAAAACCACTTCACCAGACAATGCTACCTAAGTCCACATATCCGCCTTTGTGGCAGTCCCCTCGATATCCTCCTTGGTATTTCCTCCCGTGACGCCGTCGCCAGTGGTACAAACCTACTGGGAAAAATGTTGGACCTAACCATGCCTCAATGGAACACAAAAAAAAAAAAGAATGAACATAGAAGATTCCCAAACCCGCACCGCGAATCAAAGCAGAAAGCTTTTCGCTGATCCCAATGTCCTGCTCTGGACGCCGTAACAATGCAAATGACACTCCTTCCCAATCCCAGATCACCATATCCATGCTCTTGTGCGCTCGAGAGCCCGTTCCGCTGATACACAATCAAATGGAGAACTTCTTGTTAAGAACGTCCAGTGCTCTTGCGTCCTCGTGGAAGCCCTTAGCCATCAGCCCCGCAGAGGCACCGCTTCCCATGGCAGCGCTGCTCAAAGCACCGTTGCCCATAGCTGCGCCAGTCCCACGTGGGCTGCTCGTCGCGCTGTTGCTCCCTGCCGCGCTGGTTGGCTCCGAGTTGGATGGTGTAGGGTTCGGGTGTAGCAGCGCCGACAGGCTGGCCTTGTTACCGCTGACGTTAGGTGGCGACTGCGACAGCGCGCGAGGCGGAGGCGTTGAGCTGTGTACCGAGGGAAGGGGCCCGGGCATGGTCCGACCAGGAGCCCCGCCTGCCTTCAGCTGAATTTGGTGCAGGCGCGGCGACTCGTCGTGTATCCTGATCTGCGCCAGATGTGGCGATCTGTGATGTGGTGGTGGCGGCCCTTGGCTGTAATGTGGCAGCATCGACGGGGTGACTCTTGGTTGTGCGGCGGACCCTGGCGGTGGCAGCTGGGGACGGTCGAACGCAGGGTGCGACGGAGGAGGCCCTGGGAGGTAGTGGTGGGGGTGCCCGTGGTGAGGTGGCGGGTATGGAGCGCCCGCTGGTGGCGGTGGTGGGAGTTGTGTTGGTGGGTAAGGAGCAGCAACTGTGTAGTGGCTGTAGGGCGGCGTCGCGACGGGCGAGGGCGGCCAGCCCGGGTATGGTGATTGTTGTGCGTATTGCGGGTGGTATGCTGCTGGGTGTGGTGGTGCCGGCGCGTATGCCGACGCCATAGGCGTCCTGGTCATGGCAGGGACGGGCTGCTCGTTCATGCTGGACTCGGGGTACATGCCCTTGACAGGCACGATGTGCCTCAGGCTGGGGTCCGAGCTGGGTTGTGGGAGCTCTGGCTCGCTGGGGTGCGGGCGCGAGAAGTATGAGATCAGGTGGAGGTGCTGGCCCTGCGAGGTGGTGATGCTGAAGGACTGCTTCATGAGGCCGTCGGCCTTGTACCGGTACCCGTCGGGCTCACCGTCGTCGTTGTCCTCGTCGCTGCCGCGTCCAGAGTCTGGTGTCTTGCCGGCGCTCCTCCGCGATGCGCCGAAGCCGCCGCCACGCTTGCCCTCCATCTCCCGGTACGTGAGGAAGCTGCCCGAGACCCTGCTGGCGCTCCATGACTTCCCGTCCGTCCACCTGCGCATGCCGGCTTCCCTCTCGTCCCAAACGAAGACGGACCCGGACCGGATGGACTGGCGTTCCTTCTCTGATAACCTGCGCTGCACACGGGGCAGCAGGCCGAGTCTGCAAGCCTCGAAGAGCTTGATCGCATCTGCGGGAGTCCGCACGAGGCCGTGATATGTTTCCATCATGTTATTCTGTCGCACAGCCATGTGTTGTGAGGGGAGGCTGGAAGGGGGTTGGTGGTTGATGAGTGGAAAGACGTGTGAGGAGGGTCAGGACCCAGCAGTGTGGCAGGCTGCTGAAGTTCCTAAATACAAGTGCAACCGAAATCTAGATGGCCCCCAGATCTGCAGGGTGGGCCCGCTATTCGAATCGAGAAAAGTAACTTTTAAAATATGGTTGTCTGGATAGGGCACCAACACCCTGTCCTGCAACTCAGGAGGAGCGAGGCTTGCGCGGCGCTATGTCAATCGCCCCACCGGGAGGAGCAAACCGGCTGATCGGCCTTTGATTGGCGTTGTTGCGCTGCGCTGTGCGGTTGGCAGGGGCTGCGTGAAAGGGGAGGGGGGCAGCACGCAGTGAGCAGACCCTCTATGAATCCGAGGAAGGCTGCCCGTGGTGAAATTTGGTGTGGAGGGCGTCCGTGGATCTTCTTGTATTGCTGTTTCCTCTTTAACGGGCAGTGATGTTAGTCCCGGCAGATCCCAAGAGTAGTCGAGATGCGATTGACGATGACGGCAATTCGATGTCAGGGAGCGAGGTTGCGCAATGCTTAAAAAAGAAACATGAAAGAGGGAAAACAACGGAGAAGAGACGAGAGTAAAAAAGGGTGCGTGTGTGGTGGGTGTGCGACGGCAAGCTGAGGTGACGAGAAGGAAGGGGGGGGGGAGTGCGATTCATAAAAAGTCTCAGACGTCCCAACAAGCCGGTGGGACTGTTTGCCCTTCGAGACGCACAGGGTGACAGGCTTCTCTGATGGAAGGATGGGACGGTCAAGAAAGCTTGGCCTCTTGCGGTTGTGAAAGTGAGAGCATGCATGCCTGCGGGAGCAGCGTCTGCGCGCGCACAATGACCAATGTATATAAATCCTGACACACGGCGGCGCCCAAAACACTGGCATATCCACCGTGGGAAAGAGAACACGCAACTCAGAGGCACTAGGAACTAGGAGGCAGGCCCAGTGGGTAACCTGGAAAGCAAAGGAGGGTTCAGGAGCAGCGGCCCAGTGGCCAGCCAGCCAGCGGTCCCGTACAGTGGTACGCGCCATGAGGCCACCTCGCCGCACAAGCGAGCCCAGAGCCAAAGCAGGACAGAGTACAAGAGTACAAGTCTGCTGGACATAATAATACGCTGCAAGAGGACCGCCCAGAGAAACCCTGTCCGGTTCTGGCTCTGGCTGGCTTGGCCCGGGGGCCCTCTTCCTTGCAGGGAAGTGCTAGGCTCGTGGTAATTCCGAGCCAAGTACCAAGTAGACTCCTTGGTGCCATGCCAAGCCGTATGCCCAGACTTAAAAAAATGGGGCCGGGATGAGTGAGGATCGTATGCAGTCAGGCTGTACGATACGGTACTGTGCCATACAGTACGTACACACACGACAAGGTGCGCCCCCCCCAAGGCAAGGTTGAGCTTGTCTTGCCCACCCAGTCAGGGTTGCCATCACCCGAGGTCCCATCAAGGGCATAACTCATTCGCCAGGCAGCCTGGCTTGCCTGGGTCGGTGGTGTGGATATTCATTGATCCAGAGCCCTCCATTCCGAGGCACCATGGTCCCTTGCACGCCTCCCGAGATTTGGGTGTTCGGTGGACGCGTGGATACCATACTGTGTAGATGCCAGGGAACAAAAGGACAAAGGGACCAGAAAATAAGGGGGCGGACGGGCGCTGGTCTGGCCACTGGGCGCAATGATGTGACATGCGACCAGAGCTTACAAGACCAAAAAGCCAGAAAAAATCAAGAAGTTGAAATAAATGACCGAGGGGCCGAACCAACGGCATACGGGGGTTGCACACAGCAAAGGGTACATGTGGGTACGCATGTGGATGGGGGGATGAGCAGGTGGATATGGGTGAGGGAGATGGATTGGCAGGTCAAGGCTGGCGCGGGAAGCACGAAGGGGGATCGTCATTGTCATTGTCATTGTCACTGTCATGGAGGAATGGCCGAGGGGTGCGAGGGGTGGGATAGATGACAGAAGCAGGACCCATCAGACCAGACGAGCTGACTCTTGTGTGCGCAGGCAGGCAGGCCGGCAGGCTGGCAGGGCAATGTGGTGGATGGGGGATGAGTGGTGCTGTAAAGCGTGATGACTGATGATGAATGATGCCAATGCATTTGCGATGTGTCGACCAGACCAGTCAGTTCTGCCGCTTGTCTTGCTTGCGCACACACGTGCGTGCCGTCCTGTGCTCAGCAGTCTATCGGGGAACCCGTTCTTGAGCCTCATCTCATCTCTCTGATCTCTCTGATCTCAGCTGGGCCCGGGACCAGGACCAGGAGCGCAACACAGCTTTGTATGCACACCTGCTGCACCTGTCCCTGTGGGCACTCTGCATGATGGATGATGTGGACGTGTGTATGAGTGTGTGCGTGTGCGTGAGGCTGACTGTTGGTGGGCCCCCCTGCTGAACAAGAGCAGCAGTGTGGTGTCCCAATTCGGGCCGTGGAGGGCAAGAGAAGGGGTGTCATGGCTAGGTGGCGCACGCACTTTTGCCTGTCCTGTCCTGCCTCGCCATGCCCTGTTTCAATAGACCTGACTTAAGCCGAGCCGAGCTGACCTGAGTCGGTTCCCACTGGGGAGGCAAGGCAAGGCCAGGCTGGGCCAGGCTAAGGGGGTGGCGGGATGGAACAGCACGATGGATGTGATTGATGGTGGCATTTGGTGCAGTGCGTGTTGGTGGATGCAATTGTGATGGGGCCCGTCGAGGGCATGAAGGCATGGGGGTATAGGTTACGCGTACCTGTTCAGACGATTTCTCTCCGTGCTGTTTCTGCCAGTCGGGGCGGAGGAGAGCGTTGGTGTAGAAAGGGCGAGAGGCTGTTTGCAGTCGGCGATCCAGGGTCGGGTGTCGCAGAATTTAAGGTTAATTCAGGTTATTTTCGGACACACGGCAAGCGAGAAAAAGAGGTGTGTCTGTCCGTCCGCGCGTGAGTGCGTGGGTGTGTGTGCGTGCAGACCAGGTTCAGGCCGAAGATGACGGAGAATCCCACAGCGGAGCAGGTGCTGTCTTTGCTCCGGAACAAATGCAGAGAGGAGTATTGAATATACTCAATCTCAACTTGGAGTTGTGTTGTTTGAGAAAGAAGATCAAAATAAGTGCCTTGGGACAAGACTTGATGAGGACGAGACTTTGTCGCAACGGTCGGTGGAAGGAACCTTGGAAGGTCGAAGACCCGGTGCGTGAGAAGGAGACTAGGCAGGTAGGCGAGGTACCTTCGCACCGGTACGGTGCAGCACGGTACGGTACGGTACGGGCGGCCAGACAGGGTCGTGTCAGGCAAGAGCAAAGAAGCTTGGCTCAATCCCTAGGCGGGCTTGGTCTGCGCCGCTAAGTCATTCACCCAGATTAGTGCCTTCCTTTACTGGAACACAATCGGTCGCTCAAGCGTTGGGGATCTGCGCATCCGCACTTGGGGCTGCAGGGAGTCGAGGCTGGGCTGGCAGGTAGCTTTGGGGGGGGGGCAGGGGAGAAGGGAAAGGGTGAGGGGGGTCTTGGTATCGACCCACATCGGATCCCTCTAAAAAAAAAGGCTGGCAGGTGGGGGTCTTTGGTGAGTGTTGGAAATAAGAATAGGAACATGAGGCGAAGAACATGAATGAGCCTCAAAAGAGTGCGACTGTGCGAGCAAGAACAAGGTATTCCCATCCCGAGGCCCGAGGGGGGCCTCAGCAAGGGAGAGTGTAAGATACGATAGTGTACTGTGTAGTGTGAGGAGCGATCTGGGCCCTGGAATGGCTTGTGGCTAGGCGAGTGCTGATGCTGGTGATGGCGTGTGCAGTGGGTGCGCAGCTCGGAATGTGGGAGGGAGGTGTACATCATCATCACGACCACCACCCATCAATCTGATCCTCAATCTCACTATGGCTGTTCCTTTCTCACTCACCTGGCGTGATTGATTACCCAATCGAGGCCTCTTCGCCGTGGCCACCTTCGTCAACTGTCGGCTGGTGTGGGTGCGGAATTCACCAGACCCGTTGCGGGCGAGCACTCGAGACGCTCGAATGACCAGCCGCGCAGGCAAGAAAATCCCCGCGCTATTGTTGGAGCGATTGAGAAGATGCTGCAGGCCACTTGATGCAGTGCGGTGCCAGCCAAGCACAAAACAGGCCAGCCAACAGGGCGCCGCTCAAGCCAACGTAAATGTAACGCAGGCGGGGTGACTTGGGCTTTAGTCCTCGGTCGAGTCCACAGGTCGAGTCCCGGCGGATACCGATGGTTCCAAAATAGTTCTCGTCCGGTGGGTTTTGCCTTGTTGCAGCCAAGTGTTGGTTCTGCGATGGGCGGATACCAACGTCCCAGTTTCTCACTGAGCAGGCCGCACGAGGACAACAGAGGGCCCTTCTCAAGGTCTCGATTCCTTCTTGTAATCCTGCGGTTCGCCTATGGAGCTGACAGGTTGGCCGGTTTCGGCTCCTCCTGTGGTTTGGGCAGTCTTTATTTATGACTAGGCTGCCGCTGCCGCTGCTGCTATTGCTGCTGCTGACAGTCGTTCTTCTCGGCGCTGAGAGTGGCGTGTAGTCGGTCTCGCCTTGGGCTTCGATGATTCCGCAAGGGGGATCTGTATGTATGCGTGGTTCGATTCCCCCTCTAAATTCTCCTTCCGGACAGTGGGGGAGACGTCGGCGGATGTTTGTTGACGCAATAGTCTGGGGAAATCGAAAAGAGGAACGGGATCCACAGCCCAGGCCGTGCTCTGCGGCGGCCTTCGGCTGGGGGCTTCTACACGAGATATATAATATCAAACACGGAGTATTTCCACCGCCCGGGCGCTCTCTAGGTTAGGTCCCAGCGATCGGGTTCAGGCCAGAGCCAAGTTTCTGTCTTGAATCTCTTGGGCAGAACTTGGGATGACTTGGTGCCGGTGCCAGTGCCAATGCCAGTGCCAATGCAGTGCGAGTGCGAGGGATCGAGGCTGTGCAGGTCTCGCGGCACTCGGTGACAAGAGATACCAAGGCGCCTCTGGGTAATCAAACTAGTCTTGGGTGCCACTTCAGGAACTTGGGACTCGGGATGGGACGGCGATTGGAGGCAAAGGGAAAGTCTTGACTTTCTTGGCACAACCTCTGTTTTGCTGATCAACCCCGTATCTTGCTCAATGCCGGGCGAACTCTGTTCACCCCTTTTTCCTTCTTGCTCCCCCTTCAGGCCGTTGGTGCAAAGTCAAATGGCGTGCCGAATGACTCCTGCACCCGTCTGAAAAGGAGATGGGAGCAGGAAAAATAAGTTCAAAGGGTTTAGTTTCAATATATGCCGTGTCCGGACTGAGCCTGGCCCGCGGCCGACCAACAGCCCCAAAAAGCTTGAGGGACGCGCGCTAGGTCCGGACTGCACGAGTCCTCCGTAGGGCTCGCCCGCTCAGGCTGCACCAAGAGAACGAGAAGTTACTGCTGGTTAGAGGGCAACCGGGCGACTCGCGGGTTACAGTTTGAAACGTCCTGAACGTCAAAAAGCTTGGATTCGATCTTCACCAAGATCCTCGCCAAGGCAAACCTTAATTCTTGGTCCGGTCTTTGTGCCGGGCTAAAAACAGCAAAGGCGCGCCGCCCGCGAGATTAGAAGACGAAATGGTAGGAGGTGTGTTCATAAAAAAAAGCGAACGGGCTGGCGACTGGCCGTGTCTTGCCCTGCCTGCCTGGTGACAAGAGATGAGCGGTCGAAATAAGGTTGATATTAACCTCCCCTCACACCCCCCAAATGGCATTAATTAAGCTTACCGTCGGTCCAATGCCCAGCCAAGCTGCTCTCGCTTCGCTTTCCACTCACATGGGAGCAGCAGTCACGCTCGCGCGCACACACACACACACACACGCACCCAGACAATTCAATGGTTCGCGATCGATGATGACGTTGTTGTTAATTTCGTAGGCCCTCGTCGTCCAGCTCGGTTCGCTCGGCTCGGCGCTGCAGGCTGGTGGCTGGGTTCGCCTCTTGTCTGTCCTGTCGTTGGGCTGGTCCGCCCTTCTGGATGGGAGCTGATGGCCCGTAGCCCAAACTCAAAAAGGGAGTTTACCGTCCGGCACAGCTCTCGGCGCGTTCGTCCTATCCTGCTGCCCGGCCCTATCAAGTTTTGTGTTTTGACGGCCGTCGATACCGGATGCCAGCGAAGCGGTTGATCTCTAGTGGACCCCTTGTCGTCTCAGCCAGGCGTCGGCAAGGGTGAGGGAGCGGGGGGGGGGGGCTGGACTGAGCTGGTTCACCTTCCAAGCGTGGGTTCTCTTAGCAGATAATGAGTCAGGGCTAGGGAGAGTAATCAGAGAGGCTGCTACGGTGCACTATGCAGCCTGAGGCGATGAGGCAATGGGACAGTAGCGCTCTCGAGACAAAACCGGAATGCGGGAAGCGTGGAAGCGAAGCATGAAGCGGCTGAATAGCTGGCTGGCTTTGCTGTTGCTTGGCCTCGTATCGGCCTTTCTGATGTCTGCTCTCGGCGGGGAGGCCCCTCCTTTCATCAGGGGGGAGGGGAGACGAGACAGAAGACGGGGCGTGGGGAGAGGCAGCAGCAGCAGCAGCAGCAGCAGGGCATCGCAGGCCAAGGCGACGACTGGCCAAAGAGGGAAGATCGGTGAAAGTGAACGGCCCGGCGCCACGTTCAAAGCAGCGCACCACAGGCCCTGGAGGCCTAGGCACGCCCTCAGGACGGGCTCAGAAGGGGGCCCCAAGACCAGGCCAAGCACGCGCGATCCGCAGGGGCCAAGAAAACCAAGCAAACCAAGCAAAGTGCCAATGCTGTGGCCCAGCCTGGGCGGCCACAGGTGCAATCTTGCTGGCCGCCGCCCCCGCGCCCCGACGTCTCCTGTGTGTAGCCGGGCCCTCGGCGTCTCTGAGCGTTGCGGGTACTGCGCCGTCCTGGTTACGCAGGAACGGTACTTTGACTCGACAGGGCAAGACATGACATGACATGACATTGTATAGTCTGACATGACAGAATGGACTGGACTGGACTGGCTTGGGTTGGACTGAACTGGACCAGGGGGGGGGTTGTGCTACATCATCTCCGCCCCCTTCCATGCCTGCGTCTTGGGAACGGAGTCGGAGTTTACTAGCACACAGCACACTAGAGAGAGGACAAGACACAGCCAGCAGCCACAGAAGGGGCCACTTGGGGGGAAAAAACAAAGGCTTGGCTGACGGTGCCGGACTTGACGTGGGAATATGGTTTAATTTCAAGCTTATTTTCCCCTAACAGGCGCCGCTGGCACTGCCCAGGGCCTAGCTCGACGCCTCTCTGGATCAGATGTTACCCTGAGCCCTCTGCCAAGACGTGCTAAGGATAACCTTCTTTTTTGTCTCCCAGCCAGTCGGACTGAGGTCGCCCGCCATTGGGTGGCCACCTGCTGCTCGTGGCCCTCCTGAAGAATCCCAATGATCCTTTTCTCGCGGCTGCCCTTTTTCCCGTCGCTCCCACGAGCCACGAGCCACGAGATCCCAAGACGATAGTTCCTGCCGGGTCCTTGTCTCCATTCCCTTCCTCATGGCTATGCAAACCTTTTTTCTCTCTCTTCATTTCCCATCCGTATTCGCGTGAGCATGACCCGAGCTTTCCATCCAGGTCAGCCAGGCAACCTTCAACCATGATGTGATGCTGTACACAGTATCGACTAAGACCACGCCCCCCTCCTCGACGCAGCACAAAGCACAGAGGCAAGAGGGATGTTTCTTGTACGTCCCCGCGTATCCGTAACGCTGTGGCCATCCGGCATCGCTAGAGAGGCCGAGATCGATGAGGCCGCAGTTCGGGCGGCTGCCTGCCTTCCCGCATCGGTACCAGCGATCCTCTGTTGCATACACAGACGGTAGATAGATAGAGCCCTTGCTCGGTAATCCCGTTTGCCTCTCACAATCCTCTCGAGTGCACTGTGTAAGGGTCACAAAAAGTGGCAGCCTGGGCCCTATCTGACTTGGTCAGACATAGAGAGCTGATCCTTGGGGCCGTAAGCACGCCATCTCCTCCCCGATCCGGCAATATGTTACGAGGGGAGGAGGAGGATTACACGTTCCTGAATTGAGGTGTCATCGATAAAGAATAAGAAACGAAAACTAATCTCACGGGTGGCGGACGGTGGGCTTCGCAGGATCTAGTCCGGTTCTTGGATCCCATCCCACCTCGGCCCTACTTGCCCAAGTGTTATCGTTCACTACCACCGTATCTTCTCACGTCGGACTTCTTTCCACCTCATCGTTGGATTAGATTGCACAGATCCTTTCTTCTCGTTTGTGTCTGTCTCTCCTTAAGATCGTAGTCACGAGGCAACTACGCATAGCCGTGGCGTCCACAAGGCCAAGCCAATGGCTCAGCTAAGATTTTAGGCTCAAGCAGCTGGGGTCGGAACCCCTTATAGTTGCGAACTGATGGCCCAGCGTCAGCCCAGAGCGAAGACGGGATGAGGCAAGGTTTCCGAATACGGCAATTAACCTCTCGCACCCGAGAGATGAATGGTCTAGCTGGATTCTCTCTCGCATTGGCAATTGACAATGGGCATTGTTTATGTCCATGTGTCGCTGCTGAGGCGTTGCGTTACTGACTCCTTGCGGGACGTTTTATCTCTCTTTTAGTCCTCTGTGCGTGTACGTGTGTGTCTGCATCTGTATCTCCACACCCGCGGAGGCAGAGACACCATCGCACGCAATGGATGCTACCAAATTAAACTGCAGGCTAATCTAATGCCCCGAGATCAGCACCGTCACACCTGGCCGATCCGCCAAATCCAGACCCGTTGCGCTCGTGACAGAGAGAGAGAAAAATGCGACGATGCTACCCACTTGAACGGTCGCACCACGAGAGCAACCCCCCCCCCCCCAGATGCCGAGCCGATTATCCGCTGCTGCATCGGTGATTTGATTTGATTGCAACCAACGGCTGCCGCACTCGGCAAGGTCGTGGCAGATGTGGCTCTACGCTGGGAGAGGCATGATTTGCTCGTGCGTGTCCTTTTCTCTCCGAGCGCCGTTTGTCTCTGTCTGCGACTCCCAAGCGGGCGCAGTCCACGATGAGACGGGATGGTTCAACAAACGGGAGGGAAGGTCGTTGTTGTGGCTTTTTGCGGCAGGTCAGACTGAATCCTATCATGATGCTACGAGACAAGCCTCTTGATACGTTTCACCTCTCTCTGAAGGAGGTAGTAAGGCTTTACAGTAGGCCGACTTTGTTCAACTTTACCAGGGCTTCGTTCCGGACGAGCACCTTACGGTCATGTGCTCTTCGTCTTGTTTGCCCTTCCTTGGTTGTCCATGCAACGAATTCGTCTCGGCCGTGGCAGACTTGGTTGCCTCGTACCTGTACTTGTGATGCTTGCCTTTTCCAAGGTTGGTGCTGTCCCCTTTGCCCAAGCAGAAGGTCTACAAGTCCACTGTAATTCAAACCACCATCGTCCCACCTCACACGCGAGCGTCCTACTGCAGGGAGGCTTTCAAACAAGCAGGCGAGCCAGACAATGACGACACACAGGCACAAGAGGAGTGGAACCTGCCCTCTCCCAAAACCACAGTGAGGCAGACCACGGCCCATCATAACTGGGCCCCCTGCTCCCAGGATTTTTTTGGCCCCCAAGCCAGTTTACCGACTCGCCCGCCGGGGCTGCCTGCCTGCGTGTTGCCTGCCTGTCCTGCCCTGCCATCCACCCTCATCCACTCATCATCCACACCACAAATCCACCATCCCATTCAAATCCAACCCCCACAAAGGGGCCCGCCGCTGCGGCCGGGGCCCCCAAAACGGAAGTGCCTTGCGCGGTACGGCTATCCCCAATCCGTACTTTACCTTTTAAGCGTCTTTTAACAATGTTGCTGTGGGGCGGAGATCATCGTGATCGTCCCTCTGGCGGTGGGGCCCCCTTCAGATGAGGGCCTCGTAAGCTGGCAGGGGACCCCCTTGACGGGGCTTGGCGGCATGACCTTTTGTCACTAGTGCAGAGCTGCTGTCGAGAATGGAACACCTCTCGTTTTTTGTTGTTGTTTTTGACACAGTATTACCTACACATCTGACTGGTAGAGGAAATCAGATGGGGGGGGGGGGGCTGCAGTCAGACGTGAAGAGAAGAATGGTGGCTTAGTATTATTAAGGCGGGCAGGTGGATGACTCTGTCTCGTCCTGTACAGTGTAGTGTTTGTCCTTGTCTTTGTCATTTTTCTCTTCTTCTTATTCATGACTTCTCTTGTGAACCCCATAGCCTGGTAAAGATTATCCCGTAATTCCGTGTCTCCCCGGAGTTACTGGTTGCTGTATCCAGCAAACCCCTGTGCTCGTTTCGCAGGAAGTTGTAACTGTGTCATCTTGTCATGCCCGCCCCAGAAGTCCCCGCCGGCCGCCAGTTTCAACGCCTCAATCCTCGTGTGTCTCGTGGTGCGTGCGTCTGCGACGGGATACGCGTAAATCGGTACACAAGTAGCACGCCTTTTCGCTTCACCCAACTGGATCCGCCGCCGCGGACATTACCGCTTGGCTCGAGTCGACCGGGCACTTGCCTGCTGAACCGGGAGGGCAACGAGAGAGTTGTACCTGTGGCCCATTCTCTCTCCCTTGGACTCCCTCGGACCCTCTCACACAAGCTCGCTTGCTCGAGCTCACCCAGTAATTATTACTTGTTACTTGTGCGATTGGCAAACCCCCATATCACAGGCCCCAAAGTAGGGTACCGAGGGGCAGGTGACAGTGTCTCTTGCTCACGTCCCTCCCGCCGGGATTTCACATTACGGCCTTGATAAGACCGGTGTCCTTTTTGTGTGCTCTTTAGCAGCATGATTTGTGCTTATGTGCCGTGTCACATGCTCTGTCCGGGCTAAGGAAACACCATGTTCTGTTCCAGCGCAGAGAGCCTTTCTTGCGCAAGACGTGTCACCCATTGGTGCGATGCCATCGGCCGCCAAGGGGTGGTAACCCAACGGGGGGTGGCGAACCAAACCCGGACTAATCTCTCCCTATATTACTGTGCCTAAATATCGTTCACCGGCGTTACGGTGCGTATGTTTGAACCATGAGTGCATTGATGGTCTGAAGTCATCAGGTTCAGTCTATAATAAGCCACGAGGGCCCGAGAGAAACGATCGCGTGCCAGATCTGCTGTGGTTTGCAGCCCGTGCTGTGGGCGAAGCTCAATCCAATCCAATCTAGCACCGGCCGTGAGATGGCTGATAAGCTTATTTCGCTCCCGCCGTGTCAGGAGGAGCTTGACCGCTTCCCGTGTCAATCACCGCGTAGAGTTGCCCTCGGACGAGCCTCGCCCACTGGGAGTGACGAACGCCGCTTCGGGTAGCCTGCCCCATCTACGAAACTTGCCCAACTCCACCCGCACGAGGTTGTTACCTGGATTGGTGTCTTGGGGGAATTGTTATCCCGCGCGGCTGGGCTTATCACACACGGAAGATACTCGTAGCAAAGAGGTTGTTTCACACAAGTTTATCCGAATGAACATCATTTCCTCACCCGAGATTGAACAGCCCGCACTGACCGCGCCGAAGTCCTGATGTGGACTGCATCATCTCGCCGTTTGACCCGTTCCCTCGACCTTGGCTGTGTGTGGGGTCCATCCATCCTCAAGCCCATCGTCGGCGGCGGCGGCGGCGGCATGTCGGCGGTTACCCAGGCACAGGCGGCCCTCTGGTTGCAGAGCACCAACCGGTGCTCCTCTGCCGAGTTACATCGCAAGCCAAGGGCGTCACACCGTGCGAGGGAGGGGGGATGTTGTTGGTTCTGCAAGCGGGTCGAGTCATATTGACCAGATGTTATGGGTTTTGTGTCTATCTCTGTCTTGTGCGGTTGGCACCAACCATTGGCGCTGTGGCCGATCGAGCCAACAATCTTTGCGCCCGGGTCCAATCCGTGGTCGATGGGCGGAAAGGATCGTCGCCGTGCCGCAGGAATCGCGGCCGCCCCTTCTGCCCCTCTGGAAGCTACAGAGTCGCAGCAGAACGTGCCCTGCATGAAACATCCCATTGAGGCTGAGAAGGAATCTTCCGTCCCAAGCTCTAAACTCAAAAATTATCAGATGGCTGCTCGATAGTGCTGCAGGATGGCTCGTTTGAGATGTCTCCAGGCACGGATTCGGTGTGTGCTGAGAGACACCGAATCACTTCAAAATCACTCTTATGGGAGACCGAACTCGAAGCGGTCACTCGAATGGAGAAATTCGCGGTTGGCGCGGAGCGGTGACTACCTACTTCATCTGATCAGACTAGGGCCAAAATACGTTGGTTTCCAATGGGTGCCAAGTAAAATTAGCTGCAAATCAATCAAGGCCAGACGAGTCTCGCAGTAGGCTCCGATGCACTGCAGTGCGTGGTAACAGAAAAATATATTTCGCTAGGCAGATGATACCATATTTATTCGTGGAACTGCATGCAGCCTTAAGATCTATCTCAAACCACACGATCGAGGGGGGGTGGTGGAAGACGTCCCCAAATTAGAATTTGGAGAAAAGGAAAGGAAAAAAAGAGAAAAAGGGGAAAATAGCTTTGGGGAGGGGGGGTGTGCGAGGGGGGGGGGGGGCTGGAAACAAACAAAGGACGTGCACGCGGTCCCGGGGTTGTCGGTCGTTCAAAGAAGGTTGTCATGCATTGGCGGCGCCTGAACCTTAATGAGCTTAATGGCGAGCTTAAATCTTTGGGTGGCTTTTCTGCCTGTTTCTCCCTTTCGCGTGTTGGACGGGCGCCAAGAAATGAAAAACAAAACCAACCACCGCCACCCGCAACCAACCAGATCAGCGCCAGATAAGCAAGACGTATTTGGCCGTCTTCCGGCGGCAGGCTCTTTTTTTTTTCTTGCAGGACAGAACAGAGCCTCGGAGGTGCCGCCAAGCCAACACACCATCTCAGCCCGGCGGTCCTCTGACATCCTTTCCTGCCAATAGTCTATTCGTCTTATCTTTGTTGGGGCGTGCGTGGTTGGGCCGAGTCATGTCCACCACCACCTTAGAACGAATACAACAATGATCTCATTAAGCCAACTGCAGCAAAGCACAGCACAGCACAGCGCATCGAAGCAAGCAATAATAAGTGGGAACACAAGCTTTGGCGCCCTTGTCTTGGTCCATCGCATCTTATTGCCAAGTCTAGTCTACCTAGTTCGTACTCGAGAGAGGCCAGCCAATGCCCTCAGCATGTACAGCGTACGTATTCCCTGCCCGCTCACCGCACCGAGATAGGCTTCAATGGATTGCCCGACAAGCTTTTCCTTCATCTCCTTCTTTTTTTTTTCCCCCATTCTCTGGTTCATTGTCGGGGTCCGATTCGGGCGCGCCAACACGGGCTTCGCTCCTAGCCCCGGAGGAAAAAAGGCCACGCGGTCAGCTTATCAACCCCCCACCCCCGGGCGTCGGATGCGCACGTGCGTGCCGCGCTGTTCGTGAGTGTAATCTACATGCAATCGATCATGTCCGGGGTCGGTGGTCAGCAGCAGACGAAAGAGGACACCAAGGCCGGTGGGTGCATGACCTGAAAAGGCAGATGGGCTTAATCTCATGGCAGGCTATCTAATAGTACTGTGTAGAAATTACCCCAGACGGGGTTATTGTCACGGCTGGCGTTTTCCCAATCGGCATGTGGGTGTGGTGAGTGTGTTGCATCCCGAGACGGACGGTCGTGTCATCCAGAATGTCAATGGCGTAGCCACCAGTCGACGCCCGCCCATTTTGTGAGCCTGCCAGTCGGGGAGCCGGAGCCCCATCCTCAGCGTCAGCCATCACATCACGATGGATAGATGGCATCGGCTGCGACGCCGCCGGCTCACGGGGCCACACACCCGCTACCTAAGCTCCTGAAGCCACGCCCACGCCCCCGTCGCAGCAATCAGCCTATGGGGGCGCAGAGGGAACCATGGGTCACGCTCAATATCTTAAATCTGACCCAAGATCCGGGTGCGGGTTCGTTTCGCTCCCTTTGGGAGTTTGCCGAGTTTGGCCGCGATGCGCCGAAGGATGTCCCGACTTGTCAAAAAAGCATCTCGGCTCCTTTCTTCGGGACCTGCGGCGTTCTGGCGTGTGTGCGCGTGGACTCCACCCCACCTTCGCGTAGAGCAGTGGCTGAAAGAATAATGGTGGCGTCCGCCGCCATCTCCTTGGCCTGCGGGATCGGTCACAACGTACGATACGATACTCCCACTCATGAGATACTCCTGCTCATCCCTATTGGCAACCTGGGCCGGCACGACAAGGCCTGGCCTTTGCCCGGCTACAATACACCCAATCTCACCTCTTGCTGGCCGGGCGTTGACTTGAGTAGTAATATATTGGGTAGGCCGCTGTGGAAGGTGAAGTGCTTATAATAGTGTCCATTCATGTCTCGGCTAGCCGCGTATTGATATCGATCAAAGTTGTACATGGCCGCGGAATCGTGTCGCTGCGCGTACCCGCAGCCCTTGTGAGACCAGATCGGCATATTGGGCGGGAATGACGACGGCTGGCTTCCAACGGTTTTGCTTTTGCTCTACTTCAGCCCTTGTTGACCCTTGGGGGCCCTGTCGTATTCAATTCCCCAGGTCCCATGCAGCCTCGTGTGCCCTATTGAGAGGGCTGATGCGGATGGGTGGCACGAGGCTTGAACCGGTGTGATCACACCTCCTTACGTATGGGATGCACATAAGACGAGCAAGGACGAAAGGGCAGACAGATGGCGTAGGCGGGCAGCCCTACGGCATGAGATAGAGTTGCCGGCCATGTTGTACGATTCCTCACATGCATGTCAGATTTGATCCTCGGTGTCACACCACATGTCGGCTGGGGGCGTATAGCGGGCAGGTAGGGCTCGGAACCTGCACTGGTTCGCTCGCATATATGTGCCGGCCTTTGTCAGACTTCTCAAATTTGCTCGGAGCGTTTATGTGTGCGTGTGTGCGTGCGTGCATACAACTTGCAGTCAGTTATCTGCATGTGCGGCGGCGACGAACGGATGCAGCAATGCGGCAGAGCGAAGGAGCTGACCTTCCGCTTGTGGCTTCGAGATCTGACAGCCTTACCTTGCAGGCGAAGGGGGGGAGAGGTGCGACCACACTCGAGACACCGCCGTGTCTGAACAACACACCACGAATGTGCCTTGTTTAAAAATACCCAGGGCTTGTCGGGTCTATTGCTGTGGTAATACAAGTTGGCATCCCCCACACGGGTCTTGGTTGTCATCTTCGTCCACCTGTCAGCAAGCCTCCTGATGCTGGATGAAGGCCGACGCCGATACATAGTGTAGTTACTGTGTAGATGATCCCATGCCGTTCCTACTGCGTAGAACAACGACCGTGTCGAGGCACAAGCAGCGAGCAGGAGCCCAGGCAACAGCTCCCTCCACAAGATCGCACTGTCATGCCGTACGCAATTGTCACGATGTGGTACGATGCCGGAGCGCCAGGCTCTCGGCTCGGAGAAAGCAATTAAAAGTATCTACCTGGCCAAAGGCGTGCGGCTCACGGCACGGGTGAACCCTGGCAAGGGTCCGAGGAGATCCGACACTTTCCGTGCAGAGAGCTACTGTACGATGGTCTCCATACTGTGCTGGAAACTCGAAGTTCGTGATCAAGTGGAGGGGGAATAAAGCCCTTACGAGAAGGCCTTGATCGTCTCGCATAAGTGCCAGCCGTCACCAAAGTCGAAACCGCGGTGGTCCACAGCAGCCCACAGCAAGCACCAAGTCCATGCCCTCTCTCCCTGGGAAATCTTCGGGAGTTCGCAAGAAACTACCCACAGTACCTGTACATTATGTCGTGCTGTAGTATCCGCACGTGTCTCCCGCGCGGCACAAACCAAGTTTAAGTTTTACGCTTCAATTCAAGAAAAATTTTAAGCTCGTTCGCTTGCTTAATACGGGGGCCTTGGCAAAATTTTCCAATTTCGAGCCGCTCGTTGTCCGCCGCCGCCGCCCAGTGCGTGATTAACTGTAGCTGTTGGGTGTCCGAGGAGGGACTGTCGCGCCGGCACCAGTTCCTTCACGGTTGCATTCATTCTAGCTCCAGCTCCAGCGGCAACACACAAAAAAAAGGAATGCCGCCATCGCCTGACCGCTGCGGTCTGGGCAGGGCCGATGGAAGGAAAGGAAGCACCCAGCCATGGGCTTCGCTCACCTGTTCATGCCGAGGGGCCGCTTGGAGACAAGTCTGACATCAGGAAGTGCTTGGTATCGCTAGATCTTCGAGTAGAATGGGGCCTTTCCTTTCCTAAATTGGATCCAGAGGGGCCGGGGGGGGGGGGTTGGTTGGCAGCGGCCTACACGGCAAAGCACACCTGTCAGTCCTCGTCTTGGCCCTTTGCTCGCCGACCCAGTTATACCGGGCGTGCATGAGACGAGGCGCCGATTATCATCAACCGGCCAGCCAGCGAGCCAGCCAAGGTTTCCTTGGAACACGACCACCGCAGCCTCCGTCTCTCACCTCATGGTGGAGATGGGACAAACATGCTCCCCTCCACTCCCCTGCCTGGGTCTTATTCCATGGCGCATTCCGCCGCGCTCCAATCCCGACTTGCAGAACAAGCTTAATTCGAGGACTTGTTTAGCGCGGAGCCAAGAGTGGAGTGCCAATGTGTGCGCATGGACTTGTCCGCACTGAGGGGGTTCCACTATGATCCGATGTGGTTTCATGCCAGCATATTTTCCGGCGCTGGTCCTGCCTCGCAGAGCTCATCACCTGAGCGAGCATTCGGACCGGCAGCAGGGCGAAAACGACCTGCATGTAGTATTGGGTAGCTGAGTGTGCCAATATCGAGGCCAAGTAAGATAGTTACTACGGGGAACTATAGTGCGTCAGCATCATATCGCAGGTGGCTTGAGACGGCTTCCGGATGGCAGCACTCTGATACCAGGGGGGGCCTCGTCAGGCGTGGCTGTCACAGTACCAAGTTCTCGGTACAAGTCCTTGGCGGAAAGAGAGAAGCCCAGCAGGAAAAGCGGCAATTGCCATGTGGGTGCTTTTGTGTGATGAAAGGGTACCCAACCGAGCGGAGCCGCTAGGAGGTCAAGCTTACGCGGCCCTCTCAATAAAAAGGACCCAAGGCCAGCCTCCGGTAGGGTCCGGGTCAATTTGTGCCTACCGGCGCTGGCCCTAGGTTGACAGCAAGCCAACGCCGGCACCTTGCGACGCCTCAAATGCGACGTTGCTAGATTCCTCCATGCGACGGACATCCTGCCGGGCCTATCTACTGTTAAGTGTTCAGATAGCCTGCGGACGTGCATACCCTTTCAGGGCATGTAGAGCGAGAGACACTTCCTCGATGAACATGTGACTCAAGGCGTGGGTTGCGATAGATGCTCGACGTTTGTTGGAAGCCTGAACAGTTCGACAGGGCTGGCAAGAGATCTCGGTCAGGCTTCTGAGGTCCGAGGGCGTGGGTTGAGATTAGGGTTCGCTATGCAGACCCTCGACGAGCCCGCAATTCCTGCACAATGTTCCTCCCATGCTGCCATGCCTTCCATACGAGTACGTCAGGGCTGAACACCAAACCAAGGTCGAAACGAGGACGTTTCCACAGGCCGGCCGCCCTCATCTACCTGCCCAGAGTATTAATCTCGTCTATCGTGCAGGATAAGATTAAGCTCTGCCCCAATCTGCGCGCCCTGCATAAAGACAAAGTCAGAACTTATAAAAACCATCGTCTTGCCTTTTTGCCTTGCATAAATGCTGCCAGGGACTACCGTCGCAGGTCGTCAGCACCGCTCCACCAAGGCAAGCTGCCGGCGAAGCTTTTCCAGAAGCATGTGAGACGTTGACAGGGCAAAACGTGCTCACGTATAGTGATAACCCTATAACTCATTTCTCAAACCCCCGATCAGCGGGAATAGGTTGTGCCCGCCCGTCCAACCAGCCCACGCACCAAACCAAGCCGCGTCAAAAGATTGATCTTCGTCTGAGCTTGTTTAAACTCTGTCGCTCACCCGTTTGATCCCATCCTAGCGACCCCCCGGGCGATGGGACACAAGCTCTCACCTTCCCCAGTCTCGAGACAGCCCCTTTCGTCTTGGCTGCGGAATCTCCGGATGCTCCCCTCCAAGAGGCCTGAGCTCCTCGAGTGAACCGCCAAGTTTCTTGGGTTCGCAGATCATCGATTTGCTCATCCCTCATCTTATTAGCTGCCCCTCTTTTATCGGAGTCTCGAGGGCCGTGGACTATATCGACCTGCTTCTCGTTGCTGATAAGAGTTGTCAAGACCGATGTGATCGACGATAGTGCGCACGCCTGTGATGGGACTTCTCGACTCATGCGCAGAGGGGTCTGACTCCATCACAGCATATTTTCGGATCATAAGCCAGACAAGTATTGCATGGCGAGGTTAGAGCCTAGATAGGCGCGCGCTGTGGCCTGGCGGTTCGGACTTGTGGACGCAAAGTATCGCATTCTCTCTCATGGAACCTGGGCAATGCCTAGCCGTAGGGTCGAGGCCTATGCATGGCCGTGGCATTGTGCGAGTTGCTATTTCAGCTCAGTGGTGAACGCTGTCAGTGATACCATAGGCTAAACTTTGCCACGAACTCAATTGTGTGTGGGGAGGAGCCTGGCTCAGTTCCCAAAAACCAAACAAGGTTCATTTCTGCGGTAGCTCCCGCCGTCGCCGAAGGGATGATCTAGGTGAAGTATAGGCCGGCGTAAACTTTTCGCGTGCGTGCAAATATGCACAGACAGGCTCTAGATCCCCGGGATGGCGACTCATAGTCTAGTCATTGCATAACAATGAAGGAATTGTCATCGGCGGTCAAAGTCTTGGACTTTCTAGCCCTGCTGGGTCACGGAGTCCGTAAAACTCCCAATCCCGAGACGCCACGACGCTCGACTTTGTTGACAGCTGCCCAGACACTCGTCGCAATAGGCCTGACCGCCCTCGTCGGGCCCTCGAAGTATCCGCCACTTGCCTATGCCTGGGCGAGTTGCCGGCTGGTCGGGTTTGACAGACAACCACCCGGCATGCTTCAACAGCCGCGAGGGCAGACAATGGCAATTGTATAAGCTTTGCGAGGTTTTCCCGGTTGGAGGTTTCGGGAATTGAAGCATTCCCATTAGACTTCACCAGACTACTGGTGTACGTCTAATACGGAATCCCCCGCGGGTTATTGACGCCAGTCCTGCCTAGCACACAGCCATTGTCCGTGAAGTGCTCTCGAGTATTGCCTTGAACTCCACTGCCAACAATGGCTGTTCGGCTACGCACGATCGGATGTATCGGGTACCCGTCGCTGACACGCGTGATTGACCGCCGAGCCACGAGTGATTCGTGTAGACGGCCACCTGTTCGCGGCAAATCCACTTTCGTAGAGCCAAAGTGAGAATACCGAAAACTGTTCCACTCACGTGTTAGGCTGCTTGTTCCACGTATAACGCCTGTGCGAGACTCTCGCTGGCACACGATGCTGTCGCGAGGGACACCGTCGACTGGTAATGGCCTAGTGCGTTGCGTTGGTGGATATTGCTCCGCGAGCGAAGGCCGCACTTGGAGTCACTCATCGCTGTAGACCACAGCACTCCCCGAGCTCATGGCCAGCTCTCTGTAGTATGCAGCCAGTCTTGCTTATGATCAGCCGCCTCGTCCACTCCACCTCACAGTTTGACTTGGCGATGCTCAGGTATTGTGGGTCACAGGTGTAAAAACGATAGACCGGGAGTTATCCGGCATGCTCTCATGACAGCAACTGAGGATAATTTCGACGCAGGACTACTGCTCGATGCCCCCGAGGTCAGGCAAAGCCAGGCCCATGTAAGGCGATTACCAGGACGACAAGGCAGACTCAGCCTATGCAGCGTGGGCAACGAAATTGAGACGGGACGATATGACAACGCCTCAGATTTGTGGGCTGAAACAAACTGCCGAGCCCAGCTTCGTACAGCCTATATCTGCTTTCTTGGAAATAAGGAAATTAGCTGAGCCATCGGGGCTGAGCTTTCGGCCCATTACATTGGACGCTCTAGGCGAGTTTGAGATTCTCAGCGAGCCCGTAGCCCAAGTGAACCACTCGGCGCGATGGTGAAAGACTAGGAAACAAGACTTGATGACCGGCGAGTCGCCTGCAAGCCAACAGCGAGCAAAGAGGCGAGAAGTACATTATCAAAGTATCGTACATGATGGATTTAGTTTGGGTCGGAAGAGAGGAATTGGGGCACGCCATGGTAGATTGTGACAGCATGTCCAAGAGACGATGTCCGCAAATATTGGCTGGAAACGTTGTCGCCAACCCGCGCGAGCGAGATCACGCGGCAGTATGCAGTATGCAGCCGCACCGCTTGCTTACGAGGACTTGTTCGAAGTAAGGCCGTAAAGTCTCGAGAGGTCGTACGGGCCCGGAAAACATCTCGAAACCTGTCACCTGTAAGCCTCAATCTTGGAGCCGTACAATGGCCAGGAAATGGTCTTCCATAATCCTCGCAAGGAAGGCTGCATGATTAATTGCCAGCAAGACATGACTGGCGTCGTGTTGCAGGACTTGATTGTTGTGGTTGGTAGCACGATCGGCCCTGGACATCCCAAGTAGGTAAGCTTTGACGAGCACAGCATGGGAAGCTGTCTAGATGGACCGATCTGTGCCCGAGTTCGTCCAGATCCAGTACGCCTGTGTCCCACTCAACAGTCACACCGGCCGTGCCAACGGGGGAAGGTCACCGTGTCCCGGATGCTCTGGACCCCAGAAAGATAACCGAGTAGACGATCGAAGCCTAGTCCGAAACCCCCATGAGGAGGACATCCCCAACGTCGCAGGTCGACGTACCAGTCCAAGCTGCCGGACGGCGGCGTCGGGTCATCCGCAGTTGGAGTGCTGGCGTCATCCACAGCAGGCGTGGCCATATTGTGCTTTTTCATAGATTTCAGGAGCTCTGGCAGGCGATGCTCACGCATCGAGCCGCCGGCGATCTCACAATATTCTGGCACCAGGAGATCGAAGCAGTCGGCGGTATGGCGGGTTTCTGAACCGGTTTCCGGAGTTGCGCGCATGTAGAAGGGTTTGATTTCTGATGGGTAGTCTGTGACAAAGACCGGCCTCCCATCTCCAACCACGCGGGCGATGTACTTTTCGTGCTCCGACTGCAGCCCTGCGGCCCACGAAGGCGGCTGCTTGAAGAGCTGGGCGTCTCTCTCCAGGATATCGATGGCTTCAGCATACGTCACACGTGGCCAGGAAGGCTGCATCATTCCCCGCCATCTCCTGTCGACTTCCTCTGGCGTGGCCCTGTCCGCAGCGCTTTCGCCAGAGGCCCTGTCTTGGCCTGGGGATCGAAGCTCTCTAGCCACGCGAGACTCGTAAAGGCTTGTGGTCAGATGGCGTAGCATCTCTTCGACAATGTCCATGACACCACCCAGCTGATCCACAAAGCTCACCTCCGCCTCGAGCATGTAGAACTCGCTCAAATGTCTCGACGTGTCGCTCTTTTCTGCGCGGAATGTCGGGGACAGGGTCCACACATTGCCGACAGCCTGTGCGAGTGCCTCGAGATGGAGCTGGGTCGACACGGTGAGATATTTGGGTCCTCTGAAGAACGAGTCGGCAGTCTCACCCTCGTCCTGATGCGCAGGGGCGACCTTGAAAACGTCCCCGCCGCCCTCACAGTCAGACGAGGACAGGATAGGAGGGTGAGTCTGGACGAATTCACGAGTGGCAAAGAACTGGGTCAAGGCGGCGATGCTTTCGGACCGAAGCCTGAGGAGGGCGGAGTTGAAAGGGGTTCTCGGCCGAAGATGAGGTATGGTTCGCAAGTATTCAGGAGTCTGGTACTTCTTCTGAATCGGAAATGTCTGAAGGCGACGATGGTCAGTCACAGAACATCTCACGCTTGCCGAAGTTTCAGCAAGCTTGCAGAGAGGGAACGGGCGGGCTGGCAATGCACCTTGGGGTCGGAAGGACCCAGGACTTGGACGTTGTCGACCTGGAGCTCATGAGACTGTCCGGTACCCTTGGAGGGGGCCCAGGACCCGGTGAGACGAACGGCAGCCCCGATGGCGAGACTAGGTAGAGACGACGCGTCAGTATCGAGAGTGTCAACCCGAGACAATAGGCTTGGGAGAACAATGCGCACCCTTCGGCCTGGCTCGTGGGTACGAGGGCTTGCAGAGAAGCAAGGGAGGAGCCATCTCCTACAGCGACAAAGGAGCGCGACTTCATGGACCGCACGGAGCGGATGAAGCCATTGACGACGACATCGCGAACCTCTTCCTGGGGCTTCCACTCTAGCAGCCTCGCAATGGACCTAGTAGAAGTAGAAGGAACGTTGCCACCGCCACTGGTCACGTAGCGACGCGCTGGGAGCGATATCACTGCACGAGATGCGACGAATGCTCTGCTCGTCAACGGCAGGTGCCTAGCAGCGACGGCCAGGCGGGCTGCGCGCATGTCTCCGCCGCAAGAGGGATTTGGGGCAGACGAGGATCAAAGGCGAGCCAAGAATCAATGAGACCGAGGCGTGATCTGCATCATATCGGCTTCGCGTTACCTCGACAGGACAATTTGCTCGAGTGACGTCTTCGGCAAAGCTCGCTCAACCGCGCTGCAAGGCGCGGGTGCTGGTGCAGCTCACCAATGAAAAAGAAACTGGGCGCGTTGAATGTTACGTAATTTACGTGCACAGACCACTTTCACCGTTTGCCCATATCGAATCTCCTTGCTCTTACACAAACAAACGGAACCCACCTACCCTGCACCTCGAGCAGGTGCAGCGCTCGACCTCAGTCGTCCTGGGGAGTTGACATCAGACGCCATCCACGATGTTTGATACCCAACTGTACCATCGGAGTTGGTGACAGAATATTGCCGCGAACACGGACAGAATTGTCTGGACTTGACCAACCATCGAAAAAGGGGCAGCTTCACGCCTGACCAAATCGATATATTGCGTCGAGATGTTTCATCCCCACGTCTGCGAAGCGCCTTGAATTGGAGTTTCGTTACAAGATTCAAGCTGGTTGACAAGTCCCTCGTCTGTGACCTTCCGGGCCGAGAGACAGGCTGAGAGCGCTGTCGTTGGTGCTGGGAGAACAGACTGCTGCAGATCATTTCTGATTTCCTTCCTACCGACCACATAATATCCATATCCCTTTGTCTGCCACTCTGGGCCATCACATATCACATGGATGGGAGCATCTGCCAACGGCGTGAGCCACCGCTCCGCGAATACCACGCGAGCAGCCTGGTTCCTGCGGTCCCGTCTTGGCCCAAGGCAAACGGATACTCGGTGCCTCAGTCCCTTGGAATACATCACTTGCCATAAGTACCAAGCATCTGGGGAACTCCGCCGTCGCTTCCGGTCACGAACCCAACCTGCCAAGCCATGATGGGAGAATATGTGGCACTGCCAGTCAGGCGATGCTCGATGTGTTGTGCCAGTTTGGGCAAGCCGAGGCTAAGCTTTGTATGTTGACTTCGCTCCCCTTCGCGGCAGACGGCCCAGGGCTTGATATACGTGATTGTGCTACCAGTTCCTGTCCAGCTGTGCCCGTCAAGTGGCCTTGGGACGCTGCGGCGGACGCTGTTCAGGCGACCTTGACAAGCAGGCTGCTGAGACTGTTGGATGTGACGGCCACAGACTGCGGGCAAGGCCTCGTCGTTTGACACTCGGCCTGCAGCGGCTCCACTGGAACGTGCTGTGTGGGACGTCCCAGACTGTCGGATTCGAGCTGTGGCCTTGGCTCGCAAACAAATGGCGACAAGCTTCCTCATTCGGCCCTCTGAGCGGCCGGATCCCTCTGGACACATGACCTTGTCTTCTTGGTTTCCGTCCCGAGGGCTAATGAGCGGCGAGGCACTAGCAACTGCCAACAAGAAACACGGACGGACCATTTCTTCACTTTATTTTCTCGTGAGAAATCAAATCAGGAAACCGTTGTGTGGCTCTTCGCTAAACCACATCTGTCTTGCAAGACCCCCCCTTCACGCTATCGACCGGAGCCGCCACCCACCCGGCCGCCAGACCTGTCCCGTTTCCTATTGTTTCATTGCATCGTTGACCTGCAGAAAGGCAAAGCAGGAAGCGTAGGGGCGCTAGGGAACAGGTCACAAAGCAGCCAAATCCAGATCTGGTGTAACAAACGGCAGATTGCAGTAGCAGGTCGCGGACGGCCGCCTGCAACCTTCATATCACTCTCTGAACCCGCCAACCATGAATTTGGATCAGGTGGTCCTACGCCAATCTGCTGCCCTCTTGCTCGCACCATAGCGAGCGCCGCACAAGAGGCAGCCCGGGCCAGAGGGGCAGTGTATAAACAGCCCTCAACAACTCCCCTCGTGGCTCGTCACCAGTGTTGGCCCTCCAATTGAATGTTCAAGACATGAGTGGATATGTTCAAGCACCCCGGTTACACCGCCGCCTTGAACAGTCTTTGATTTTTCGCTTGGGATGGTCCGTACTTGCCCGTTCCATGCCCACTGCTGCCGAAAATCGAAGACATATCTGCAACCACACCCGCCCGCGGTTTGTATCTGATGCCCAAGCCTGTCCAAAGCTGTGCAGTTATATAATGGGCCGACCCAAATCGTCCATCAGTGCTCCTCCCCCCAACGTGGCCCTCCAACACCAACTGACACTCCTTTCTCGTTCATTTCTTTGCCCCCTCTCTACCGAAACTCACGGTGCCTGCGGTTGACTAATACCCTCATCCTGTTTTTCGAGGTTGCTGCTCGCAACCACTGCTCTTTGTGAAGAAGCCGGCCCTCTGACAAGATGCCGCCCGGTAGCTCATCCAGATCATCCAAGCCGAAACCTTCAGAGGTGGCGGCTCAGACCAAGAGAAACACCATCCCTTACATTCGCAAGCACTACGCCAACACATGGCCGCTGTATTCCTACCTGTTTTCGAACCCGCTCAGTTTCACGCCAGATCAGTTTCCCCAGCGGCCCATGGGTCTTGCAAACCCAACCTTCTGTGCGTCTACACAACCGGGGCTCCGGCCTTTTGGGTGCACGTCGTACCTCGTTGTACCGCATGGTCTCACTAACACGCATCATAGGGATCCACACGGATGATCCCGTGGATCTGGCCACGAACTGGTCAGCGCGGAACAACAACACAAGGGTGGCGTTCATCTGCGCCGCCAACGAGAAGAGGCCCGGCGGGGACTGGGAGACGGGCGTCGTGGGCTACGAGGAGCGCTTGTGTCGGAGGAGCACGCTGTCCGCCACGATCGCGACGCCAGGCCCCGCGTCATACGTGAGCGGGGGCCACTATCCCCTGCCCTGGGCGGGAGGCATCTACTCTGACAGGGTCGGCAAGTCAAGAATTCCTTTCTCTAGACCTACAAAACCGAAAGCGGAATTTTGTGGGCCCCCAGCTAACAGGTGTTGTTTCAAACGGGACAGTCGTCTTCCGCGGCCCGCACGACAGGTACGAGGAGCGCAAGCTGGAGGAGTGGCGGGCGCTGCCCGTGATCTCCGTGACGCCCATGTGCCGGCCCAAGCTCAAGGAGGGCGGGACCAAGTACTCGTTCGACGACGAGCGCGAGATGGCCAAGAACAAGCTGCGGGCGGCGCTCAGCATCTGCGCGTACAACGACATACGCAACGTCGTCATCGGTGACTTTGGCCTGGGCAACTGGTACCGCAACCCGCCGCAAGAGATGGCCGAGCTGTGGCGCGAGGTCTTCCTGTGGGACACGAACCTCCGTGGCAGGATTGAGAACGTCGCCTTCGTGTTCGAGGACCCGTCCCAGAGCACGATGCGCCTCATCCTCGAGGACGCGGCCAAGAAGAACAGGGGCGGCAGCAGCAGCAGTGGTGGTGGCTCGGGTGGAGGCGGCAGCAGCAGCTCAAGCAAGGGGAAAGGTAAGTCGTCCGGCTCGCCTTCAGTCCCCGCCTGCCCGACGGACATGGCCGTCTTCGAGCGCGTCTTCAACCCGGCCGAGATCCAGAGAGTCACCCAGCAGCCGGACGGAAGGATGGGGCTGGGCAATCTCGTGTGTTAGGCCAAGGCTTTTGGGGATAAAATGTCCGGGACAGGAGACAGCAGGAGGCAGTAGGCTGGAGGCTGCTTGTGGCTTATTTTGGGCGGCCCAGTCAGAGGAGACTTGGATGCAGGTCGGCGCCTATCTTGGATTTGTGTTGGGGCTCTGATTCTGCCGGGAAAGGAAAGATTCGTTTCGTGTCTTGATACTCGATTCCTGGGATTCTCAAAAATAATTGCTCCGGCTGGTGGCTGGCCGCACCGACCGTCTGCAGTTACTCTACTCTATTACGCTTACACAATAATCCCAAAATTTGAGATGTTTCCTTTTCCCTCGTCCCAACCGCCGTGTCGATCCGGGTGTCTCTCCGGCCTCCGGCCTAGAACCTCCCTGGATGCTTCACCGCCAACCTCAGCATCCTGCTGCGCCCAAGCTCCCAGGGCTGCAGCAATGCAGGACCTATGCAAGATCTGTGATCTGTGGCGGGTCTCAGTGTACGTGCAGCTTTGATGTGGTAGCCTAAGGAATGCGGAACGACGTCGTACCCGAAGCGCCCCAGCCTCGACTGCTCATGCGGTGTAGCCAAGGAGGCTGAACCGTCTGAGACGGATGGAGCTCATGTGACCTCGCCTAATTGGTGTCGATTCCAAGGCCCACCCTCACTTGTCTGAGTCTCGGACTGCTGTCGCGGAAAGAGGCGCTGTCTCTGCTGACACGAGTGGTGGGTTGACTTAATCAATTGACTGTCACGTCCCCCCCAACGGATCTGGAAAACACCATGGAAGCCCGTCCGAGATCAGACAACAACAATCCAGAGCTGCATAGCACCCGTAACGTCTCTTCCAAAAGAAAAGAAAAAGCAAATGCGCATCACTAGTCACCAGGCGAAGAAGGAAACCCCCACGCCCCAACCTCGGCGGGCGTTGGCATGGCGTTGCTTTTCTCGGACCGGAGCTCAGGCAACTGCGGGAAGACTAGCAGAGGCAATGCAGGACCGATCAATGGATACAGAACGAGATGCAGCAGACAGCCCAGACCGTCCTCAGACGAAGCACAACATTGGATCTATTGACGGCTTCGAGCATGACATGCCCGCCTGCGGTGTGCCCCTTGTGCTGAGACATTGATCTGGGAAATTCGGAATCATACGGGTCAAAGCTGATATTCATCTGCGGCGGCATACTTGAGAACTTTCACACATCCGTGAGCGAGCAGGAGTGAGCTTGACCCCGGTTCTCTTCTTGGACTATAACACATAGATGGTGTCCTCTACGTCGAGTCTCTCGGACAGTCTGCAGGCCAATACTGCTCTGGGAATTCGAGCTCCCAGAGCCCATGAGAGATGGGAGAACCAGTTGGCCGGGCCTGACCCGGGCCACGACACACTGGCCGAACGACGACCATAGCGGTGTGAAGGCATGAAAATGGTACTTGACTGTCTCAGATTGCCGAGACGTCACTTGGGCCACAGATCCACATTCCCATAAGCACGAGTGGCATCTAGATGTCGTGTCTGTAAGCGACATGAAAACCTCTGTGTCCAACCCACCGAGGCGAGGGTCGGGCAAAAGGGGTTCCTCATCCCTATGCTGTGTAGGCAACAAGCCTGGATTTCATTCCTGACGGCGCCCCGGGCGAGCATATACAGACATTCCTGATATTGACTCTGCAAGCACATGATGACGGTGTGATGCGCTGGCTGGCTGGCTCTAGTGCAATCCAAAAGTGCCGAACATTAGAGTGTGGCTTGCCTTTGACATATTCTCCAGCGCTACGACAGGAAAACACGTCAAGACGAGACACGACACGACACCTCGACCGCTTCGTGTGCCCCACTCCTGGCCCAGCTAGGGTCCCGGGCCAAGAGGCAGAAGAGAGGAAAAGGAAAAGGATCCTCGGTCGTTCTGGCGGAACGTAGCGCAAGAGTGAGATCGAGTCGCACCGATCGTGCATGTCAGGTCGCACGACGGGCAGGTCCTACGGCCTGAAGAAGGCTAAGCGACACATGCATCAAGCCTCGATGCATTCCTGAGCCAGGCAGGGCCTCGTCCGGGACCAGCAAGCATAGACACACACACACGCACACACGCACACACATGAGAGAGTTAGAGAAACAAAAGAAGGAGGGAGGGTCCGACGAGAGAGAGAACGAGGACGACTTCGAGACGGTTCAGAGACGGCCGGATAAAACTTGGCACGAGGAAGACAGAGAGCCACATAAGAAGACCAGGCAGTGAGAGCAACACAATGTGCAAGCCTGGGGGCCGTCGCCGTGCAACGTAGCAGCTCAACGTCGAGGACAGACAGGTTGGGGAGGGACAGACACACACTCGGAGATTAAGACATGAGAAAAAGAAGACGCCAGAGACCGACACAAACCCATCATCCAACGGTCGCCTAATGCAGGGTAATGTGTGACAGCGCGAGACGCAGATGGGCAATGCAAGATGCGACGCCCTCGTCACCCACTACACACCATCACCATATCCTCTCCCACCCTGGCCCTTGCCCGACGTAGCCGCCCATCCATCCATCCACCCATCCATCTGGCCTGTGTCATTGTTGGAATATCTCTTCTCTTTCCCTCCTTCCTGCAGACATACGGACGTAGGGGATGGGGGGATCTGACGATCCACCTTCGGCAGCCCGCATGACGACGCGGCTTGTCATGTATGCATTGTGCAATGTGTACGTGCCGTACCAGGCCACCCTCTCTTTACTTCTGCCCATCTCCCATCCCGCTTCCCTCTTTTGGTAAAAGACAATTACTTTTTTCTTTTTTGATCCGATTCTTCTCTCTGCCTTCCTTATTCGTCGATCGGGAAAACGACCCGATCGTTCACGCAGGCACCGACCGGGAGGGGGCCTCGATCACTTGTCTCATCCTACCTGCCTAGCCGGTCTCCCATCTCACTCGACACCGGAGATCAACCTGCCTGGCCGAGTGACTGGCTTCACGGTCTCTCGCTCGCTGGAATGGCCGGCATGGCTCTTCGTTGATTCTCGTCGCGAGTGTGTTTCGCGGAAGTGTACTTTTGTGCTCAAGGGAGAGGGCCGTTTCGTTGGGCCAGCCATCAGCGTCTTGCCCGTGTCTCCTCTGCTGGAGTACGACAGTCATGATGTCGCAAATCTCACAGACGGACACGATGCATGCGGCGCTCAACGCCGTCCACTCCCGTCGAGATGCACCACCGAACGCGAGTCGGAACCCCTCGCATGTGGAGGGCTGAAACAAATCTTGTAATATTTGGATTTGCACCGTCAAACTGCCGGCTGCATCATTCGGCAACAGATACTTCCAAGTCAACGTCGCCATCGCTTTGCATAATCTTTGCCCGACGGGGCACAACTCCATGTTAAGATAAAACCATTCCATATGTTCAGCTCCCTCTCTCTGCGATGCAAAGACTCTGACTATCGGCCACTGCCATCCCCGAATCTGGATCTTGTCCCGCGACGCGGCCCCTCTCTGGCCCATACACCACAATGTAGGTAGGTTCTACCAGTAGGCAGGCCTCAGACCGGCAAATGTGCCCAAGGCCGAGTTCTCCGTCTCGACCTCCTTCTTGCGCTGGCCCGCGAGCTCGAGCTGCACCATGCGGTGGATGTTGACGAGCCAGTCTACATACGACTGCGCCTCATTATTCCTAATCGTGATGTTAGCATACGCTCTTTTCGTCCTGATCATGTCTCGTCACGTACCTGTCTTCGACAAGCCCGCGCGCCCACTCGTACTCGGCGCCATCGATGCCCTGCCTTGCAAGCTGGATAGTGAGGCCCTTGGAGCCCCTCAGCGTCTTCCAGAACTCGATGATGTTCCGCAATTGCGCACTGAGGAGCGTCTCCAGCACTGGCAGCTCGCTCGTGTACGCGTCTAGACTTTGTAGCGTCGTCTTGTCCTCGCCGAACAGATCCTGTATGAGATTCGGCGAAGTCTGCGCGTGGAACCACATAATGCACTGCTGACCATTGTCCATCAGGTACACGCCGCCCGGCTCGACCTTGCTGAAGGTGTTGCGCATCGTGGGCGGCAGCTTGAGTTGGCCGGTTGATGGGTCCGCAAAGCCCTCAGTCTCCTGGAGGTTGTGCACGGCTATCATGCGCGGGTAGAGGTACAGGCTCGTCTCTAGGCAGCCCATCCCGCGGATCATCCGCATCTCGTGCACACGTCGGTCCGAGGTCTCATTGCCGCCCTTGAAGGCCCTGCACTTGATCATGCTCAGCATGTACATGCAGAGCTCCTTGAGCTTGTCCGGCATGACGAGCTGTGCCGGTGGGTACGACTGCGAAACAAAGTGCTTTCTGTAGCCGGCCATCACATCGATTGTCTTCTCCTGCAGGACGAGCCTGATGTCCTTCAGCGAGGCTGATGTACTTGCCAGTTTGGTCGCGGCCTCCTTGGCGATGATTGAGACGACGGCATCTTGGTCGACGAACTTGATGCTCTCCTTGGCATTATCACTCACACTGGCTACAATGTTGCAGCAGCGCACCCTACGCTCGCCGTTTGCGGTGGTGTACAGAAGCGCCGACTGGAAGTGAGCGTCCAGCTTCGAGTCGAGCTTGCCATCGTGGCTGAAAGTCACACCGATTGCCCTGTCCGCGTCGATGCTTCCGATTTCGAGATCGGCACCGAATGTGTGCTGGATGAAGTTGCCGTGGTATCCAGAGACTTGCAGGCCATTGGAGCACCTCACTTTCATGAGGGCTTCGTAACCGGTCTCCCGAGTGACTGCATGCTTCACCTCGAGGGACAGCTTGGCATTGTCCCTTCCGTTCACAAAGTTCGGATAGTAGAAGGTCTCACCGCCGGTGATAGCAGAGACGTAACCTATTGTGGCAATGTCAAGATAGCCACCGGTGGGAGCGGCAAGGAAGAAATCGGCTCCGACTCCGACGGCAGCCATCCTCTCGGCCAACTTCCTCCAGCCAGGGTGCTCAGTTGTGAAGAGCTTCTTGTCTATCTCTCCACCTGGGTGCTTGCCATCGTCCCTCATGAAGAGACGGCCAGGACCCCATGTTGGCAAGGCTGATAGTGAGCAGATGACCTTGCCTCCTGTCTTCTCAAGAGCAGAGACAGCGGAGTTGAGAGTGGAAAGAAGGGCGGGCTCTGGGTTCTTGATGGCAGAGAACATTTGTGGTAATCTTGTGAGGAGGGATGAGATGACAGCCCTATGCTGTGGTCAGCGTTCTGTCTTGAAACGAGCAAAAGTCACGACAGGGTCCGTACTTTGACTCCACGGGATCAACAAATAGCCCATCGCTCAGGGGTACAAATGGATCCTCGATATCGGGCATGATCATCATTTGAGCTTGTTCCAACGCGGCCTGGAGTTTACAGTCAGCTTCAAAACAGGGAATAAGACCTCGAGCACTTACGCTGCAGTTATAGAAGTGCACCTCCTTATCATAAGTGACAAAGCCAACCTTCGAATTGGGCGGGATCCTCCGTTTGGCCTCTCCATTCTCGTCCTTCTCCTCTGCTTCGTCTCCACCGTACAGAGTGGCCAAAATCCCGTCACAGAACGCTTCGAGATAGCCCTTGTTGTAAGCCTCCTGGGTTACATCGATGACAAAGAGCCATCGCAAGCCCACTGGCTCCCTGTTGTAGTACTCCTTGGGGCAAACAAACTCGACGGTACCGCGGCACAGCTCCGGCCGCTGGTCGCGGTCGACGCGAATGCCTTGCGGCGAAGTTGCACAGAAATATTCTGGTGGGGTATCATTGGGATATGTGCAGAGGTTGCAAACAAACTTGTTGCCGCCCGAACGGAACATCATGAAGGGGTTGATGTATGCTCGACATCTCCTGCACCGGGGCGGGCCAATGTCGCCAAAGTCCAGGACGGGGACCTCGGCCTCGCCTGCCTGAGCCCGGGCCAGCGGCTGAAGCATGAGCCCGAGGGGAAGCCCAGTAGTATGTAGCGCCTCGGAGGTGGCGGGGATGTTGTTCATGGTCAGGCGGGCGAACTTGGGCGAGGAGTTGCCTTGATCAAAGGCGACGAAGGAGACGGAGGCAGGAGGCGGTACATGCTTCTCGAAAGTAGGGTATATGTTGGTGAGGTAGTGTTGTTGCGCAGCGTCCCGGGCGGCGGGCACGCTGGGGAGCTCGTCCTGGGAGACCTTGTTCTGTCCTCCGGCCGCGACAGCAGCCTCGGCAGAGCCATTCCTCGCGCCGAACTCTGCTGGAGAGGCAGCGCTGCCGGGTGTATACTGTGAACTGGCGGGAGCTGGAAACTGGCCCTGATGCGGCTGGGGCGAGAAGCCTGGCTGACCCGCGAAGCCGGTGGTCCCCGATGGGTCGGCGTTCAGGAAGGCCGTAGCAGGTGTGCCCGCGGCGGGCATGCCGTTGAATGCCTGAGACGAGCCGGTGGATTCGACCTGGTGGTATGCGTGCCTGTCCTTCTTCTTCCTCTTTCCCGTGCCAACCTGATGGCCCTCTGCCCCAAGCGACATGCCTGCCATCTGCGCTGTGATATCGTTCGGGTCTGCTTGGGGCTGGCCCTGGAAGTATCCCTGGGTCGGCTGTGGCGAGGGGCCGCCAGGCGGCAGTGGCGAAGGTGTGCCATAGTATTGTTGTCCCTGAGGAGTGCCTTGCTGAGGCGGAAACTGTTGTTGCTGTTGCTGCTGCTGCTGGTATGGATTGGGAGCAACGGGCGGTTGGAACTGATTCGGTGCGGCCTGGTTCGACTGGTTGTACTGGCTGTTTGGGTCATTGGGATCTTGCTGACCCATGCCCAGGGAATGGTACATGGCGTGGTCCATCTTGACTGTTTGCACAACAAGAGGCTGTTGCAGTGCTCAGAGGATAGTGGTCGTGCGCGTGCGAAGGGGCGAGGGTGTCAGATATCACGGGATGGCGTGGTGGTCGATGATCGCCGAGGTGCTTCTAGGATGCTCGTGTTTGCGCCAAGGGAGTGGGAGAGACGAGGAGAGGTGCAAACAGGCTCATGTGCTTGGGACGAGTAGCAGCATGGCCGTAGATGAGTATTGACGTGTTCACAGACGTGAATGTATTTCAAGAGAGTGTCTCCAATGGACCAGGTTGATTGGGTATTAATAGAGTGCGGGAAACAGCCCTCGCCCGCATCGTCTCTCGATGGTCAAGCTCAAGGTGGCCTTTCCAAAAAGTGACACCAGGAACACTAGACAGGGATCCATGCTAATCCCCAGTACAGAGTACTCAGACTGCCTGCCGCTTGGGACCACCCCTCGTGTTGATCACTTGCAGCTTGTCAGCTTGTGCCGTGCTGCTGCCTTTCTGGGGGGAGGCTGCACGTCAAGTCACGTCAAGCCGTCGTCGCAGTCGCAGCCAGGGATTCTTTCTTTGTATGGAGCGACTGACAGCCAACAACGCCGACGGAAACCAAAAGTGCTGCACACACTCATTGAATAACTCTGCACTCCTCACCAAACCCACCAGGTGTGGCTAGTAGAGTCCAATTCATTTTAACCAGTTTTCCCCCTTCCTCTAGACCCAACGGCGCGCATCTTCCATTGCGATCCACGAGAAGGCCGGAAGAGAAGATGCACATGACGATAGAATAAATCCAGGGCGACCATGTTCACCTTCTTGCCCCTGCAGGGGGCTCTCTCAGAGTCAACCACCTCCCAGTCATTGCTGGAGCTGGATGGAGGTGTCAAGGTCCTCATCGATGTCGGATGGGACGAGACCTTTGACGTTGAGAAGCTCAAGGAGCTCGAGAAGTATGCCACAACCCCCTATGGCGCATCATTCTCACTGCCCGTGATTGCGGTCGCTAAACGGTCACGAATACAGACAGGTCCCTACGCTGTCCCTGATCCTCCTTACGCATGCGACCGTCTCCCACATTGCCGCCTTCGCCCACTGCTGCAAGAACTTCCCGCTCTTCACCCGCATCCCCGTCTATGCCACCAGACCAGTCATCGACCTTGGGAGGACATTGCTGCAGGACTTGTACAGCTCGACACCGGCAGCTGCCACGACCATCAACCATGGCTCCCTGGCCGAGGCCTCGTATGCCTTCACCCAGTCGGCATCTCCCGACGACAACTTCCTGCGACAGGCCCCGACCTCCGAAGAGATTGCCCGTTACTTCTCCCTCGTCCAGCCGCTCAAGTACTCTCAACCCCACCAGCCCCTTCCGTCCCCCTTCTCGCCTCCGCTCAACGGCCTGACCATCACCGCCTACAACTCGGGACACACGCTTGGTGGCACAATATGGCACATTCAGCATGGATTGGAGTCGATCGTCTACGCTGTCGACTGGAACCAGGCCCGAGAGAACGTCTTTGCAGGCGCGGCGTGGCTAGGAGGCGGGCATGGAGGAGCCGAGGTCATCGAACAGTTGCGCAAGCCCACCGCGCTCGTGTGTAGCAGCAGAACACCAACATCACTAGCTCGCACCAAACGAGATGAGCAGCTGCTCGACAACATTCGAGCATGCGTTGCTAAGGGCGGCACGGTCTTGGTCCCGGTCGACTCCAGTGCCAGAGTCCTTGAATTATCGTACCTCATGGAGCACGCATGGCGTGAGGAGGCAGCAAAGGGCAAGGATGCCGCAGGGAGCCTGAGTGGTGCGCATCTCTATCTTGCCGCGAGGAATATCAGCAGCACTTTGCGTCATGCTAGGAGCATGTTCGAGTGGATGGATGAGAGCATCGTGCGCGAGTTCGAGGCCGTCGCTGACGGCTCCAAAAACGTCAATGGAGACGGCAACAAGGGCAAGAGTTCAGGCCCGTTCGATTTCAAGCACCTCAAACTGCTAGAACGAAAGACACAGGTTGACCGTCTTCTCCGGAGGTCGACCGAGGAGGGGTGGACACGCGGCATGGTCGTTCTTGCGAGTGACAGAAGCATGGAGTGGGGGTTCTCGAAAGACGTTCTCAAGTCAATTGCCCAAGACTCGAGGAACCTCGTGGTGCTCACTGAGAAACCGAACCTCAGCTTACAGGATACGCCGTCGATTTCCAGGACACTATGGGAGTGGTGGAAAGAGCGTCGAGATGGTGTCGCGGCGGAGCAGCTGAGCAACGGGGAGACTGCCGAGCAAGTCTACGGGGGAGGAAGAGAGCTCGAAATCGCCGAGGCGCAACGGGTGCTTCTGGATGGGAATGATCTGTCCATCTACCAGCAGTGGCTTGCTACGCAGCGGCAATTACAGGCCACACTCCAGACCGGTGGTGCCACAGCCCTCGAGGCAGTTGGAGATGGCGTAGACGATGCCTCATCCGAGTCATCCACGGAGTCAGAAGAATCGGAGACGGAACAGCAAGGAAGGGCTCTAAACGTGTCGACGACCATGGGACAAGCAAGCCGGAAGAAGGTGGTCCTGAAGGACGAGGACCTGGGCATCAACGTCCTGGTCAAGAAGACGGGCGTGCATGACTACGATGTGCGCGGGAAGCGAGGCAGGGAGCGAATATTCCCCATCCCCGTACGAAGGAAGAGAACCGACGAATTTGGCGACCTTATCCGACCAGAAGACTTCCTCAAAGCAGAAGAGCGGGAGGACGACGGGCAGGAACAAGGAGCCGTGAAGAAGGAGGAAACCGAGGGTATTGGAAAGAAACGAAAGTGGGACGACCTTGGCAAAAAGACCAACACCAACAACAAGCGGCCACAAGTCAACAGAGCCGCGTCCGACGACGTGCCCATGGCCGCCCCTTCGGAGGGCTCCGCAGCAGCAGATGAAGAGCTTGACGGCGGAGAAGACGAGGAGGTGCCCAACCTGGGCCCTTCAAAATTGGTCGTCACGAAAGAGACCATCCCTATCAACCTCCGCATCGCGTTCGTCGACTTCAGTGGCTTGCACGACAAGCGATCCCTCAACATGCTTATCCCGCTCATTGAGCCACGCAAGCTCATTCTCGTGTCTGGCAATGAGGAGGAGACGATGGCACTTGCGGCCGACTGCAAGAAACTCTTGGGCGCCGAGATTACCACTGCCGACGACGGCACGACGACGGCCGAGGTGCTGACGCCAGGCGTGGGGGTGCCGGTAGATGCCAGCGTGGACACGAATGCGTGGGTTGTCAAGCTGGCCGAACCACTCGTCAAGCGTCTCAAATGGCAGAACGTTCGCGGTCTGGGCATAGTGACAGTCACGGCGAGGCTGGTGGGCGCGGAGGGCAACGCGGACACGCACCCGCACCTGCCCGGGGCGGCGGAGGAGGAAGCTGCCCACAAGCGCCTCAAGACCGAGGGCGAGACCGAAGCCAAGGAGGGGTCCGACGAGAAGGCACTGGTGCCGGCGGTGCCGGTGGTGCCGACGCTGGACGTGCTGCCAACGACGATGGCGTCGGCGTCGCGGGCGGTGGCGCAGCCGCTGCACGTGGGCGACCTGCGTCTCGCGGACCTGCGGCGGGCGATGCAGACTGCGGGCCACACGGCCGAGTTCCGGGGCGAGGGCACACTGCTGATCGACGGGGCGGTCGCGGTGAGGAAGAGCGCGACGGGGCGGATCGAGGTGGAGAGCATCTGCGTGCCGGCAGCCGCCGGTGCACCGCAGCATGGGGGCACGTTCTGGGCGGTCAAGAGGATGATCTACGACGGCCTGGCTGTCGTGGCCGGGGCTTAAAACGCTGCTTCTGACATGCTGACTGATGGCCCCAAGGCGCCAGGTTTCGGCTCTGGTGGAGCTCGCCGGCTTGCTTGGGCATCAACCTGTTGGCAAGGACGGCAGGCTTGTTTGGGCCGGTAGGGGAAGGGAAGGGAAGGGATTTGCAGCTTGTATTACTATTCTATATCCTGGGTGGGCTCGTGTGGGCATCACAATGCCGGCTAGGTGGTGATGATGTTGCTGGAATGCTCATCACCTTCCACACCATCGTGCCCAGAAAATTACAGCGCTGCGTTCACCGATGAAGGAAATGATCCATCCATCGTCTCATTAGAAAAGAAAGAGGCAGCCCAGCACGTGTGCGATACGGCGATACGGCAATGGCCATATAGGTCTACATGACCAAGCAATCTCTCTCTCTCACGCGTACTCACTCTCTACTCCGCCTCTGTATTTCCTTTTTGAAATAAAGCACGCGGCTCCGAGACCCGACCGTGACTAAAGCTCTCTCTCCCAGGTTTGATCAACTGCCCATCTCGGTCGCGGTCTTGGCGGGGGCGGGTCCCGGGCCACGAGATTTGGGTTGGTCTCTTTTGCTCCCCTTTTCCTGCTTTGATGAGTTGTGGGGCCCCCTCCCTGCCTGCTCACCCGTTGCGTGCGCCGCGTCGGGTTTCGGGCTGGCGAGACGGGTGTCGTTGCCGGGGTCTTGGGGGCCTTGCTTTGTCTATAGTCCATGCTGTGGGTGGTACATTTCATGCGTGGTGTGCCTGTGCATAGGCTGGCGGGATTATTGTGGGAACCTTGTTTTTCATATACGCGCCTGTCTTTGTCCAGTTTGTCTTTAACTAAGGTGTGTTCTTCGTATACTTCCCGTGCAATCCGTAGGTAAATGATTCGTTTATTAGACTGTTGGAAATGTAGGGTAGCAGAAGGAAAAGAAAGAGGAATAGGAAGTGGACAGGGCCACCCCCTCCTGGGACCTACCGACGCTGTCATGTCGTTTCAAGTGCAGATCAATGTCGCCTCTTTTTTTGTTTTGAGGGGCACAGACGGACACAGGCGAGCGAGAGGACGAGCAAGGCTGGCTGGTCCGACGCTGTGACCTCATTCCCGCCCGGTTTGACATGTGGCCTTTGGTCTCCACGTTTTCTCTCTCACCCTCTCTCTGCCTATCCCCTCTCACCTGCTGCTCACCTGCTGCTCACCCGCACCTGCCGCACCCACACCGTTGGGAGATTGATTAGGGGGGTGATCGTCGACGGGCCCGTATTGTGGTACTACCCACCAGCGTACCGCGTACCTGGCAGCCCTAGAACACTGGCAGGCTAACCGGCTGACAGGTTGTCAGCTATTTTACCTAGGTACCTACCTACGCTTCATGCCTAGGAGGGGAGAGGCGACTAGGTGCGGATTGATAGGTCGTGATATCTCTACTGTTTACACAGAATAGTCACAGTACACATAGTCAGTCCATATGTGAATGAACCCTCGAATTGCTTTACGTGATTGTCTGCTGAGGTTTGCGCGTCGTTGAATCTGCAGAGTGTTATTCTGGGAAACTGTGGATACGGGCGAGATGCAAGCTCGGCCAGCTGCAGGTCAGGTTACCCATGGTTGTTGCTATTGTTGTTGCACCGGAGTCAGTTATCGCGATTGAGCTCGGGAAAGTGATAGGTAGACTACAGACGGACTTCCTTCCAAGCAGCATGCAGACAGGGAGACAAGAACATGAGCATACTTTGGTCATACCAGCACCACATAAGGATCTGTCTGACCATTAGACTACCATCAGACTATTAAACTATTAGAGCCCACAGCTGAGATGGACGAGGCGAAGTGAGAGATGAGATGCTTCGGTCTCGGGCCGTCAACGTCAAGGCTCATTCGGTCACTGCCCAGCAGCACTGCAACCTTGACCCAAGTCCTGCCCTGCACATAAAGTGGCCCACCTGTTCGGGATCCACGAGGCGAAGGTGCAGCCCCTCGACCACCGACGGCGTTAACAGGAGGGTTGATGCTTTGTTCTCATGTGAAGGTGCAGAAGGCAAGGCTATGGATAGCAGTACCGTACCTTGGCTGTACCTAGGTAATCTGGTAATTTAGCACCCGTCGCAGGTGGTCGAGACTGATTGGCTCCGTCGTATCCCCCATCCGAGATGCCCCGGCAGGTCTGGCACCCGCAGCAAAACGTGGGAGCCAGAGTTAGGACGGGCTGGACGGCCTGGACGGACAACCTCAGCTGTGTTGGACCTGGCAGGACCCATCTCAGTGGCTCAGCCGCCCAATCCGATCTGTTACCCACATCCGCCCAGCCAGCCCAGCCAGCCCATGCCCTGGTAGTCCTAGCGGCTCCCCCCCCAAACCCGACCCGGACCTCCTTTCCCTCTTTTCCCTTGCCCTGCCAGCCTCTCTGCCTCTCTGCCAGTGCCTGCCTGTCTGTCTACTTGCCTGCATGCTACTGCTTCTGCCCAGTTCCGCCCTGCTCCAGCCCCTGCAAAACTCGCAATCTCCAAGCGAACTGACGACGTCCTCTCCCGTCCTCCCGCACCCTCAGAACTCAATTCTCGGGCTACTTGCATTTGCACTTGCATACACACAACACACCCAGCACACTCATCACAACATCGACGACCGCGACGACCTCCCCCCTTCCGACCGCCTCCTCCAGACAAGCCAAGCTCGCCAACACAACAGCCTGCGCCAGACGCGACCGCCCCTTAGACCGTTCCTGGCCTGCACTCGAACACTACAGTGAACCCCGGCCCCATTGATTACTGCCTGACGAGCAATGCCGACGCGATTCGCCCGTCTCGTCATCCCCTAAATCCTTCCTCGACTCGCTCCCCCAACATCCACCATCAAACCACCACCACAACCACCACCACCACCACCACACCACACCACGCATATCAACATCACGCCTTGCCTTGCTTGAGGACGTCACCACCATCCATCGACTCCTCGGGTAGGGCGAGCACACTTCATCTATCTCCGTTGGGACGTCGACCACGCAGGACCAGATTCGGATTCAGACCCCAGACTCGGACCCTTGGCCTGATCCTCGACTATCTGTTTCTCCCCCTTCGGCTTTCCCGACCATCATCGCTCATTTAGTATTCTGTTCTTGACGCCGAGCCCCTCTCCCTCCGAAATGCCATCGTTCCTCAATGACCACAACTCGCCAATCCACTTCCAGAACGCCGGAGTCGTCCACCTGAACGGCCCCAGCCACTTCGACGAGGGCATCTCCAACATCGACCTCAAGGTCAATGGACACGTCCCGCAATCGGTCAACTCGCACGTCTCAAATGATAGTTTTGACGGCAGCTCCTCCCACTCAACCCACACCTCCGAGTCGTCGGACGCCACCCACATGAACGGCAACGACACCCGGACCTCGACTATGAGCACTACCAATGGCCACAATGGAGCCATTGAAGGGGAGGAACACAGCTGGAAGACAAATGGCTTCGCCCACGGGGACCCTCCCCAGAAGCTCATGTCCAACGGTGCCCCCATCACCATCTCCCCACCAGAACGAGCCGCTCCCCCGCGGCCACAGATGCCCAACGGCACGGCTGATCGCACATCGGCCCACAGCTACGCAGAGCCCCCGTCGATAAGGACGTCAATGGCTTCCGCCACCACCGGCTCGGTCCAGCCCTCCCCGGTGGGCATGACGATGCAGCACGGCAGCGCCAACGGCCCCAACAATGACATGGGCTCCCGTGTCCGATCCCCGAGCCCGTCAAACCAGAGGTCCAGCCTGGATCCGAACGGTCCAGCCCCCCAGAGGTTCTCTTCTCCCGCCCAGATGTCGGGTAACACAAGTCTCAACTCATCGACACCAAATCTCCACCCAGCAAACCCAGGGCTGAAACACCGTCATACCCTCGAGGTACCTAGGCCCGGCCAACCCCGCGGGTCGCGTGACGGACAAGACACTGCAGTTACCAGCGGTCGCTTCTCGCCCACAAACGCCCCTCCCAGCGGTGCTAGGAGAGCCTCCATCAACCTGGTCAGGCGCAACACCCGATCATTGCACAGCGACTTCCCCCGCGACGAGGCATTCCCTGACGAGGACGCCATGCGGTGGGCAGAGGCATATAGGCAGAAGAGGGCCAGCAAGAAGAAGAAGAAGGAAGAGGAGGATGACGACCGCGTGCTGGTAGGCACCAAGGTCGACGAGAAGCACGCAAACTGGGTCACGGCCTACAACATGCTGACAGGCATCAGAGTTGCCGTTTCCCGCACAAACGCCAAGCTGGATCGTCCATTGACAGATGCGGATTTTGAGTCCAAGTCCAAAACAACATTCGATATGTAAGTCCTGCAGGAGCGCATGTTTACAGACTCCGCCCCATGTTCAAGTCACTGACAGTTGCGCAAATGCAGCACCGGAAATGAGCTTGTCCCATCTGCAAAGTACGACTTCAAGTTTAAGGACTATGCGCCTTGGGTCTTCCGACACCTGCGCCAGCTGTTCCATCTGGATCCGGCCGACTACCTCATGTCCCTGACAGGAAAATACATCCTTTCGGAGCTCGGGTCACCCGGCAAGAGCGGCAGCTTCTTCTACTTCTCCAGGGACTACAGGTTCATCATCAAGACAATCCACCATGGCGAGCACAAGTTCCTCCGTAAGATTTTGAAGGAGTACTACCAGCATGTGACCGAAAACCCGAACACGTTGCTCTCCCAGTTCTACGGTCTGCATCGGGTCAAGACGCCTTGGGGCAGGAAGATCCACTTTGTCGTCATGAACAACCTGTTCCCGCCACACCGGGACATCCACACCACTTTCGACCTGAAAGGATCCACCATTGGTAGAGACTACAGGGAGGAGGACCTGGAGAAGAACCCCCGCGCCACCTTGAAGGACCTGAACTGGCTGAGGCGGCAGAGGCACTTGGAGCTCGGCATCCAGAAGAAACGGCTCTTTATGGAGCAGCTGCAGAAAGACGTCAAGCTGATGCAGAAGCTGCACATAATGGACTACTCTCTGTTGATCGGCGTGCACGACACTCGCAAGGGGAACGAGGAAAATCTGCGGGCCCAAAACCTCCAGGTCTTCAGCCCCGGCGGCGCCCAGGGCTCCGAGGATCCTAACCAGGTGCTAATGCGCACGCCCTCCAAGCTCGAGAACCAGCGCCGTGCCGCCCAGATGCGGCAGCTGATCAAGTCCGAACGGCCGGTGCCCATGGGGAAGAGCATGTCTGGCATGCCTGATGTTCTGGAGGACTCTGTCGCAAACTCCAAGTCCGATTCACTGTTCTACTCGGATGACGGCGGTATGCGGGCCACCCACGAGGACAACACGCCAGGTGAAGAGATCTACTACCTGGGAGTGATTGACTGCCTGACACATGTAAGTTTTGAAAGAAAGCTACGTCCTTTCTGCGAGGACCCAGTACTAACTTGACTCTAGTACGGCGTCATCAAAAAGATTGAACACTTCTGGAAAGGACTCTCGAGCGACCGCACGCAGATTTCAGCCTTGCCACCAGAGAACTATGGTGATCGATTCCTCAACTTCATGACCGGGATAACCATGTCTCCTGAGGAGGCACAACGGGAGGCCGAGGAGAAACAGAATGCCGAGGCCGTGGCAGCCGCCGAGAAGTCAAAACAGCGTGTGCCAAGCTGGAACAGTGCAGGCCGCAAGTCAAGTAGCAACAACATCCCGGCAGCCCCGACCCATGAGCCTCCCCCACCACCGGGGCGCTCTGGAGCCATCTCGCCTCAAGCGGAGGAGACAATCCGGAGAGCAGAGCACGTTGCGTCCAAGGCGGAGAGGCACGGCCATACCGAGCAGGGAGTCCCGGACAGGGTAATCAAGACGACTGGCACGGCCAGCGGCGGCATCTTCCCCTCCATAGCGGCAGCTACCGCTCCGTCCCTGATGGCCACCGGCAACCATGACGCAGCAAACCAGGCAATCTTGCCTATTGTGGAGGAGCCCAGCGAGGGCTCCACCAACGGTGAGCATGACCGCAGGTCAAACAGATCAGGTAACGCGACGGCCGGCCGTGAAGGTCGACCAGTGACGCCGGCAAGGGATGGTGGATCGGGCAACCCGGCGCTTTCGAATATGCGTGAGCCCTCAAGGGCACCCCCGACCCCGCCGAAGACGAGTGGTAGCATGGCAGGCAATGGCAGCGCATTTGGCCACGGGAAGCGACTTACGAAGCCGGAGAGCGCCGACAGCGGGATCGGTGTCCATGAGATGATGGGCCGGGCGAGAAGCGGGAGCCAAGTGTCGAAATACTCCGACAAGGGCGGCGTCAAGGGGCAGATGAGCCGGGAGAGCTTGGATAAGGCCCTGCCCCCGCTGCCCGCCGTCAACGGACCGGCGTAACGAACCACCCAGGGAAGTACAAGCGCCTGGGATGGAAGCAGAGAGGTTTTGGTCCCACCGGGCCAAGACAGGGAAAGAGAGAATGGCAGCGACCAGAGGATGGGGGCGATAATGAGGAAGAGACATCCGAGGCAGCAGAACCCTTTTCCCCCATTCTGGGGGAGGGGGCCCGATTTTTGTTTATTCGCGCAAAGAACGATATGATACCACTACAGCATCGAAAGCATCGAATCAAACCTTTCTTGTCAATACTCTTTTTGTTTTCACCTTTCACCTCTCTCCCTGACTCTCGACCGCTTATTTCTCGTCTTCTTCTTCTACCACTTCAATTCTTCCTCTACTTTTGTCTGTCGACTGATACGCCCACCCGAGTCGAACCGATCCAGATCATCCACACTTTTTCCCTTTGTTGCTGCGTTCCATTGGCCATGTCTTGTTTCAATGGTGTTTGCTGCTTTGTACCGGAGTTTCTTGTGACAGGTTTAGATGGGCAGAAGGGGGGAGAGGGAGGGAGAATAAAGCTTGGGGACGTTTTTTTATCCATCCAGGGGAAGTGAGTGAGGAGGGCAGTAAAGGCGGACCGGCCCCCTCTCCCCCGAAGGAATGGATATAAAAAAACAACATCAACACCAACAACAAAAATCTCAAATGAAGACTAAATCAGGATGTGTCCTTTTCCTTTTTCCTTTGGTTTCACACTCTCATGAACACGCCGGAAGAGAAAAGCAATACAGAATGGGCTTACCCCTGTTCCCGCCTCCCCAGGGCCATGGAGACGCGTTGAATGAGGGAGGGAGGTTTTGGATGACTTATTGCATGCTGGGGGCATTGTATATAGCTTCAATGATACCTCATAGACTAACATTGGATGACAATCGAGATTGGAGCTCTGTTTCTTCTATATACAGCTCTCGCTTCGGGCACGCTCAGCTTAATGTGTTGGGAATGTGTCCGGTTTCAACGACCGGCTGGCGTATCTGGTGTTCCCTGAGTCTTCTCAGCCTCTGACCTGCTTTTTTGTTTGACTAGTAATTTACACTTGAGGTGGGTGAAAGTAAATGGGTACAGATTGGAGCTGAATGGTTTCCTGGTATTAAAATATTTTGCCTGCCACCCTGAACGCCAGCCGTGGTCCCCCGCAAAGCAACGTGAGCTGGTGTGCTTCTTTCACTTCCTCATTGCTATGACTCTGTGTGTCTGCTACCTTTTTCCCTTTTATACACATGTGATTTTACACACAGGCTGAAGCCTCCATTTACAGCACGACTTGCCCCCGAGTGGTCCGGTCCGGTCCACCCTCGGAGGAAACGCTCGAAGGGGGAAGCATATAGGATGTCCATCCTTTTCTGTCGCCGACTCGGGCTCTGAAGCCGGTGAGGCTCCATCATGAAGCGGCGGGCCCGGTCTGTATGTCCACGCTCTGGGCGCCCTGCGCCTGCAGCTGGGCTAACCTCTGCTTCTTGTTGTGTTCTGCCACGCGCCACTTCTTGAAGTATGTCACCTGCAAGTCCAACCAGTTAGCCGAATTGCTCTTTTCCCCATGCCAATTCACGGTCGGTCGGTCGGTGGCTTTTGCGGTTAGACTTACCCACTCGGTGGCGCAGTCCCTCTCGAAGAGGGTCGACTCGCCGCCGCACTGCTTCGCCGCGGCCTTGTGGTCTTTGACTGCGTCGAGGATGTTGTTGCGGTCGAGGCACGCAAAGTAGGCGTCGCGGCTCTCCCAGCACTGCTTGCGCTCCGTCCGCGAGGGGGCCACGGCGCCGCTGCGGACCTCGTCGGCCCGCTTGTCCGTCGACGTCTTCCAGAAGTCGAAGAGGCCCATTTTCTTTGCTTCGCAGAGGGATACGATGGACTGGTTTGGCATGCGATTTTGGGGTGAAAGTCGGAGGGTTGTCGAGTGGTAGTGGTAGTGGTAGGATCGGGAGGGCGGGTTCGGAGTGGGATTGGAGGTTTGTATAGATGATGGATGGATGATGCACTCACTGTATCACTAACTGCAGAGCTTCGCGGCGGCAGAATTGTTTGGGCGGTCAGGCCATGTCGAAAAGCTAGGTAGGTAGGTACGTCAGTGCCGGGAGCTTGGTGCTGTGCCGTCCCCGTACTCTGGGGAGCTGCACCCAGGGTTCCGTTACTCCCTAGCCTTGGCGGGAACAAGCAAGGGACTAGGCATGGGGTGGCCCCGGAGTGATTGCGATCACCACACGACACATTGTCATCAAACTCGACATCATACAGCCGCCTAGACTGCTTCCTTGTTGCTTCTAGATCCCCATAAAGTGGATCCTGTATTTCACACGAGCGTCAATATCCAGATCGAAACATCAGCAGCTGCCAGCACGTCGAAACAGACACCGCGACCCTGCCGTCTGTCTGTCCCTTTGCACATCGAAATGCGCCCTAGGTAGCAAGGCAACCCGACCCGTCGAACCATCCGCCATCCTCCAACAACTGCCAGCTGCTCACGAGACCCGGCGGAAGCTCCATCCAGCGCATCACTCCCTCGCTTCTCCTCCGAACCCAACACCACAGGCCCTGCCACCAAGGCCACAGCCGCCTCACACACGCAAAATGGCACGGAGACGAAGGCCGCCGCGCTCGGGTGCCCTGACGGAGTTGCCGCCCCTGCGGATCCTCGGCCAGATCGCCGCCCTGCAGGCCCTCTACTACTTCGCCGCCCTCGTGCTGATGCTCTTCACGGCTCTCGTGTCCGGGCGCGGGTTCTCGCTCGACCTGGTGCTTGGCTGGTCGGCCGTCAGGGGGGACACGACACAGGGCTGGCTGAACGGATTCATGTGGATACTGGACGGGGGGCTGTTTATGTGAGTTCTTTTCGTGTGCCCGCAGGCCAGGAGGAGGGAAGGAAGGAGAAAGAGAGAGAGAGAGAGATGTGATCCCTGCGATAATTTGCTTGCTTCCTTACTGACTTGACTGTCCACGCAGGGCCGTCGCCATGGTCATGATCGTAATCCGCTCCAAACTTGTCCTCGACTTCGGCCTCACCACCCACTTCATACACCTCGTCGTCGTGTCCCTGTACACCGGCCAGATGCCGCGCAACGTCTTCTGGTGGGTCGCCATGGCCATCTCCAGCGCCGCGGGCGTCTCCCTCGGCGTGTGGGGGTGCCAGTACAGGGAGCTAAGGCCCGTCTTCTTTGGCGGTGGTGGCATCGGCGGCGGCTCCACCAGCACCAGCAACAACAATAACAACAACAACAATGCGAATGGAAGCGCGGCCGGTGGTGGCGAGGGCAGCAGCCAGGCGGCGGACGGCGACGAGGAGCAGGGTTTCTCGAGGGGGAGGGGACGGGGTAGGGGCAGGGACGGTGCGGGCGAATATGAGATGGCGAAGATGAACGGGGCTTCATGATGTACACTCGTCAACGGATGGAGTGCGATTTGTTCGAACTCTGGGCGTGCGAGCGACTGCTGAGAAACCTGGCTGGCTGGATGGCATGGCGTTGCGTGGGCTTGATGATACTGCATAGACCGGCGTTTGGATTACATGGGCTAGATCACGACTCAGCAGGACAGACATGGGCTTCGATGGTAGCAGGTGCTAGGATTATTGGCATTTATTCCCCAAGATGAAGGATGAGATGTCTCCAACACTGGTCGTCGGTGTCCAGCCTCCGACCTGACCACCCACGCGCCTGTAAGCCGCAGCTCAAGTAGACACCGCTGTGGACTTTTGGCTGGATATGTGTGTCTGTTGTACCTCTATATGTTGTGCAGACTGCGTCTATTCGAGTACAGGCTAACGATGGCAAAGATCGACACTGCACGGTCTACGTAGACTCGATGTCCACATCTACTCTGCATGATATGAGCGAAATCGAATCGCCATACCTGTGCCCTGGTAAGATTTGCATATGAAATAATTATAAGAATTTACGATAAAACTATGACATCGTGTATAAGTAGATTACTTACCTAGTCCAGATAGCAACAGGCGTGCTCCATTTTACAGCGGCGAACTGGCTAATCCCGGCTTAAGGAGATGGCGCGATCTCACACCATCCGGTCGGCCGAAGGATGAAGGTTTACAAGGCTGTCTTACCTATCCTGATTACTGACACATAGTGAGTGGGAACTACTTGGCGTATTACATATTTCCGGCATGTTGGGTGGGGGATACACCCGTCCAAGAACTTCATAGTCGGGCCTGTGGAGTGACGATCGTTACACACGCAAGTGACCCAGGTCACAGCAGACTGGCATCGTATGACAGCCATCCATGCCTGTCAATCCCACTTGTAGTCCGCCTCGACTCGACACAATTTATTTCCACCGTGATTCTCCTGCGACAATTTTCTGAGCAGCGCCTCACGCTCTATAGGCACTGATAACCTGTGGCCAAGATGCCCGTCAAGCGCATCGCAGTAATCGGCGCCGGCCCCTCGGGCGCCATCGCCGTCGACGCCCTGACAAAAGAGAAGACATTTGATGTGATAAGAGTGTTTGAGCGCCGTGAAGGCCCCGGCGGCTGCTGGTAAGCCCAAGCAACCCATCCGCGAGGGACTCCCACCGCTCACACCTCGCGCAGGATAGGGGACACAAAACCCCCGCCACCCCTGACCAACCTCGCCGCGCTGGCCCGCCGCGAGGGTGACCCGTCCATACCCATCCCGGAGTCCCTCCCGGCGCGGACGCCCAGGCCGGCCCAGCCGCGGTTTGCCGAGTCGTCCATCTACCCGTACCTTGAAACTAATGTCGATGATGTCGCCATGAGCTACACGGGAGGCGGCGCCGAGGACATCCCCGCCGAGCGCAGCGAGTGGTCCGTCGCCAGGCACGGCGCTGACACGCCGTTCCGCCACTGGAAGGTCCTGCGGGGCTACGTCGAGGGCCTGTGGGCGCGCGACGGCTACGCGGGCCTGGTGTCTTACAACACCGCCGTCGAGAGGGCTGTCAAGGTCGGTGGGGAGTGGGAGGTGACGCTGCGGCGGGAAGTCGAGGGCGAGGGCGACGGCGTGGATGAGTGGTGGGTCGAGAGGTTTGACGCTGTCGTCGTGGCGTCCGGGCACTTCAACGTGCCGTGGCTGCCTGCTATCGAAGGGATGGAGGACTTTGAGTCGTCGCGTCCGGGGAGTGTGCTGCACAGCAAGATGTACAGGGGCCGCGACGGCTTCATAGGGAAGGTGAGCAACTTGGAGACGAACCATGTCCCTTCCTCCCTGACCTGTGAAATTCGAAGCTGACGAGGGCAACAGCGCGTGGTGGTGGTGGGCGCATCGGTGTCAGCCGCAGACATAGCGTACGACCTCGCCTCGAGCAAAGTCACAAAGGACCCCGTCCACGCCGTCGTGATAGGCCACAACTTCAACACGTACTTTGGCGACGTGGCCTTCAACCACCCCCGCATAAAGAAGCAGCCCTCGATAGCCCGCGTCGACGCCGGCACCCGGACCGTCCACCTCGCCGACGGCACCGCCATCCCGGACGTCGACCACCTCATCTTCGGCACGGGCTACAGCTGGAGCCTGCCCTTCCTCCCGCAGGTCCCCACGCGCAACAACCGCGTCCCGGGCCTCTACCAGCACGTCGTCTGGCAGGAGGACCCCACGCTGCTGTTCGTCGGCGCCGTCGGCGCGGGCCTGACGTTCAAGATCTTCGAGTGGCAGGCCGTCTACGCCGCGCGCCTGCTGGCGGGGAGGGGGACGCTGCCCAGCCTGGAGGAGATGCGTGCGTGGGAGGCTGAGAGGGTGGGGAAGAAGGGGGATGGGCCCAAGTTCCTCATGATCCATCCGGACTTTGAGGAGTATTTTGAGAAGGTGAGGGAGCTTGCTGGGGATCCTGTTGCTGGGGTTGGGAGGAGGCTGCCCAAGTATGATAGTAGGTGGTTCCAGTTGTTTATGGGTGGCCATGAGCTGAGGAAGGCTATGTGGACGAGGCTTAATCAGCAGGCAAGAGCTGAGCTTGAGGCAGGCGGTGAGGCAGCTGCAGTAGAGAGTCGCCTGTGAGCTTGGGTGGTCTAGCCGTTTGTACGGTCTTCCAGCCATGATCTGCTGTACTTAAAGAAGATTTAGAGAGAATTTGGACATAGAAGAACTCTGTAACTCAGAGGTGACAGAGGTGTAATTGCTCAGCCAGCAGGAACCAAGGCTCATGGAGCGGTAGCCAATGCCCGAACAACTATTGCTCCAGGGCGTATACGCGCTTGGGAAGCGACAATAAACCAGGCAATGTCGAAATGGAGTTTGTCCTCTACAGAAACCAAAATATGGCAGGGAGTGTGAATTCAGATGCCACTCAACCCTGCTTGAGTAGTTGTCATAATTACACCCACTACTGGAAGCTAGCTCCAACAACGCAGTTTCACAGTCATTCATGTTGTTCATATACAAACCATACAGATGCCAACATCTCAGTAGTCTCACTCTGAAAATGGGTGATGTTATAGCACTCAGTGATGGTAAACACGCAATCTGTGACAAATTCTGGAATTGCTGGACCACATCAAATAGTCACATATGGATTGTGCCGCAGTGGCAGAAACATCACTATCTTGAAATATAAACCCGGGGTTCTGAATCAAAACAGTAGCTATGGATAGAATACCGTTTCAAAGGAAACCCTGGATCAACACAAGGCTTCACACACTCTTCACAATGATTACAACTCGTCTTCCACTAAGGGAGGGTAAATGGTTCACAGACTGGAACCCGTCAAAGCGCCCCATCCAGCTGCCCCTTCCGAAGCTGGAATACGATTCTCACTTTGAGGTCTGGGAGTGGAAGTTCAGGAATGTGCTCAAGCACAACTCGCTGTTGTGGTTCATTAATCATCCGGAGTCATCAGTCACTGGATCCCTCACGAGGACGGAGCAACAGGAGGAGACAGCTGCAGCTACACACTGTCTTGCGCTTCTGGGATCATGCGTCTCCGAGGACATCCTTGCTGATCTGCTCACATTGTCGACAGACAACAAGCTCCATGGCGATCCTTATCGACTTTTCGTGGCTATCAAGAGCCATGTCAGTGAGGTGCAACATCTATGGAAGCGAAAAAACCCTATGATTTGGAGCAGTTTCACGCGAAGAGACGTTGAGTTTGAGACTGTCGAAGATCTTCTGGACGCGACGGTGGGCACCAGCAGAGCAGCCTTCAGAGAAATTTGCCCTCACAACTTGATGTTGATGACGGTGTTGCTGGTCAAAAGGAAATTCCCATTCTATCCGCACCAAATTGTCCGGAAGTACATTACCAAAGCAAGAGATGAGAAGATCGATATAAGCGATCAAGATTGGTCTGAAATGAGATCCACGATGATGAGTGCCGCTTCTGATTAGGGGCCAGATGTCAAGCGGGACTTGCGGTTGAGTGGCACGGGAAGATTGGTTGAATGAGGCAAGTGGTCACAATGGATGTGGAAACTTTGTATGGAAATTATTTCTGGTGCTTTCCGGGCATATAACAAGTCAAGGTGTAACAAAGACGGGCTGTCTGCTGTTGCAAAAACCAAGTCCTGCCCTTTTGCAAGATCACTTTGTGCATGATGGCCTTGCCCAAGGGAATTTCAAACCACCCATGACCTAAGTGAAATGTGAAATGTGAAATGTGTATGTTTTCTGCCAGTATCCAGGTGCTTTATGAATGGCTCAATTTGTGGGTTAGGTGTGAAATAATGCCTAGGTTTAGCTGGGGACAATATGAAGATGGTAGACTGACATAGAACTCTGGTGTCCGCTACCAGGCCACAGCTTCTATTCCCCAACTTCCTGTAGATCAATCTCTTTTAGAACAGCCTCCTACAGATCAGCCTCCCATATGATAACTTTGGAACCTCCTACAGGATAAAGTCTTATACAATAGTCTCCTATAGGACAACCTCTCTTAGGATAACCTCCTGTATAAGTGACTATGTAGATAGAAATTAATCTACAGGAAGCTCTGCAATAATGTATTGCGAATTTCAAAGACATGACAGTGTTACTGTAATAATGAAGAATTGCTCCAGGTGACAACTCAAACTCAGAGCAAGGCTATAGTCTATTAACAGGCTTCATTTTAACAGATGATTGATCAATGGCTGCGTGTGAGCAGTATACAGAAGTGTTCAAATACACCACACGTGTACATAAAACTGCCTGTCACTAATATTTATGTTACCAGAAGGGGGGATGGCCTGCCCTGTAAACACTGCGAGTACTGTGACCTGGCCTTGGGGCTGACCCTTGAACTGATCGCCAGAGCAGCGATTGCTCCATCACATGCACCCATGTTGATTATGAACAAACTGATGAGATGTCAGCATGTCAACGTGGAATTCCTTCAAGCCTTTTTTTTTACCCTCATAATGACAAGTTCTCTGTATCCACAAGTTTTCAGACCACAATGCAGTCATTCATGAATTGCTGTTGCCCAGTGGCAAAACAACATTTCAAGTGATGTGGGACTATATAAACCCTGATACCTCGCATTTTCAGAACATAAGATTTGTATACATTGCAGTCTTCAAAACTCTGCCTCTGTTGACAGGAAACATCCAGACTATCAAGAATGACTTTGACACTTGCGCATCCCGAGAAGGGAACAGGGTATTGCGATAAGGAGCCCTGGTTGCGACCAGTCCAACCGCCTCTCCCGATGCTGCAGTATGAATCTAATCTCAAAGTGTGGCAGTGGAAAGTCAAATTGATTCTGGAGCACCTCTCTCTCTGGAAATTTGTCCCAATTGAATCAGCTCCACGACAGCCCTATCAAGATTCCGAGAACAATTCTGCAGCTAAAAACTGTGCAGCCCTTCTTGCATCATGTATTTCTGAGACCATCCTTGCCGATCTTCTCACAATTCTGCTTGCTCTGTCACCCAGACAGGAGACTACTCTCTCGCGTGAGCGGGAGCTCCCAGACGAGCCCTTCGTCCTCTTCGAGCAAGTTGGGCGGATGGTCAAGGCTGTACAGATGATCCAGAAGGATGGAAGTAACAAGATACGAGACTTTTTGTCTGGGGCTCAGCGCCCCGGGAAGGTTGAGGATGTGTTTCACGAGTTGGAAGCCCTCCCAAACAAAGGCGACACTTTGAGCAGCTGGCTCCATATCATCCTGATCGCGGTCCTGATCATCAAGAGATATGAGCTCGCAAAGCTGACAGGAGTTGCTGTGCAGGGCATTATCGAACGAGCACACATTGTGGATGATCACTTGCGTGGGAGTGATTTCTACAGGTTAAAGACTGAACTGTTGGTGGCCCAGGGCCAGAAGTGAAGGATGATTGTGCTTTGAGTTGCAGTGCAAAGGTTAGGTATGTGGAGACGGAAAATACGGCAACGTTGTATTTTTGCATGATGAGGCTGGTGGACGATCGTGTTGCAGAGGTGGACTGAGTTGGTGTTGGATATTGCATTGCTTTAAATTGTCGATGGTGTATTAGAAAGAACTTGGATGTGGCATGGTTCTCTGCAATTATTTGGACGTCAGGCAGTTCCTTGCCTGCTGTGTATGAGATGTGAGTAAGGTGTGAATCGTCCATTCTGTTTGCCGCTGCATACAAATGAAGCTACCAGCGCCTGCCCATTTGAAAATCGTGAGATCTGATTGATATTCCTGTCAGCTTTGACTTGCTCGCTGAATTTCTTCATAGAGAGTTGGTAACACACAGCAACGGATTGAGGTCGCCTTGAGAATCATTACGTTATTAGCTAATATCTTCAAGTTCGCTGAAGTAAGGACTCGGATGCTGACCTGTGACCTGAATGGCATTGAAGTTAGGCATACTAACAACTGATTGGGTCATTCTCCTGTCGTACACGCTGACCTAGGCGCAGATATTCAATTGTAAACATCTTCACATGCGTAGGTCATCTGAATAGGACATGGAGCTAAGACACCTAAGAAATCTATTTGTACATTCTTTGAGATCCTTCAAAGGCCTCCTTAGACCCCTCCGCAACCTCATTTTATAAATCACTACAAGTCTGCCTGTGCGTGATTTACTTCTTCGGATGATAGACGGAGACATCCAGTCCATTATGATATGGGACGGTCAAGTTGCTGAAGCCGCTTTCTGGATCTCTCAGGTGCTGCAATAGATCCTTGTATCTCTCCTCCCCAGATATCGTGTTGTCGACAATAACCACAGCTCCTGACCTCAACTTCGGTTGCACAAGCTTCAGGGTAGGGAGGGCGAGAGGAGCCCAAACTTCGTGATGATGAGCGAGGTATCTCAAGGGAAACATGGGTAAACTTACTGTCAAGTAGAAGCAGGTCGACATCTGGTAAGTCCTTGCTCAGCGTCTCAAGCAGATCGCCTTCTCGCAGCTCAATAAAAGGCCCGACCTCCTGGCCCACCTCCATCCAGTGCGCCTTCGCAAGCTTGATCTTCTCAGGCTCCTTCTCCGTGGCGATGACCTTCCCGGGACCCGCCTTGCCGTCCGCGACGTTCTGCCCGACGGCGAGCGCGAGGTAGATCGTGCTCACCCCGAAGCTGGTCCCAGCCTCGACGACGCTGGTGGCACCTATCATGCGCGCCACCTGGTACACGAACTGGCTCTTGTCCTGGTCCAGGGCGACGAACTTGTCGCGCATGAGGTCGTCAAAGGAGCTCGTGCCCGCCGTCTTGTAGACGGCGCTGTCGATCTGCGCCTCCTGCTCGACCGAGCGGGCGTGCAGCCGGTCCAGGAGCTCGTGGACGTGCGGTGGGGCTACCACCGGGTTGGGAAGGTGTGCGGCCATGGTGAAGCTCGACGATGTTTGGATATGAGCTGAGAGCAAGCCTCACTATCACACAGAACAGGGCAACAGATTGAGTGTCTGTACATGTGTGCATAAGGAAGTGAGCTGTACTCTCCTACAATTGGAGCGGGGTTCCGACAGGACGTGCGCGCGCTTGGCTGTGACGCTGTCTAGCAGGTTTACATGGCAGACCGACCCCGGCACGCCGTACTCGCGGCCGCTAGACTTGACACACAGGGGGTTTCGTTGAGCTATGGGTAAGGGCGACAAAGGAAAACGAGAACCTGGGTCACTTATGGCAGGCCGGCGTGTTGGGTTTTGTCGTGAGCATGTATGATCTGACGGTTGGATATCTGACATGAAAACACCAGACATGGAATGATTTGACGTGAGACTGCCAGAACTGGCCGATAGGCTTCATGTGTGCTCGGGACACGAAATGTGAGAGATCCTCCGGAACTCGTATTGACTAAGAGCCTGATCGGAAGCAAACCACTGCGAAGACGGTATTGCAATACCTAACGGTGAAGCTCCAATCCAACACATGCCCCCAATAACTCGTACACACTTGAGAAGTCGTCACGATGCAAACAGTTGACGATGACAGTCGCGCAGTGAGACTCATATGCCGTGGCCCGTGAGGGTGGCGCTGCCAGTGACTGAAACCCGTCGGCTCAAGTCGGGAGTGCGTAGGGGCCGTTAAGTTCGCTTCATGTAAGTTCATTGGCCGAAGATGGCGTTCCACAGCCATTTGTGGCTCAAATTCACTGCCATTCAGACCCGGGTCTAAGCAACCAGTACCTGCGTACCACGTAAATGTCTCAACCAGCAGATGGCTTCCCGTCTTCAAGATCTCTCATCTTGTAACAATACTCGCGAGACTTGAACCTGATGCGTATTGCTATATACTCTACTGAAGTATCACATAACTGGTGTCGAGTGCCTTCAGACCTCCATCGGCCACCAAAGTCGATCCCTGCAGATTCCAGTTCACACTGCCCCAGGGCTGCGACGCAACCTTGGACACGTTGAGCCCCTCTGGCAGACTAATCTGCACGGGAACCGCAGAAGTCGAGTTCGCCGGGTTGACGACGCCGACCAAGACCCCCTTGCCACCGTCCTCCGTCACCCAGTAAGCCGCATCCAGGCCCCCCGGGGCCGCCCGCCCGTCCTGCACGAGCACGGGGTTGGCGCCAGTCAGGAAGTCCACCACCGGCTCGGCCGTGACGACCTTGGCCAGGCTCGCCGTCGCGTTGGACAGCACGTCCGAGGGCGGGTAGATCCAGGCCAGGCGGGCCATGGCGCCGTGGTTGAAGGCCAGCAGGTCCATGACCCACGTCTCCTCGGGCGTCGGGTCGCGCGCCCAGTAGCCCTCGCCCGAGAAGGCCTGGGGCACCGCCCACACGGGCTTGCGCGTCGCCGCCGCGCCGCCGATCCAACCCGCGTACTTGTGGAAGTCGTCGACGCGCGCCGGCACGTCTAGCAGGCTGCCGACGCAGTTGTCGCATCCGCAGTCGCCGTAGGTCAGGTTGCAGGGCGTGCCCCACCTGTCCGCGAAGGTCGCGTTGATCCCGACCGGGTAGGCGTCCTCCATCAGGATGTCGGCCCCCGCCGTGTATTCCTCGAAGAAGTAGTTCTGGCAGTTCAGCACGAGGGCCGTCGGGTGGTATTTGTCCAGCGAGGCCAGCAGGTTATAGGCGTCCACCGACGACTCGAACGTGTACCCCCAGCCGTCCGGCTCGTCTGCCGTGTAGTAAGTAAGCAGGGAGGGGTGGTCCTTCACCAGGGGGATCTGCTCCGCGACCGAGGTCAGGTTCTGGAAGGAGTTGCGCATGTCGTACTGGAAGAGGAGGTTGACACGGTCCATCGCGTCGATGCTATCCGTCATGTTGGAGTCTGCGAAATCGGCAACGGGGTTGACGGCGTTGAAACCTGCTGCCTCGAAGGCTGCGATGTTGGTGGTGTCGTTGAAGTAACCGCTGTAGCTGCCGTAGTATCCGTAGGGGAAGACAGGCTTGAACACACCGCCCGTGGCGTCGTTTCGGTACAGCAGCGAGCCATAGAGCCTGTCGACCTTGACAACGCTCCCGGTGGTCTTCTCCGGGAGGTAGAAGAGCTCGGTCTGCGCCGTGATGTTGGACCCGCTTGACGTGGTCCCAGTGAGGATGACAGAGTATGACGCTGACGTGCTTGGGGTGAGCCCGGCCAGGTCGAATTGGAAGAGGTTGTCGGTCGAGTTGACGGGCACCTCTCCGGTGACGAGGACATCGCCCTCGACCGTGGCAGTGAAACGCAGGGTGTCAGGTGCATCATCCGGGGCCGATGCAGGAGGAGAATACACGGCGCCGTGGTAGCTGGACAAAGCGGCGTCGACGATGAGATCCGCTGTGGTCTCGCTACTGACATAGATGCTGTGACGAGTGGCGATCTGGACATCGAGCAGAGGGCTGGCTGCTGGCTCTGGCTGTGTCATGAAGCCACCAGGGATGATCTGGGCCGACCTTGATGGTTGCACAGTCAGTCTCAGTGCTCGATTCCGAGGGGAGACACAACGAGAAGATTCAATTACCCATTGTACACCTTCCCACACCACGTGTCCTGCGATGCGACGCTCGATATCAGACCATTCAAGATGGTGGCTGCGAGCCACAAACGTCCTGAACGAGCCATGCTGGGTGAGTGAGCAACGTCGATATTGGATGTTTGGCTCTCACGCGTCGGCTGGGTTGCACGACTTGCTCACGGGGCCGGGGTTAACGACACGGCACCTCGACTCGCGCAGGATGTCCAGTTCATCTCATCTGTGGCAGAGCAGAGTGCCATCAACCATCTCTTGAAAGCTGCCCGCAGTGGCAAGCTCGCCCCTTCCCCTCCGTTAACGTTGCACCCGTGAAATGCGCCGGGAGAAGTGGGGTTCAGTCGATAAGAGACCCCTGAATGGCCAAAAGGGGGTTGGCACGACCAGTGCAGCGATGACTTGCATGTCATCAATCAAACAAGGTTAAATGAATTTGGCTTGATGATCATGGCATTGTTCTAGTCAGGTTGTGATTGGCAGCCTGAGTCGTCACAGTGTCAAACCAGGTGGACTATCGTGGTGCACACAACTTTCGGTGACTGCGTTCAAAGCGCAAATACAAGGATTGTGCGCCGGTTGAGAACATGCAGATTGGAACTATGTGAGTAGACTACTGTATTGAACAGACTTGCTGATGAAGACCTCTCAGATCTAAAGTTAGTGTCCTGTCCTCAAGCCCGTTCAGCGGACTTATCAAGAAACAATGTAGGGGCGACTGGCCAAGTCCGTTTGTACATGGACTTTGGCAAGCCACAGGTACCTATATGAGTTGATGGAGAATGTTCTCAATAGTTGCTGTCGAACATGTCCCACAGATTTGGGAACAACTCTTCAACATCAGGCAAGCCCGATACATCAAAGTCCTGCCAGTCAATCAGGGGCAAAGCTGTCTCCTGGTCCCCTTGGCCAGTATTATTAGCCACCGGGGTTGCCTTTCGCAGCTCCTCGACAACGTCGGCATACTGCGCGATGCAGGCATCGCCCAGGTCCCACCCGAAGTTCTGCTGGTGGCCTCTCAAAGCAGCCAGGAGGTCATTTGCGAGGCTCAGTGAGATGCTGTCACCAAGCCCGTTGGCTGTCTTCTCCGTCTCCAGGGCGACTCGCAGCAGGAATGCAATGGTGGAGGTGAAAATGAACGCGCCGGTGGGCAGCCAGAAGTCATTGAGCTGCGGTGCCCGGAGCGCTTGAACCAGGCGCACGATGTCTTCTGCGGCCTCGCGCAGGTGAACGTAGCGGCCTGATAAGCTGTCTGTGTCTGCGCGCTGGCCCTTGTCTGTCGTGCTGTCGAGCTCCATCCTCCGCTGTAGAAGTCGTACGAACAAGTACGACAAGCGGAGGTTGCTTGCCCCTGGGGCGCTGAGGTCTCTACCATTTGTAATGAGCCGGCGGATGTCACTGATGAGAGACTGTTCCCACCGGCTCAGGGCGGCCCCAGGGTCGAACTCGGATGCAGCCTGCCTGTCCGGCTTAAGGGCATAGATGTGCACGAGGAATGCATCGAGGACTTCGCTGAGGCTGACGAGAGCAAGAAAGACTGTACTCCCCCCGCCGTCTACCCTTGGTCTCGGCGCGTCGTGGAACTTCCCCTGGATGTGCGGAGGCGTCCCGTACGCCAGACTAAACCATCTGTCATGGACCATGAGAGCCCACCAGATCTGCACCCTGATCCTCTTCTCCGGCTCGGAGATTTCCCAGTCGCTCGGGTCACGATGCAGGCCCAGGCCATGGGCTATCGAGACGGCCGACCCGATCAGGACCCCGTTACCAATCATGGAAGTCGACGGGCGGCCCCCGACGTCCAGCAGGACCGCCACCACCGTCGACATCCCCGGGCAAAGCTGCAGCTCCGAGTACAGCGCGTCGGTGGCCTGGTTCCAGACGAACCTGCTGTCTGGGCAGTGGCGCCCGGCGGCCCGGCGCGGCTGCGACCAGAAGGTCAGGGCGTGGGCGTAGACGCTCGCCAGCAGGGCAGACGAGATGTGCGAGGGCTGGCGGCGGAACTGGTCCCGGAAGGAGCCCTCGTCCAGCAGCGGGAAGCACGCGTTGGCCTTGCGGAAGTAGGTGTCGATGAGGTCGTCGGCGAAGGGCTCGATGATCCTCTCGATGATGTGGCACTTGCCCGAGGCGACCGTCTGGTTCGGCGTCTGGCCCATGGGCCGCCTCCGGACCCTGGCGAACATGACGGAGCTGGAGCTGTCGGGCCCCGCCGCCCCGCCGCCCCCGCCGTCGCGGCCGGGCCGCATGATGCGCGCCAGCCGCCTGCCCGCGCCGTGGTGGGCGTCGGCGCGCAGGTAGTCGGCCAGGATCTGCGTGTCGCTCGTCACGACGGGGCCGACGATGTGCGAGCTCTCCTCCTCCTCGGGGCTCCCCAGCCCGGCGATCAGGGTCGTCGGGTGCTGGACGGCGCCATCGTCAACGCCGTCGCTCGCCCGCGCCAGATTCTGCGGGGGCGACGTGGTCTGGGGCAGCGGTGCTATCAGAGATGTCGTGCCTCGGGATCGCGGTCGGGCGCGGGACCGTTGGGCGGCCGGGTCGGACCTCTTGTTGCTGCGCGCGGCCGCCCGCGGATGTGTCGAGGTCGAGGCTTTTGAAGCCGTGCTTGGGAATTCGCATCTTGTCCCATGCACTCGACACATGACACACCCTTTCTCCTCGCCGTCGTCAACCTTGCAGCGGGACTTGCGCCTCCTGCATGCCTGGCAGGCCGGTCGGAGGTGCGACCGATAAGGCCGCTCCCCCACCGCATCGCCGGCAGTCCCACCACGCAGGGCGGCGCCTGTGCTTTGGGGGCTTCCGGGTGTGGAGAGGCTCGAGCGTGCTTGATGTGAAGTCGAGGCGTTTGCCTGTTGGTCCATGGAGCAAACATCGACCTGTGGGCCTCGCGAGCCCGACGTCAATGTCCTGAACTTGACGAGCTGAGGTCGAGGACTCGGCGGGATCCGGTGCACGATAAAGCAGGACCCACCACAAAGTTTAGGGCAGGTGGAGCCTTGGCAATGTCAACTTAGTGGTCTGCGGGAGATCGACGCGTGCCATGTTCCTCTTTGAGATGATAGATATCAATATGACTGCAATAGCACTTGCATTTGCAACGAGCAGTGGCTTGATGAGTCACTGCTTCTTGCCCGTCACGCCAGTCCGAGATGGTATTAGAAATGCACGCTCTGGAGCATCTCGCGTCTCGCGTCTCGCACATGCCAGTCCATGTCCTCCAAGAGGCTAGCCCACAAGTGGATATCCCACAAGAGGTTATCCCGTTATCCCACAGGAGTTTGTCCTACAGGAGGCTATCCCATCAGAGGCCCCCCCATAAGAGGTTATCCCACGAGAGGTTGTCCCACGAGAGGTTATCCCTGGAGGTTGCCCAACTGGAGGGTCTCCACGAGAGTATCAAAGGATGGCCAGTGAGCATTCTGAACCGGCCTACTGTCCGTTGACCGAGTGGGTGTGCGACCTCATATACCCCTTATTCGATCCACCTAGTCTAGTCATCTCCCACCCGTCAGCTCACCCGAAGCTCTTGGAAGAGGCACGACAGTACCAGGGCCATCATGAGTGAGTGATACTGACGAGCGCCAGTCAGATGAGTAATCAATATATCCTCTTATCTAGGACGCTTATTTCTAAGTAAAGTATTGTACAGGAAATTTGGACACAATATTTATTTACATCAGATGATTCCTACAGACACGGGAGCGGTTATTTCACGGACAAGAACGATCAATGTGTACACTGCGACTGAATTGAGAGGCTACAGAAGGTCGAATCTGACCCCTCGAGGCCAACGATCGATCTAGTTATCAGGCGAGCCTGCAAACCTCTTCGGGGCAAATGTCGCCGGATCATTCTCCAACCACGTCACCTTCTGGCGCTCGGCCAGGGAAGCTCCATCCCTGTTGGCCAACCGGCCATTGCGACGGAAGAACTGGAGCCATTGACCCAGCTTGTTGTCCACCATCTTTTCACATGACTGCTTGACATTCACCGAAGGCCTCTTCTTATCCACAGCAATGTCGCCCACAACCAGGAAGAAGTCAGAGGCCCGAGTGCTGATGACATTCATGCGATTCTCGTCCCACAGGAACCCAGCTCCGCTCAAAGTAGTATTGACCGCGATGAAGATGACTACCTTCCTCTCGTTGCCTTGCGCCCTATCTGCTGTTGTAAACAGGATCTTGGTGGGGACGTCTGAGACCGAAACGCAATTGCTGCCCAGTGCCTTGAGGATGGCGATCTCCTGTGAAGTGTACGGGGTAATGATGGCGATATCTTGTGGACCAAGGCTCGCGCCTTGAATCAGTCGGTTTAACGTCCGGACAAGGACGGTGAGCATTTTCTTGTTGGAGCGTAACCGAGAAACCTCGCTGTAGCTGACGTCCGAACGAGGGACATGGATGAAGACCGGCATCACCTTGCCTCGAGGGCTTCAATGTTGGGCGGACATCGAGTTTCCGTATGACCCAAGCCTCATACTGCTGGGCGACTGGGTGCTCATCGAGGACGCATTGTGTTCCATATGTCAAGCCCCAGTTCTGGTAGAATATGTCCTTTGATATATCAAAGAGACCCACAACCATGCGTCGCTGGTACTTGAGCACGAGGCAGGGCCAACTGTTCAACATCGCCTGCCGGAGTAGGGAGAGTTTGTGCTGCGGCGCAAGTGGGTTAACGATGTGGTCTGTGCCTGCGTATCGAGTTCCGGCAGACAGGGTTACTGGCAGCAGCTGGTATGGATCACCACCCATGACAAAAGGGCGGTCGTTGCGCCATATCTGGGCGGCTTCTGGGATGGTCGTTGCAGCAGCCTCGTCAAGGAAGTACTCGTTTGCAACCTTGGTGAATTTTTTTACCAGTTGGCTTGCGCCAACATGGGTGGTGCTGAATACGGCAGATGCTCTCCATAGGATCTGGAGCATGAGCTCCCGGACCAGACCACCAAGGCTCCTGCCCTTCAGCCTGGACTCAATGTGCTCCTTGGAAAAGTTGTATTGAGGGGTGCCGTCTGCCTGATCGCCACGAGCTTCACCATCCTGGCCTTGTTCATCATCGGCGTCGAGATCGTTCCTGAAGTCGTCTGGGTGAGGGTTGTCCTGAGGTATATCCTCAGAGACAGAGTCGATGTGGTCATCAACCGCCTTCTGGATGAGGTCGAGGATCATCTTGACAACTTCGTTACCTCGCAGGTTACGAAGCACATGAGCACCGCACTGAACACTGCTGATCTTCCCCATGACGTACAAGGCGGCGGCGGCCGCACTGCCTCCTGGGGCCCATTGTCCAACGTCTGCATCCTCACTTGTACCATATGACTGGTACTGGGGGCTGGTGTTCCATTGATGCTCCCCGTGCTGCGCAAGGAGGAACTTGACGACTATGGCTACCTCTAGGTGGGCGCCATAGTGACGAATGGCCAGGAAGTCGTCCCGCCAGTTATTCCCTTCAAGGATACTCACATACCGACCAAAGAAGACGGAGGTGGCAGCATTGGTGGGAGCATGGCAGCTGAGTTTCTTGCCAGCAACGGAACGAACAAGGGCGAGCCAGGCCATAAGCCACGTCTTGCCGGTACCAGGAGGGCCGATAATGACTACGAGTCCGCAGGGGGCATGCTCCAAATGTCCGGCAATTTTTGGCCGGATGTCAGCAGGGAGCATCTTCTCGAATACCTCTCTCTCTGCTTTGGTGAGATTGGACCAGAAGTTGACTTCTGAGTCCGGTTTGGGCACGGACCGGCCCATGAGAACCCCTTTCGTCAAAGGGCAAGCAGGATCGCCGCCTCGGATGAGCTTGGACTTGTCGCCAGTTGTGACGAGCTCAAATGGTTAGGCGAGGACTTCTCTGCTCTTGTAGAGATCATCCCCCAATTGTTCCCGGGGATCATTGGAGAGATCTGCCAGAAGTTGGTGGTGAGGCTGAACGGACGACGGGCTCCCTCACTGCAACGTGTTCCCAGTCAGTCAGCTGCACATTCAAACTCGATGATGACAACAGCGCGAGCGACGTGCTGGGTCGTACAACTCGAGGCTTGCTCATACTCGATCTTCCTATCATCGAGGGCCGAGACATAAGTCGATGAGGCCTCGCCTGGGCGAGTGGAAGTCGCAATGGCAGTCAACAGGCAGTCTAGGTAGCCATCCTCCACCCGTCTGTCCACCCGAAACGCTACGAAACCACACGACAGCAGGGGCATCATGAGTCGATGACACTGATGAGCGCCAATAAGACTAGTAATCAATCTGTCCTCTTTTCTGGGACGTTTATTTCCAAGTGAAGTATTGTACAGGAAATTTGGACACAGCCAGATATTTATGTACATGGTGTGACAGTGTGCAACATGTGTCATCTTGAAAGGAAATCTGAGACGCCAGCCAGCATAACTCTGCTGGACACTACTCGAGGCCCTCGCTTAGCACACATCCAACGTTGCGTCGCCGGTGATGCTGAAGGTAGGGTTCTGAGAGCAAGGAGACTCCCTGACCGAGTTGTCGTTGACCTCGAGGGTGAGGCTGATATCGCTCGTGATGGCGAACTCGTCCCGGGCCGAGAGGCGCACCTCGCCTCCTCCTTGGACGGTGCCAGCCTTGATGGCCACGTTGTAGCAGTTCTCGATGAGAATCGCGTTGTTCTCGTTGCCCGACAGGTCAACGGTGCCAATCTCGGCTCCTCCACTCTCTGAAACGCAGAAGATACCGCGCCCGCCACCGCGCGAGACGACCTTGTCGATGACCACGTTGGTCTCGTAGTTGCCGTCGCCGAGCATGCCGTTCTGGTTGGCAAACCGGAGGGTTGCGTAGCCTGTCCCGGCGCCGGCGTTGTCGCCTTGGACGAGCCCGATCTGGGCGTTTGTCGTCTTCTGGAGGAGCAGACCGCACTCGCCGACGTCTTTGGCGATGACCGAGTCAATCGTAAGTCCGTCAATGTTCCAGGTCTCGACAGCGTGCGACTGATTGTAATGTCAGGATGATTTACTCAAGAAGAAGAAACTTGTGAGGGAGGGTGTAGAGTGACTCACGCTCGCTCCGGTGACAGTGATTGTGCCCATCTTAACGTTGGAGTTGGCCGCCTCATCCCGGTCGAATCGGATACCAATGCCAGCAGTGAGGTCCATGTCGATTTCACCAAGGGTCAGGCCGGTGGTACCGTAGAAGTGCAGGCCAAAGTAGACCTCTCCTGCGAGGCTCAGGTAGGGGATGCTGACGTCCTCAGTATTCAAAGACTCAATCGCACCCTTTCCGTTGGCAATGGCGGCCGTAATAGTCGCGCAGGCCTCGAAGGTCTTGCCGCTGTCGATGCTGATTGTCTTGGCCCCGATGTTTCCGGAGGCGATGACGGAGACGGTCTGGCCGCTCGAGATGCCGCCGAGGGCCTCTGTGATGGCTGTGTCTATTTGTGACGTTAGTCCTGCTACGGATCCTAAAGTGTTGCATTCTAGAACATTCCAAAACATGAAAGTCGGGGATCCGTTGCAAGAGAAAGATGGTACTGACAGTAGTCGCTGCCAGAGTACACCTCGGACGAGCCAACCTTGGCCGTGTAGGCGCCGTCTGTGCCATCAACCGTGGCGTCTGGCGCCGAACCGCACTGGGCGTATACTGTGGTGGCCAGCACCGACGCTGCTGCGATCTTGGAGAATCTCGTCATGGCGGCTGTATGTGTAGTGTGGCTGTGAGGGGAGTGTCAACAAAGCGAGGGCGCAGTGCTGCGAGAAAAGGTTGAGTGAGCAGAAGGTTCTCCTCATATTCTGTAATTATAAACGATTCGGCGAGTACATTTGGAACCGCAATGATCCATACACAGATTGCAGTGGGCAGTCCAGAGCCGGGAGCCAGCCCCTTCGGACCAAGAGTTTCTTCATTATTGCAGGAGTCTCCATTAGAGTGCGCATTGCCGCATCCCAATCGTTTCCTCTGATCTTGCGTTCATCCCAAGTAAGGATCCGCCGAATCGGGTGGTTTTTTTCTGGGGCAGCAGGGCAGACTGCCGCTTTGAGGACAGGGCCGCACCTTGATTGAGGCGCCGCCGAGCCTTGATCTGCAGGAGCTTCCCTTGGCATGCGGCTGTTTTGTTTTGAAACACGAATCTTCCGCCATTCACGGCCGATCTTGGCTTGTATGAACCAGAACTTTGCAGGATCCTCCCCGTCATCACAGGACATATTGTGGATGGCTCGTACTCGCCAGAGACTCATGCGAGTCTGTGCAGATAGATTTGGACACTATATACATCACTGCCCAGTCCATTTTGAGGCAGTACATATACTATTTCTATCTCAGTTTGTTACGATTTGAATTGTACCAAAAATGAAGGACTTAGTGTGTCAAAGTATATGTGCGTGGCCAGGTATAGAAGCACTTGAGTATAACAAGAGGGCATATAATTCTATCCCCTGGAGCTACGAGGGCTGATATAGCAGCTTCTATATTCTCAACAATTCCGTGTAGAGTTTCGCACTCGTTGTGATCGGGCCTGTGAGCAGTCATGATCTTCGAGTGTTCTTCTCATATTAACGCACTTTGGTCGATTCCAGGTATTTCCTTCACCTTGCCCTCGCAAGTAGTCACGAATAATGCCTGAGGTTCTGGGTCTTCGTTATATAATGTAGGGTAGTACTCCTCTGCCCTGTAGTAAAGCTTTCCGCGCATGATCCCCGATGACGACACGAGGAAGAGGTTCCGCCGTTCTCCAAGTGCTCTTGGTACAAATCTACTGGAGAGCCTCTGCAATCTTTTCCACTTCCCATGTGGGCGCCGGCCCACTTCCTAACCAGATCCTTCCTATCCTCCCAACCAGACCCTTCCTATCCTCCCAACCAGACCCTTCTCAATCAAACCCTTCCTACCTTCTCAGCCAGACCCTTCGCAACCAGAACCTATCAGCTTCCCGGGGCTTACCAGATCAGCCAGCACCCGGCTATAGCCAAGTCTTCAAGCCTAATTTGGAGCCGCTCTAGCAGCGCACGGAAATTCCTGTGCGTATTAAGATCGTTGAAAGAGACAATCTGGGTTGAAAAGTTTGAAGGCCTTTTATGATGGTATCTTCCTCCTGTAACAGCACCAATAATTCATCCTGTAAATAGCGGCATTAACACATAAACAGTAACTTCCCCGAGAAATACAAGAGATTTGTCCTTCGTCACCTAAAAACCAACAGTTCGAGCTAATTCTGTAATCTGTGACCCCTAAAGCTTCGAAGGTACCCGTTGCCACAGCCCATCCACCAGCACCAGGACTTGCTTTGCAAGTCGTCAATTCAAGCTTCTTTCTTGTTCAGCTCATCCGATACCGCATCATTCTCAGCCTGCTGCACCACCAACTTTTCCTGCGTTTCATGGTGGTTGCCATCGTGATGATGATCATCAACCTCATAAAGAGGGGGGAACGGAGTGACATCCCGGCGCAGCAGATACTTGTTAGCGTACCACGGCGCCTTCTTGGCATAATACTGAGCGTGGTCACGGTTGCGTACGGAAAAGACGCTGTCCAGCTCCTCGAGCGTCAGGCCTTTAGTCTCGGGGAGGAAGAAGTACGCGACCACGAAGCCAAATATGTTCCAGCCGGCATACCAAAGGAAGGCCCCCGTCGCGGTGAAACTTTCCATCATCTGAGGCCACGAGAAGCTGATGATGAAGTTGAAACCCCACGTCACGGCCGTCGCGCTGCTCATGCCGATGTCACGGATGTGCAGAGGGAAGGCCTCTGCACAGTAGGTGAACGGCACTGGCCCCGCGCCGGGTGAGTAGACCGCCGCGAAGAGGTAGATGCCAGTTGCGACACAGGCCAACTGTCCGGTTCCCGCGGGGATGTAGAAGCTCAATGCTGTGAATATCAAGGCGAGTGACATCAGCGGGAATGTGACCAGCAACAGGTTCCTGCGGCCAAATGTGTCGATCGTGTAGAATGCGGGCAGCGCAAAGAGCCAATTGATCAGGCCCATTCCCATACTCGTCAGCAACGCCTCGGACCGTTCAAAGCCGGCCTCTTCAAATATGGCCGTGGAGTAATACATCCTTGACATCTTGTTAGCCTGCCCGCTGTTGGTGTTCTCGGGGATAACTTACACGACATTGATTCCACAAAATTGTTGCATGAACATGACGAAGTACGAGAAAGTAGCGGCACGTCTGTTTCTTCGAACAGTGAAGAACTCCTTCCAGCTGTGACCGCTCCTCGCCTGGGTCTCGACCTCAAGGAGCTTGTGTGCATAATACATGTCTCTCGTGGCCTGGATCGTATGGCGACGCAGCTTGCGGACTGAGCGGAAGGCATTCGTATATTTGCCTTTCTCCATGTACCAGCGTGGACTTTCGGGACAGAAGTAGACCTGTGCATTGAATTGGAGAGGTTAGAGCCTGGGAAAGGGACGGTGAGGGACTCTCATGGGGCGGCTTACCTGCACCATGACGATCAAAGGCGGGACGGACGTGCTTGCCAACATCCATCGCCATTGCGAGTCAGCACCGAGGAAATCTGTGTTGCGAAAGGCCACTGAAACTATAAGACCCAGTGCAATTCCGAAAGCTACCACATGTTAGTTGTCCATAACTGAAAAATTTGAGAACTTTTCTGCGTGGGAAAAAGGGGAGGTCATGTAGGTAAAAGCAGCAGAGGCCAAACACACCTGTCCACATTTGCCACATCATGGTTAATGCTCCACGAATAGCCTTAGGTGCGGATTCTGCCGAGTAAACTAAAACACATCGTTAGTATCCTGGTCCATTGTTTCCCTTTCCTTGGGTCTGTCGCGTACCTGGAGTCGTGCTGCTCTTTGCGCCAACGGCAAGGCCAAGACCGAAGCGTGCAATTAAGAGATTGTACCATCTGGCATTCAATCGTCAGCTTGGAGAATCTGAAATGGGATATAATGTAGACCCACGAGTCTGCTGCCGCCATCCAAAATCCTGTCACGACGGAGAAGAAGCATGAGATGAAGATGGTACCACGGCGGCCCGTCCATTTGTTCAAAAACGGGGAAGTCCAGCACCCGAAGAGCGCCGAGGCCGCGTATGGAGCACCATTGAGGAGACCTATTCAGCTGTTAGGGATACTTCCTCACTGGGCCACCTATAGAATCACGGACCTTGCATTCTCGTGTCTGTAATGTCGAATGTCTTATAATAGTATTCCTAGGTTCATCTGTTAGCCTCCCGGGTCTGGACTTGATGGTGCATAACTGGCTTACCTGGGCACCGTTAACGGCCGTTTGGTCCATTCCGTGCTTTATTTGTCAGCCAGACAGATCAGTATGTTCGGAGAATGGGTGACATATCTGCACTATTGCCGAACCAGCACATAGCAGTCCGAGGAAGTAGAGCATGAAAGGCTGGTCCCAACGATGTGTGACTTCTTTCCTGAGCACCGCCTTTTCTTCTTCTGACAATTCGGTGATTCTTTCAAATCCATCAGGGCGGTTGCTTGCTTGAGCGACCAAGGCCCCTCTACGGAAAGAATCTCGATGCTCGGTCAGGCCGTATTTTTCTGTGAAAGCGTCCACGTCTGCCATGAGCTCGCTGTGAGAGTACCCTAGAAGGGGGTTGCGCAACAAAGCGGCCGTAGATGCTGGGGTTCCCTTGTCTGAAGGACCTCCATCACTTCCGGAAGTGCGAGTGGCCCCATGGGCACCCTCTTCCGGAGGAGTTTCGATATCTATGTTGGCAGGAGGCATTGTGATGCACCAAGGTTGGATATCATGCAGTGTTGACTAAGCCTACCAGCCGCGTGGAACAAATATGGAGAAGCAATGCTGATCCGGGGAAGAAAAATGGAGGAGGGGAGATGCAGACAGCGCTCGAAACGGCGAACAGCGTTTATAAAGGTCGTGTCTCTGGGACGTCAGCATCCCCCAGATGGCAAGCCAACAGACATATTGTGGGCCCAAAAAGATCATGGACATCTGCTCGGTCCGATGACATTGACGTAACGGTGTTGGGCTATCACCCTGCAAGCATACTCAGGAAGACTTGGGGGAGTGGAGCTCCCAAGAAATCAAAAGTCTGGAGATGCACAGGGGTACATCTTTGCAGTGACCAGGCTGTGCACCTACATGCAGCATGCAGCATTTACCAAACATGCACAGGATAGCAGAGGCAGAAACTTCAGGGACCATTGCATTCAGGATACCAAACGAGACTCTGGGAGATCAGAAACCTACCAGCCCGCGCCGTTGTGACACACCGAGTGGAACCATATACCAACATGAAGTAGTATAAATTTCTCAGAGACCCGCGGCCTCCCTCCAGCCGTTTTCTAAGAGGTTTCGGTTTGTTCAGATGGTATGATTCGCAGAGTTCTCCCATCCGAGAACTGGCTCTCTCCCCCACCGCTGCTGGCAAGATAAAGGGCCTTGTTTGAGACTTTGAGGTTTAATAACTGCCAACATGGTACAACTATGGTAAGCACCGCATGTGGCCACTCCAGGGGGCACGACTGATACTAACTTGGACATTCAGTTCTCAACAGCTTGGTGACAGAAGACTTGATGATCTTGTTTGGGATTGAGGCAATGCTTCCATACTGCAAACCGTTCCGCCTAGGCACTCCAGTAGGTATCGATCGGTGCTGAAGGAATCGGTGGGAATACTTGGCACAGGGCCAGCTAAATATGCAGAAGACGCAAGGCCACGTCGCATTTCTTCCAAACAAGAGCAGCCGCGGCATATGAGTGCAACGTGTTGCCTCCACCTGGCGTGGCTCAGATGAATTGGTATGGAACGTCGTGCACGCCGCCTTCTAATCCCCCTCCTCCTTCTCCTTGCTACGCAGTAAACAATTGAACAAAAGAACCAAGAATAAAAACAGCGAGTTAAAAAATCTTGAGTCACATGGAAACAAAATGCCCACCAAGGCCTGTTTACCATCCAGCCCTCAAGATGCGGCCAAGAGGTTATGAGCGGTACTCGGGTGATGATCGGCAACACGGCCAAGCGGTACGCGTCTCGGCGGCGGGTTCTCCGTCACTGAGGATTGGAGAGGGCTGGGCGAGCCGACAGTCTCATCACACAGACATCGGCAGGATCAGGTCTCGGCGCTTGGCACGGCGCGCGGCATGCGGCACACACGAGGGCCTGGATGTTCAGACAGTCTGACAGCCCAGAAAGTCACCCGTCCATTCCGTCATTCAATCCTCACTGTTGTCCACTCCTCGCACCGGTCAGATTTTCTTTCCCAGCTATGACTTCATACCAAGCCTTCCTCACCAAAGTCTCTCTCATGTGCCCATTTCACACTTTGGTGCTTGTAATCAATCCGTCCTTATACCGCCACAGATGGACGCACAATTTAGCCGTGGAGAAACAAAAAGTCTCATATCTTTGAACCCGGCTTTGCACAACAAATATCGCCGAGGGAGATCCTACGCCTACTTTTCAACCGCCGTGGCATTGCTTTTTTATCCCCTCCCCCTCCTTTTTTTTTATAAAAAAAGAGGCGGGGGTTCCAAATTGTCGTGTATCGGATTCTGGCTCAACGCTTCGATGTTGTGACCGAGGTGCCATACTGACATTTGTACCACGTTTCCCTGCATGTGGCGAATGGCAACCTAGATCTAGGTGCCTGCGTCAAGGTGGCCGGCCTAGCGATGCGAAGCGGTCCTTTTTGCATAAGTTTTCAATTCGATCCCATCGTTGTAATGCATGTGAACCACGCCAACGAGAAAGTCGAGTCGGAATGGGAAGAGGTTTCAACAATCAATTTCACTGCGGACGCCCATTCTGCGATTTTGCCCAGCGCTGAAACGGTTCCGAGTTTCAACACAGATGAACTCCGTGTTCCAACACACTCGGCTCCGGCTCTTTTCCACAGCACCTCATGTCTCGCCCTATGAGACAGGAGTATGGACGAGCTTGGTGATCGATGTCCCATCCTCAAGGACTTCAGCCTTCTCCTCAAGCGTGTAGCCTCGCCATTTTGGCATCAGAATGGTCCACAGATACCAGTATACAACTGCAAAGAGAAGTCTGTGGATAAATCAGTGTCATGGAACATGGAATGAGGTCCATTCTCAAAAAGCTCACATCGAAATGCCCACAATCGCGTAAGTTGCGTAGAAGAGCCCCGACTCCGGCTTCTTGGCTGGTGGAAAGAACGGTGCCGCAAGTAGAGCCAGGCTCAGAGCAATGCGGAGTGCCACGGCCAGGACCCATGCCTTGAACGGACGCTTGAGGTCGGGTCTCTCGTACCGAAGCCACAAGAGACCGGCTGCTGTAGCTATTGCAATGATCTGACCTGGGTAACCTTCAACCTTGAGAATAAAGGAATACACCTCGTTGGACGGCGGCAGCGTGATCACAAGGAATGAGGGGATGTAATGCACAATCAGACCACCAAGAGGAGATCCGAAGGGCTTGGTCGAGGACAGAGCCCCAGAAAAGGGAAGAAAGCCTTGACGGGCAATTTCCTGCTTGACTCGAGACTAGAGTCGATTGCTTCAGCATTGACGACGAAAAGGTATCGAATGGGATGACACTCACCATTGCAAAGGCGACAACCATGACATTGCCAGCTGCTGATAGAGCCACGGCCAGGGGCAATAATTTACCGCCAATACTTCCCCCGAAGACCCGCTCGAAGAACAACGCAGCCACCAGCTCGCCACTGGCCTTGATTTCCTCCACGGGCACGACTATGAAATAAGCCACGTTGGTCAGGAGATATAGCACGCAAGCCGTCACAAGCGCCGAGATTGATACGAAGCGCAAAGTCCGCACCGGGTCTTTGACCTCGTTCAAAACATTGTTGGCGTTCTCGAGTCCGGCGTAAGAATAGAACACTTGGAACAGTGATGTCGAGACAACGCCCCAGTTCCAGTTGGACCCTCGCCAGAGATCTTCCCAGCCACTGACAGGATATGATGTCGAAGCCCCAGGAGCCGAACCAGTCGGCCGAAAGATGACAACATAGAGACCAGACAGGATCATGAAGATGATTAGCCCTACCTTGATCCAGCCCAAGAAATTCTGTATCCTCACCCCGAGGGCTCTGAAGACTCCATGGATAATCGTGATCGCCGTCAGCAGACCAACAGCAACGCCTTTTCTAACCCACTCGGCCGGTTCTTCAACTCCAGCGGCAAACAGGACATACTGGCTGAACACCACACAGTTGCTGGCGGTAAACCCCAGGCAGACAACCATGACGGCGATGACCGTGGTCGCCAAGAACCGCGGCCGGCGGTAGGTGAACTCCAGGTAGACCTTCTCACCGCCCGAGCGGGGCAGCATGGAGCCATATTCGAGCGCGACGGCGAGCCCGCAGGCCGCCGCGACTGCACCGACGACCCACAACGAGAGCGCGAGACCGACGCTACCGACGGCACGGATGATAGTCCCCGGCGTGGCGAAGATGCCAGACCCAAGGACGCGCGAGATGACGAGGATGTAGGCGGACTGCCGGCTCAGCGTGCGGCCGAGGGTGGATGTCTCGGGGAGGACGTCGTTCTCGACTGCTCGGGCCTCGGAGGCGTCAAGGCTTTGGGCCGAGCTGCTATCCGCTTTGGTGGTGTTGTACCCGCCGGTCGGGGATGTGGGTGTTGGTGGTGAGAAAAGAAGCGGCAGGGCTTCTCTATCTTCTTGCGTGTCACCCATCTTGTCTTTGTGTCTCCCTATCTTACCAGATGCAATCGTGGCAGCTTCTATCTGGTACTGCTTAAGCTCTGTCGTTGCAACAATTCTGAGGCGAGGACCAGGGATTAGGTTGGTTCGGGAGGGGCAGCCACGTTTTGGCAAGTTGTTTGAAAACCTTGAAGACAAAACATTGTCATCGTCCAGATAACATATCTGATTGTGTATGAGATGGTGTGATTCTGTCCAGCTGAGAAGGATGCGTGAGACACGGATCATGGGGGTTCTCGCACGCCATTTCAGCCCAAGTAGACGAAACACCACCAACGGGAGAGGCGGGATGATCAACGTTTGAAATATGACTTGTTCGCCCACCACACGCTGATTAATAAAAGCCAGGCGTTGTAGTTGATTTGTAAGTTAGATTCCCGGCCGGTTTTCGAGCGCATTTGGTTCTGAAAATCTGCTTCTCGTTGGTATGCGAGTCCAGAACTCCATGCACACCAAGCGCAATGGCCGCCCGCAGCTGCTGTGGAAAGTCTGTGTTCACAAGGTTCTGGCAGAAAGCCTGAGCCTCCACTGATTTTCATGCGTTAATAACCATCAATTTTCTTTTGGAATCCTATATAAGAGCAGGCGTATCAAACAGCATGATGACGAGTCATTGATCCTCAACATGATCGTCTCCTTTCCGTAAGCAACTGGCTGACAGACACGCGGCGAACCTGTTCTTCCACCTCCCGTCGACAGTTCCACGTATCACCATCTCAAGATCAGGGACGTCCGAGTGCTTCTTCCCGTCTATCAGCACATCGATCTCCTCGAGCGTCTTGCCTCGGACTTCGACCCAGTACCACGCGATAAAGGCGAACATTGCGATGTTCCAAGCCCCATTGATAATATAAAGCTTCCAACCGATGTTCTCCAGCGCGAACAGGAACGCGAAATTGGCCCAGATACCTGTTGCGCATATCACAAAGCTGAACATGCTCATGCCCCACGCGCGAATGCTGAAGTTTAACATCTCAGCAGGGATGAGGAACAGGATGGGTATCCAGCCAAAGCCGAAACACGCAGTGAAGACGAATATCATGGCCACTGATGCGTAAATGCCAGGTTGGTAGTCCGAGTCACCGTACGTCTTGGTCAAAGCACCGATGACGAACAAGCTGATGGTGAGCCCGCCTGTTGACACCAAGGCGGCGGACTTTGCACCCAGCCTGTCTGTGTAGAAGCTCCCCATGACCGACACGATCAGCGTGCAGCAGTTCAGGCCCACGTTGACGAGCAGCTGCTGCTTCGGGTCCCTGAGTCCGGCATGGTCCAACACTTTGCCGATCTCGTAGGTCACAAGTGTGTTTCCCATTACCATAGAGAAGAGAGCACACGTGCCAGTAATGATGAGTCTCTTCCTAGTGCCCCTGCTCTTGAGCATTGCGGTCCACGGCATCGGGTTCCTCTCGTACCCAATAGTATCAACAATCTCGATAAACTGCAGTCGCACTCTCTCGTCCTCCTCATCACCGCCCGAGTTGATCCGCGCGAGCACAGTCAGTGCATCGTCGCCTCGGCCGACGTCCACAAGCCACCTCGGGCTCTCGGGCATCCACGGGAGGAGGAGGATACACGCGATGCCCCAGACGCCCTGGAGCAGGCTGGGAAGCCGCCATGCCCAGGAGCCCTCGATCTGGGCGGTCCCGTACGACACGCCGGCGGCGGTCAGGGCCCCGACGTAGAAGAGGTCGTCGAACAGGCCAAGTCCCCAGGCGCGCTGGTCCCAGGGCAGCGTCTCGGCGAGGTAGGCAGGGGCCGTGATGGCGGACGCGGTCGTGCCGAAGCCGATGATGATGCGCGCTGTGCAGAACATGGCGATATTCTGCGCCGCCGCCTGAATGACCGCCGCGGTGATTGTGATGACTGCTGCCCAGAAGAGGGCGACGCGGCGGCCGTATTTGTCTGTCAGCCAGCCCCAGAATAAGCAAGCGATGCATCCGCCGATGTAGATGGTTGCGACATTGAGAGAGCGGGTGGCGGTGGTCAGCTGGAAGTAGTCCGTATACTGAGACATTATATTGAGGCCACCCATCATGGCACCATCATACCCTTGGGTCTGATGGAATGGTTAGTAAATAGCCAGTTGGCAAGCTCGCATACTTCTGCAGACGGCGTCATGGTATCTTTGGCCTGTGGAAGCTCACTTACCGCCGCCGTGATCACACAGCATGCGAGAAGGATAAATGTGTTGCCGCGCGCCGTTTTCGGGTACCATATTGGGGCTTGGAACGGGAGAATATTACCCTGTGTGGCCTGATAGGGGATCTTCGGTGTGTCCACCATGGTCAAAGCAATTAAGAATAAAATACATGCTCGGCCGAGAAGATGTTTCCTCGTAGGAGATGCCCACAAGCCACGAGATGGTTGGGAAAGAAAAACGGCCACCTCTGGCCGTCTCCAAGCGTTGCAGTCGTTCCCTTTAAAGCCAGGAAACCCGAAGGACTACCGTACGCCCAATCAAACAAAGTAAGGTAGCAACGAGGACACGCAGGACAATACTTCCGATCGTTTGATAGCCAGCAGTCGCGTAACTCGCTTCAGGGTTTTTGAGATCTGGGCCCTGCAGATCCTCTACTTGAGATTCAATATTGCCACTGTAAAAGAAATAGGCGTGGCGAAATAAGAGAAGCCAAGATCGAAGCCGAGCATCCGCCTCTTCATGCCAGGCTTCGTCGATTGTTAGAGGGGGCCGGGCAGTTGTGCAGTGTTGCTTTTGTCAAGTCATCATATGAAGGTTTGGCCGAGAAAGTTAAAATGCCTAGCTACATACGTAAAAAGACTCATCCGGACTCTACCGTCAAGATGTCCTCACCCCCCCGTCAAATCAGGGTCGAGCAGCAGCAGGGTCATGACTCGACAGAGCTGAGTTCGCTGTCGCATGTAACGGGCGAGTGCGACGCCTGTCGATACAACCTTGCACTCGTTAACATTTGAAGCTAGCCAGCTCGATTCTGGATCTGTTGACCTCTTATCCTACCCTGGCGTTGCTGTTGGATTCGTAGTGTTTCTCGGACCTCGAAAGGACACAATCCCGACCAATCACCAGAGACTACCTAAGCCAGCAACGTCCATGTCGTTTCATGACCAGACTTTCAAGGCACAGGAATCATCTGTGCCGGTCCAGACCTCGGTGGGCTGTGCCCAGCGCAGTGCTGGACGGGACAAACTGCCATCATTATCTGACAGCACGACAGCACGACAGCAAAGAACATTCATCCCATGGTCTTTTCTCGGTGTGTCTCGCTCTTTCTGGTGCAGGAGATGCAAAAGACATAAAATTACATATAGAAGTTACTGCAGAAGTGTACAGTGGATGCAATCATAGCCAAGCCCTTTTTATTCCTCTTCCGGAGACATGTATCTTGTTCCATAGCACATTCCCTCGCCATCCTTCCTTCTTCGAAAGCAGGCGACCGAGTCTTCGATATCGCCTTGGAACATCGCGTAACGAGGCCCCTAGAAGATAAAGTACCGGTTGACATAGAAGCTCCCACGGTCGTTGCTGCAACCCGAGGCCTGGGGCTCCTTGCGGTTCCATGTGGGGCACGACACCTTGGAGTGGTCCTCATTCCAGAGGCAGAAGTTGCCGATCCCGGTCCCGCACCCGGTGAACTGGTACCAGTCGCCCTCGGACTCGAACCAGCCGCCGTTGAAGTCACACATGCTCTCGAGGAAGACGCCCAAGTAGATGTAATCACAGGCATTTTCGCCGAAAACCCAGAGTGCGTTATCAGCGTGGCCGTCCGTGTAGTTGGCCACACCGTGCCCGAAGCCAAAAGTGGTGTTCGTGACGGCCTGGGCGACGACGGCTGCGCCGAGCGAGGCCGCGAGGAGGTTGGCGGAGGTTGGCTTCATTGTGAAGACTGTGATGCGTTAGCTTCGGTTAATTAGTCTTTGTCAAAAGAGTGAGCCTCACTTATGTACTTTTGGATTTATGATACAGGTCCGCTTTGGTTCTGACTGCGAGGGATGGACGGAGGACTCTCGAATGCTGTACGAGGCTTCGACTACTGCATGAGTAGACCAGACAGAAGGACAGATTCTCTAAATTTTCAGGCTCATATTTATATCAGTTGGTGCTAGGTGTGGAACATAGACGGTGAACATGAGCCATTACTCTGTGTTCCACACTTACAGGCATCCCCGAGGCCGACAACCGTGATCAAGAGCTTACATGCATGTATCTTCGGGGATCGAAATCTTAGGAAATGGCGTCCTCGCAGAGGGATTTAGCTGAACACGGATTAAATGTTCCAGTCTCGGGCACTTGCTGACGGCTGACACATCCCATGGTGTCTCAAAAGATGCCTCTCGAGTCGCACTACCTCAAGTGATTTGAGGCAGCAATTAAACATGGTGGCAGGCCCTCACCATTGGACGAGAGTGCACTCATCTCATCATTCCCATCGACAAATTCTGCTACCGACAAAGACAACGAGAAGGAGGGAAGAAACAATCAGAGTCCAGCTTAGTGAAATGTAGTACCGGGGCACCAAGTGTAAGAACCTGCACGGCTTCGGGATTATCAGCCATCTCGGCTCGGACCCTCATGATGACTTGATGATGATCAGCCTTGTGCTACATTTGAGATCATCTGCTGACAAAAAGGCGGTTACCTAGGCAATACTCAGCTCAGTTGCCATGTACGACCACTAATTCAGGTCGGACGTGTACGGTACTTGGCAGGCTGCGACACGTCTCCTTCTCAGAACTCTTTCTAACAATGTCTACGATTTCAGGATAAGCTTTGAGGGAAAGGCCAGAAGAAGCGCTCCTCAGTCAGGACATCGTGACCCAGAGAAAATCAGATGCTGTCTTGGGGTCATGCAGAAAATGAGACAAGTTTGCCAGTGCCACAATTGAAGAGAGGCTGACTATGTGAATTAACGTTCTCTTGATGGCTCTACTTGTAAGTGTCACTTTTCTCTTGCGGTGTTCTGATTCAAGAGACGCGCAGCTCTCATCTCATGGGTCTCAGCTGCAATGCGTGCTTTTCTTCTGATTTCTCTCTTGCGGTTGAGCGCGGCCCTTTCCTCAGGGGTCGCTGTGAGATGCTGAATTCTGTGCCACATTTTGCCCAGAAATCGCTGACGCGTTTTGCGATGCTCACTCTACAAGCCGTGCAAACCTTCCGTCAATGGCGAGAACATGTTGCCTTTCCGGCTGAAACGAAGGTTGAATGGAGGGAATGAACTTTTGCGCCGGGGACCGACCCCGGACGCACGCCATGGTGAACACTGATCCACAGCTGATCTGAACATCGATCCCAGCCACAGATGGAAGGCTGATTCGGCAATCAGGCAAACCCATCCAAAGTATGTAGCATCTCGTGGGTTACGGATGTTGGCAGACCCCGGAATTACCATTAAGGTTGCCCATTCCAAATCGTCAATATCATCGATGTGCTGAGTGGAACCAACCTCACGGAGGTGCCTTTCGAATGCTTGACGACGAAGGAAACGAGCATATCTGAACCTGGCTGTGTGACTTGGCTTCGCATGTAACTCAGAGGGTCTGTATCTATCGTTGCGGCGCAAACGGAGGCCACTATCTTGTTTAGGGGTGACGCCATCATGTTTTCTAGAGTCAGAGCGATCATATTGTTTAGTGGCAAATCCAAAGTAATTGTACCACTCCTGGTCTGGCATTAAGGGACGAAGTCCAAGCCAGTATATTCCTATGTCTCCGGTATCGATCTACGGAGTTTGAGTTAAGTCGGGAACTCCTGATGTGAACATTGACTGAACCCTGTTGGGAATGTATTGAGAGATGACTCGAGCCCAATCTTCTGCCTGGCTAGGCATAACCAATAAAGAATTAGAAAGGCCGATATTTCTATTATTATAGGTGAAGAGGTTGCGCAAAATTTTGGCGAGTGATGTCTCGAAGAGTGTAAGAGGGCGATCACGATTGGCCGACCCTAGTCTGGGGCTGAGGGCCTCAGAGACGATAGTGACCAACTCCTCCTCAGACGGTGGATGAAGCTTATCTTGCTAGTCGGACATGATACAATGCCAAAGGCTTTCTGTGATGTCCAACCTTTGACGGCGCCCAGGTCGAGATCGACGGAATGTGATATTCGACTTGCCCTGTGTTTTGGACACAGAGGCAGGGCCTGATGGAGATGGAACAGTCGGAAGTGACCCGCCGGCAGGCGCAGGAACAGTCGTGTGCATCTTGAGTCGCTGAAGGACTGACACTGGGGCGACGAATGGTTCTCCGAGGAACGGTTTCTTCTCTCGACGCCGAGGTAATGGGCGTGGGGCGCTGTATCCTGTGTCGTCGGCGTCCATGAGCACGTTGAAGGTATTGCGAATGGTCACCGGGTCATTCCCGGATGACTGAGGGATTTGCTGAGGTTCTGGTTCTCTACATTCGAAGTCAGCGTGATCAGCACGGTCAGGGGCAGAAGCTAATTATTGATCATACTCAGCAGGTTGGACCAGAAGCTGGACAGCCTCATAGTGGTTTATTAAACCAGGGGACTTAATAGCAATAGTATTGTTAAATATCTAGATGGTAGTAGCTTCGTCGCCGTAGTAGTATACATGCCTTGATGTTAGTGTAATTATACTAAGCTAAAAGGTCCTACTAGATTCTTCGCTGATTATGTTAAGCAGGAGTGCGACTTAGTTGATAGGTAGGTTGCTTATAGTATTAGCTGATTCCTAGGTGGAAAGTCTAGAACGAAGGTTTAGAATATCTTTATTAATAATTTTAACTGGTAGTATAAACCTAAAAGGCTTAAGGCGCTCTTGGAATTCGTTACTCTATACAATGTCTTGGGTATAACTAGTAGTAACTTGTAAACTGAGTTAGGCGTTAAGACTGCTAATAAGAGCAAAGATACTATAGAGGTTCTGGGCGCTAGAAGTCCTAAGACGGCGGTACGGGAAGGCTGCTGGAGTTAACTAGTTAGTACCTCGCTTAAAGGATACACGATATAAATAGACTCACAGTCGCTAACGCTGAGCTGAGCCTCCTGGGAGGTATCAGGCGTAATGGAGTGGGCATCCAAGTCGGAGACCAAGCAGGTTTCCTCATCCAGGGACATCACAGAGTAGTCTGAAAGGGAGCCAGCTATAGGCAATCAATTAGCACTTTGGATCGTTAACTGAGACGACTCGGCTCACCATTGTCGTCGCTGAGCTCAGTATCTTGGTGAACAGCACCGAGCATGGAACCGAATTCATCGTCCAGAAAACGCATGGAAATGTCAGAGGCAGCTTCAGAGGCGTCCTCTCCGTCAGATGAGCATTCATAGACACTGCCATCCGTGTCTTCAAGGCCATTGAGGGCCTCAATCACACTCTCGCTAGAGTCGTCGCTGAGCACGACCACCTCATGAGTGCGTGAAGGAGTGGGAGCAGACACAGCCGTGACATTGGTGACGAACGCAATTGTGGCACCGGGCGCCTCAAGTTCGACAGTGCTGAAGGGGCATGCAGAGGTGAACCTCAACGTCTGGAGAGGCGCGTGCAGAGATGTGTGGTAGAGGCCGAGCTGATACCCAGCCACGGCGAGAGTGAGGTTTTTCATGTCGGTACAGCGAGAGATGGGGATAGCACGGACGGAGTTCCCAGGGATCGAACTGGATGTGCTGTGACAACGACCCAGACACAGGGCAGCGGCAGGAAGAGACTCGGATGACGATGAGGATGAGCCAAAACTCAGAACCAAAAAAATCAACACGAGGCACGGCGGGGAGCAAATGATGCTGAGGACGGTCTCAGATATGCGGGAAAGGGGGAAAACAAACAGACACGGAATTAGTGGAGGGAATGAAGAGGAGAGTGCTGGGGGTCTCAGACACGAGGAAGCGTCTGTGTTCAAGTTGATTTGAGCGCACTCGGGTCAGCCACAAGGAAGGAGGTGCGGTTTCCGATCAGGCAGCTGCTGCAGAGGGTGGGTAGGCTGGTACCAGCAGCACAGAAAGGGGGAAGGAGCCGTGGCATCCTGTCCAGGTATCTCATCCGTGAGTCATATCAGATAATTCTAACAGGCACGAGAGCGGATGTTTCATGGACAAGAATGATCAATGTGTACACTGCGACTCAATTGAGAGGATCACAAGCTACCTAACCACACAAACACTGCCTCGTCCCTACCCTCTAGTTGTCGCTCGACTCAACAAACCGGCCGGGCGAGAACTCCGCATCGTCATTGACCAACCAACCGACCTCCGACTGGTTCACCACACGTTCATTCTCAACAAAAGAGGCATGCCATGCCTTTAGCACCTTGTCGTCCAGGAAACCCCCACTGGACTCGATGACCCTCGCTGAAGGAGGCCTGTTAACAACCCCCAGGTCGCCAATGGTGATGAAGTAGTCCGTTGCGCGAGTGCTGATGACGTTCATTCGGTTTGCATCGTAGAGAAATCCGGCGCCACTTTCCGCGGTATTTACCGCGAGAAAAACAACCACAGCTTGCTCCCCGCCCTGGACTCTGTCTGCTGTTGTGAGAAGGATCTCGTGCGGAACATCGTTGACTGACACACTTGCTCCAAGTGCTGCCATGATTTTATGCTGCTGGGCAACATATGGGGTGACGATGGCAACGTCGTTAAGTTGGAGATCCCCTCCTGGTAGTAGTCGGTTAAGCAGACGGACGAGAACATCTGTCATCATGTCGTTCGATCGGGACTTTGAGACTTCGGTGTACTGGACCTGAGTACCAGATATATTGACAAAGACAGGCAAGGTTTGCCCATCCCTGGCCGGGGCAACACCAAGCACCCACCGAGCCCATTCCTCACAAGACAGACTGAGGCGGTGATGGCCACTGGCTGTGTCGCTGGTATCAGCGTACGATAGCTCCATATGGTTGCCTGACAGTCCCAATCGGTTGTAGAATATGTCCTTCGATAAGTCGAAGAGACCGCGCGCCATGCGGCGCTGTACCCTAAGCACGAAGACTGGGAAACCGTTAACGATTGCACTGGATAATAGCGATTGCATGTGCTGCGGCGCGAGGGAGTTGATGCTGTGGGTTTTGCCCGCTCCAACGTTGTAGCATCCACCCGCGGACAAGGTCGGCGGTACCAACTGCTTCGGGTCTCCAACCAAAACAAGGCGACGGCCGATTCGCCACAACTGTAGTGTCTCGGGCACAGTTGCGCAGCCTGCCTCGTCCAGGAAGTACTCGTTTGCTGTTTTGGTGAATTTTCGTACCAGTGGGCCGGCGCCCACATGGGTGGTGGAGAAGATTGCAGATGCTCTCCAGTAGATCTGTATCAGTAGCGCCTTGACAAGACCGCCCAAGCTTCTACCAGCCGAAGTGGCTGGCACATGCTCATCTCGCAACTGATTGTCCGGGTCGCGGTTGCCATCATCAGCATCGTCGCCGTTGAAGAAGCCGTTGGGTTTGGTATCGCCTTAGGAGGTTTTCCCAGAGGCGTGGGCATCCACCTGTGTCTGAATTAGATTTGTGACCTGTTGAATCAATGGCGAGCGGCGCACCTGTATCAGAGCCTCTGTGCCGCGGGGAAAATCATTGATCTTGCCCAGAAGAAAGGGGACGGCGGCGACAGCACTTCCCTCCCGTGCCCACTCGGCGACATCTGTCGCTGGTCTCAGTGAATGAGTTGTAATGCGGGTCTGATTCCCACTCCTCTTTGCCATGCTGAGAGCGCAGGAACCTAAGCACGATGGCAATCTCGATATGCGGGGGGCAATGGTGTAGTGCAAGGAAGTTTTGCTTGCAGTGCCTGATCGAAGATTGAAAGGTACCGATTTAAAAGACCGTAGTGGCTCCGTTGGTCGGAGCTTGGCAGACGAGCTTGCGGTTGGCGCAGGTCCGGAAAGCAGCAATCATCGCGATGAACTAAGTCTTGCCCGTGCCTGGGGACCAAAGATGAGGGGTCTTCATCGGGGATCATGCGCAGAAAGCTTGACTGCAGGGTATGTAGGAAAAGTCTGGTTGGGAAGGGTCTGGCTAGGAGGATAGGAAGGAGGAGGATAGGAAGGAGGAGGATAGGAAGGTGGAGGATAGGAAGGAGGAGGATAGGAAGTGACTGGTTAGGAAGAGACTGCTTAGGAAAGGTCTGCTTAGGAAAGGTCTGGTTAGGAAGTTAGGAGGGGTCAGGTTGGGAAGATAGGAAGAGTCTGGTTGGGGGGATAGGAATGGTCTGGTTAGAAGGAGAGCAAGGGTCTGGTAGGGAAAAATGTCAACAGCGAAAGGGTCCTCATCTGCTAGGAGGGGGACGGGGAGTTGGGATCAACAAGAGCTTGAATTATTCAAGCCACAGACAAAAAAGTCGATAGCCATTGCTGAGAGCTGAAGGTTCAAGGTGTCCGTAGCTTACCTACTTAATACCTAATCAACCACTCGGGGGCTCCCAGATGTCAATTAGCTTGGTCAGCAGGTTGGTTTCGCCTAGACCTTGGGCGCTTCTGGCCCAACGCAGACCTCCAACCTATCGACACCATGCAACAACCAACCTCACGCCTACGGATCTGCCAACTACACCGCACGTGAGAAAACCAAACCAACAAGACCCAAGCAATATGTCACTGCAGACTCGGCCACTATACAACATGCATCGAGAAGACCTTTGATAGCGAGCCTCCGGACGAGCCTGGCCAGTGGGAGGCATGGAGCAATCGAGAGAGGTGCAGATTGGTGACAATTTGGAATTTGCCGGCTCATTGGGCCATTTGTTTCTAAGTTGAAATTATCAACCAAATCTCTTGGACATTTGACGTTTACGGTTTTGGACAATGTTGTTCTGGGAACCAGATTGACCTTTATCTTGTCTCGATGGTTACATTTACCGGTAGCAGCTTTGACCTGCTGAGGCTCCATCACGATCGGACGAGGAGACCGAAAGGTTGTCAGGTTGAGCACATGTACGCCAAGCTGGTTGTGACCCGTCATTGGTATTGGCAGCACTTCATGGAACCAGTAAATGCTGCGAGACGTGCAGAAGTTGAATTTGTCAGATGGGCTGTTGGGTGCTTCCTGCAATGTTTCACTGGTCGAACTGTGGCACGCGGGCTGGGCATATTGGAGGCACGCTGCGCTTCTATTTCTAATCATTCCGTCGGGGCCGACCTCATGCAGCTGTGGAGGAGTGCGTTGGGGTTGAAACATCTCCAAAGTCTACCGGTGATGGGTATTATAAATCTCGATGATAGAATCTATTGCGTGCTCGTGTGGAGAGATGGGGTAGTGTCAGCCACACGCGGCCCAATTTCTCAAAAGTCGCCGGTGCAGGTATTTCAAGCAGTGTGATCCGCCTACAGCAGACAGTTTTAGGGAATTTGTAACAAAGGGCATAGAATACTATCTATACCCGCACACTTCATAGCACCGTCACAAACGTCAAAAAATCCAAGTGAATATGGCAGCCGCCGCGGTCCAACAGATAACCACAAACATTGGGCTCGGGTCTGCCGACCAGGACAAACTCCAGGCCCAGCTCGCCGGCGCACCCAAGCCGACATCTTTGAAGCCTCATGACGTCAACACAATCTTGAATTACTACAAAGAGAATGAGGACGGGTCCCCACCTCACCCGACCTATGTCGACAGGCCCGAGACATATGACCGGCCATTTGAGAGCCACTCCGTCACTGTCCGCGACGTCAGTGGACACCAGGACGAATACTCTCTCGACGGCAATGGATTCCAGTTCCACAGCCACACTGCCAACGAGAAAGACTTCCTGGATGACGAGCAGATCAAGCAGGGATACTACAAGGAGACAGAGCAGCTGCTCAAAGACGTGTAAGTGCCGAGACTTGCACGCGCACACCAACATTTGTGTCCCGACTGACGAATCTTCCATCACAGAACCGGTGCAACACGGGTCTTCATATTTGACCACACCATCCGCCGCCAGCTGCCCTCCGATGCCAACTCGCAGGCCGCCCGCAGGGGCCCAGTCCAGCGAGTGCACATAGACCAGTCCTACTCGGCCTCGATCTCGCGGGTCCCTCACCACCTCCCGGAAGAAGCGGACCAGCTGCTCAAGGGCCGGGTGCAGATCATCAACGTATGGCGCCCAATATCGACTGTGCTCAGAGACCCCCTCGCCGTCGCGGACGCGCACTCAGTGCCCGACTCCGACCTCGTCCCGACGGGCCTGATCTATAGTAAGCCGAAGCCGCGAAGGGGCGAGACGCTGCAGGTGAGGCATAATGATGCGCATCGGTGGTATTACAAGAGTGGCTTGACGCCGGGGGAGGTTTTGCTGATCAAGTGCTTTGATACCAAGACGGATGGGCGGGCGAGGCGGGTCCCGCATACGGCGTTTGTGGATCCGGACACTGACCGGGAGGACGTCCCTATCCGGGAGAGCATCGAGGTCAGGGCGTTGGTGTTTCATGAGAATGACACGGCATAAGTCAGAACGATGGTGGCTCGTATGAGCTAAGATTGACAGGCAATGAGGTTCACAAATTGTACGATGTTTAAGGATTACGTAGCAGCAATGTTCAGGCGGCGTCCGAGTCTGCTTTCCCGCAGATCAAGACGCACGGGGTTGCCTCACAAAATACCTGAAAGTGTATGTCCCCCATTTCTCATCGCCCGCCGGCGGCTTGATGTCCATCTTGCCAGCCCACTCGTCCAGATCGATCTCGAGCGTCTCATCGACCTCAAACCCACACTTAGGAAACAGCCCAGCCCCAGCCTCGCTCGAGTGGACCCAACAAATGACCTCCTCGGCATCCGCGCGGTCGGCGCCCCGACGGACCAAGGCGCGGCCAATGCCTTTGCCCTGGTGCTCGGGGTGCACCTGAATTCCGGCGATGAATATGCACCGCGTCCCCGGCGGCATGATCTTCCTCATGAACTGGGCAAAGTGGTCGTCCGTGAGCTCGCGCAGCTGCTCCAGGGGGTCGAGGTCCGCTGACCCGGTCTTGGCGTAGTCCGACGACACGGAGTTGGCAGGAGGCTTGGTAGACCCCGGGGGCTTCTCAACAGTGCCCGCGGAGCCGGGGTCCCTGTCAAACCCCCGGAACACCCAGCCGACAGAACCTACGATCTGGCCCGTTGCGTTGTCGACTGCCTTGGTCACCTCGACCTTTTGGGGCAGGCTGAGCCAGTGCCTGATGGAGTCGGGGGTGCCGGCCGCGTGGTCGTATGGCTTGGTCGGATGGGCTGCTTTCAGTTGCGTGTGTCTGTCTGTGTCGAAGGTGAGGCCGGATATTGCAGTGAGCTCTGGAATATCTTCTTCGACAACAGGCTGAAGGGAAAATGAGGGCGTCTTTGGGGCCGCCATGGTGACGTTCTTGTCTCAATCGCGATTTGATATGAGAGATGACATGTGCATTTTCTGAATAAAAGCCTTTTGCAGACAGGGTGGAATCTATATCGACTTGTAGAATGTCTGTCAATGACAAGCACTTGCTCGCCGTGATATGGCAGGAGTGTTGCTTGCTTGGCATTGGGAGATATACTGATATGCTCTTGGGTTAGTGATCTGCTATATTAATCGAAATCAGCTCGCCGGATGACTCTTGGCCGGTTGAAACCCGCAGATGCGCTTGACTGGATAAAGCCAGTCTGATATGCAAAGGAGCTATCCGCTACTCATCTCCAACCGCCCAGCTAGATGCTGCGCATGATGCTTCGGGTCAACTTGATATTCAATCAAACCTCGAAGTGATGTTCTCGAAACATCGTAACGTGTCGCTGATCAACACGCCAATTGAATCTGTGAATTTTCAAAGGAGAAGCTAAATACGGGGTATCCTATTAGAAGGTGCAGCTTGTTTACCCGGTCCTGCTCGAGACCTCGTGATCAATCTCATTCTTCAAGAGATAACGTCCCTGTCACTCGTTTCCACTCGCTCTCAGTATATTTCCACAACTTCTCTGCCGTCCCGTCCATTGTGTAATTTGCGAGGAGCTCCTCAACTTTCGCATCAGCACTCTCGCCGTACGTATCCACAGAATAGATACCGCTTCCGCCATTTCCATCTACACCTTTCGCAACGCTCACCCCCTCGGACAATTCCACTCCCGCTGCGCCCCGCTCATCTGCTGTTTCCTTGGGGGGATACCGCGCACTAGTGCAGTAGAAAGTATGCCTCTCGCCAACTTCTACAATGGGCGTGTAGCCAGTCATGAAGAACAAGGTCTTGGAGACGAAGTCCACGATCCTCAAGATGGCGCCATCGCCACTCCTGATTATGTTTGTCTTGACCGTTCCAGGGAATGCGTGGACAAACGAGACATCCGGAGCCTCCTTCGCCAGAGCGGCAAGGCCTAATGTCATCATTGTGGCACCATGACCCCTTGCGGCTGCGAACGGGACCTTGCCTTCCTTCGCCTGCCAGTCATCATCGTAGACCCTGCCCTCCCTGGCACCCGTGAAGGAGGAGACGACGCGCCGCAGACCTGTGGCTTGCTGGAGCAGTGGAAGCAGGTTCTTGGCCATCCGCATGCGACCGAGATAGGTGAGGCCCATGAGATAGCTCGTGCCTTCTTCTGTCTCTGCGGGCATTTTAGCTGTGTTGTCAACATAGGCGCATGAAGTGTAGTCTTTTGCTCACGTTTGTTGAAATTCAGTGTCCCTTGGCTCATGAACAGCACGTTGATGGCCGACTCCTTGTCCCTGATTTGCCTGCAGACATCATCGACATTGCGGAGCAGGCTGGCGTCCGACCTGATGAATGTGTACTGGCCTTCCGGGTTGACACTTTTCAGGTCTGCGTCCAGACGGTCGCACGCTTCTTGGGAACGCCCGACAATGTAGATGCGAGGCTTGGATGTGTGTCTTGCAAACTCACGGAGTGAAGTCTCGCCAATACCCGATGTGGCGCCGGCAAACACAGCGACTAGCCCTGCCGGATATTTTACAGTGACCTGAGCATTTGATTGCTGGACCTTGTCAAGGGCTACCATTTTGAGATATGGCAAGTTGAGTACGGAGGGACTGGTGAATGTGCAAATGTGTGTTGAATGTTCTTATTCGGTTTGGAACGGAATGAATTCATATCATACAGGAGAGATCTTGGGATCATTAACGTTTGTCTCACGCTGCCTACACCCATCTTATATTGAAGCCCTAGCACTAGTCCATCGGGCGAGGATTGGGGCTAGGCATTGAATTGCACCGACCGTCAACAATACAGTAGTGCAGTGAATACGAATGGAGGCTAGCGCAGGATGCAGCGCATCAGTGCGGAACGATCAGTCTGCCCGCCCAGCAAACAATGTTTCCCCATGAACGTGCAACATCTCATAGTGCGGGTTGGATCGATCATATGTCATGGCTTGATCGGTGAAATCTAGGTCATGGGTTTGTGGGGGTTGTTTCTTGTCCTCTCAGTATTTGCTTGACAGTCTTCACTTAGAGATGGCGCATCAACAGAATGTTTTTTTTAGATCCCCAAACTTGCTAACACACAATTCGTCAATGCATACAAACATTTGAAGGCTATGTCTGCCTGGGGCTGATCAAAACAGAAATGGACTCAACACGTTGACCTCTGCAAGTGTGAGACAAAGCCACTCGACCTACACCATCAGATTTGTGTCAGCTGCCTGAGGAAAGACCAAACACAAAGACAGTTTGCCCGGCTTGGTGGGTCTGCAGAGCAAAGAATGGAATTCAGCTATTTATAACCTCACCGACAAGCCTTGACACCTCCTGGACTCGTTCACCACATCGTGTCTACCACAAGATCATAATTTCGCCTCAGTGCCACTACAGTGAACATCAGCGACGTGCTTCAGAGGAGCCTCAGAGAACCGCATTCAGCAGTACATCATGGCGCAACAACCGAGACCAAAGACCTCGGAGTTTCCGCCGTTGCCCGGGGAACTCAGTGACCAAGCCATCGACCTCACAGCATCGCCTCAGGCATGCGGGGGTGATACAAACGCTCAAGCGACAGGAGGCCAGGACCAGACAGCTGTCCGGCAACGGGTGGGAGGCTGTAGATGTGGGCCTCCACGTGATGGAACCTCGGTTGATGACCTGAGCGATGAGGCCTTGAATGCGGCGCTGGCCAGACTCGAGAAGCAGGCATATGCACTTGCCGAACGCATGACAGCGCCGTGCAAGTGTGCAGAGAGTTCCAGAACTTCTCAGACGAAGGATCCCCAGCAACATTCCCCGCCCCATTGACCTCGATGCGCCTGTTTCAGCGACTGTCGCGAGGGTTAAGTGCAGGCCATACGGCGAATACACATCGACCTGCGCCAGCAGAACTCGGAGGATGAGACGGAAGGACAAGCCATGGTGGTTGGCAGTTGATCGTGCCAAGAAACGTAGACGCAATCCTGAATCTACGTCAAGATCCAGGTGTATTACGCACCATTCATTAATTGGGCATGCTGCGGGGCTCCATGTTAGCCAATGTGGATGTTGGGGACATGAGGATTTGGGATGACCGCCGGGAGCAGGTATTGGGTGTGTCTCGTCCAACTAGAGTATTCGTCGAGTGCGACGACAATTGGGATGAGGATACAGGTGGGCACAGTCAACATGTGGAAGATGACGCCTTTGATCCTCTCGATGGATCTAACTTGTACCAGGCTTCCGCTAAACGATCTGCGGCCAGAAGACACGGAAACAGACAGTGTCTGAAGCATCCCGAGTACAAATTGGACTGGTGGACCATATAATTCTTTCTCTTCCAGTCGGTCGTGCTTTTGCATGCCGGAGCTGAGCCTTGCCGTGTATTCTGCTTGTAATTGTGGTTCGCAGGCAAGTACCGTGGCAGCGCTGAGTGTGGGGTGGACGACCCTTGCGACCCCATTGATGCCCAGGTCAGATCTCAAGGAACACATCATTAAGCAAAATTCACCATCAGGGACAGGCAAAAATATTGTGTTGGGTGCTGAGGCATCGGAGACAAGTCCGAGCAGCCTGGCAAGTTTTCCATTTCAACCCGGCCCAGTGAGTGATAACCGCTCCAAACGCACGACACACAAAACCCCCGTCGCCGTCCTCTAATGGCGCGCCTCCGCATATGCGAGGGGAAAGATATAAACAGGAAATGTGTGGAAAAGAAAAACAGACGGAAACAAAATCAACAAGGCCGCCTTGTCCTGAGCTTATATGTGCCCGGGCAAACTAAAACTCCGAATCCTGACCAGTGGATATGCGTAGAAAGAAAACAGGAGACACATGTGGGAAGAAAAGTCCAATGACCCAAGAGACGCCGCAGATGCTGAAGCAAAACAAAGAACTGACCCGACGCTACCCACCCTCACATTCCATCGATCAGTGTCCCCAACCACAATATGCAAAGCCTTCGAGGCCCGAGGTAGCAATGCCACAGCAACCTTCGCGCCAAGGCGTTTGGAAGCGAAAAAGGGTATATGAAGTGCCTGAACCGAGCGGGATACAGGCCTGGCCAAAGTACATGAAAACGATAGTAGATAAAAGAAACGAATGGTGGACGGCTGCCTTTCTTCCCCTTCCTCCCAACGCTGGCGATATGCATGAACTGCGATCTGCACCGGGGCAAAGCCACAGTGCAGCATCAGAGGGGGATGTGATGAAGCTGATTCGCTCGACGTGAATAACTCATCGCAGCCCGGAGTCTGGTCCTGTCGACAAGCCGGACAGGACGGAGGGTAACTCGCAAGAGTCGTGACGCACTCACGAACAAAGCACATCGCACCCCATGCCCTTGGCAATACCCTGCCAATCCCAGACGCGCACCCATTCGCCACGCTCCATGCAGCGCCATACTTCTTCGAGAAGCTCGGTGACCCTCTCCGTATTTCGCAAGCCCGTATAGCCCTTGACTGTTCTCACCGCCGTCCTTATCCTCTCCTGCTGCTCAGGCGCGAAGCAGGCTGTACCGATCACAAGGCAAGGAATCAGCAGGAGTTTCTGCGAAGGATCGCTTGGTTTGAATGTTTCGAGGATGTTGAGGGACTCGTTGACGGCAAGGGTGATACGAGGGTCGTAGTTAGGCGGCTGACGGACTGGCGGCGGGGATTCGGCGACGTATGGGTGACACTCTAGACTGGAGGTGTGTTGGTGATGTTTGATTGGCGGCGGAGCTTGAGAGATGGTGTAGTTGGCGATGGTGTGTCGGCGCATGGGTTGATGTGGCATGTTGGAGGCGGAGGTGCGCGGCCGTATCGATGGCGACGAGGCGCAACTGTTGTTTGCGGATCTTGGAGGGGTGTTCGTCGAGCCGCCGAGAACCGACGAGTTGTGGAGCAGCGGCAGAGATGACGAAGGCGGCGGGGACATGGGCGATGGTGGATATATGGTCCGGAACAAGTACACCCACATCATCTGTTTGTACAGGAGACCAACGCGGTCTCGACTGTCGCCTGGCGGCCACGACGGCGTCCAGTCCCGGATTCCTGCGTCGATCTCGGCAGCTCGGTACAGGCCCGTGTAATCGACAGCTGGTTCCACCCCAGCGGCCATGTTGGCCCTGATTGTGTTCCTGAGCGACGTGATTTGACACAGGTAATTGAAGAGGCCATCGGCAACACCCAGCAGCCGGGGCGGATGAATGGACACGCTGGGCGTCCAGTCTTCCGATGCCAGACGTGGGGTGTGCATGTCAGGGTAGCGAACGAGCTCGTCGGCGAAGATGTGATATTGGAAGAACTCCATGATGAAGCTCAGGAACGCTGGATCCTCGGGCGGTGAGTGCTGGATCAGACGTTGGTACCCTCCAAGATGAACCCTGTGCTCGCCACGGGGGTTGCCCTCTGCAAGAGCCTCCAGGAGCAAACACAGCATCTGACCGTACCGAGCAGACAATATTGTCGAGTACTCGGTGTCGTCTCTGTCCGAATTTAAACTTGAGCGTGCAAGATCCTCATAGAACTTCTCCATCGCTTTCTCGTGGTGATAGTCAGATCGCTGTTGAAGCGCATCAAGGCTGGTATTTGGGTTGTCGGCTAGAATCTTTGCGCCGTATGGCGTTTCGAAGTCGAGGTGCTTGCTTGAGAGGGCGAGGATGGAGTGCATGAGGCCGCGGTGTTTTGTGGCGATCGGAATGAGCAGGTCCTTGAACGCATTCTTGTGCTCGCCCTCCACTGTCAGCACCGTGCTCAGATGGGCGTGGTAGTGCTTCCAGAAAATCATGTCCTCTGCGTTCTCGAGCCCGTGAAATATGGGCTGCATGGTTATCACCGGCAGGGGCTGGGTAAGGCTCAAGCTACCTGAAACGGGTCGTCAGCACTGCAAAGTCATGGTTCCGCGCATCTCTTCTCGTACCTTCGGCAGCCTTTTCCTTGCCGCTTTTCCATATCTGCTTCTCGGGATAGCCTTCGCAGACAACGGCGTTCTTCTCACAGTTCATACCTGCCAGTCGTGGTCAGCAAAGAATGTACATATGGGGAGTCGCAGGACCTGGTGACGTAGACATACATCTAGGTTTTGCCTCATCACACTTCTTCTTGCGTTTCCTGCAGGTCAGGCATCCCGTCTTGGACCGACCCTTGGTGATCTTGTTGGTGGAGACGACTGGGGTGAGGGGATGTTTGCGCGGCCTCCCACGGGGTCGCTTCGCTTTTGGCTGGGCTGAAGTCGGGCTGGTGTTGCTCGGAACAGGGGTCGGAGGGGCCTCCTTGATCTCGTCGAGGCGGATGTCCTCGTCCATGGGTTCGACTTTGGGGACCGCGACGCCCTCGTCCGACCCTTGGTCCCAGTGCATGTCTTGATCACCCACAACATGGGTCACGTTAACGTCCTCTGCGTTCTCGCCGTAGATCATGCTCCAGGAGTCTGCGACGGAGGAGGATTCCGATTGTGACATGGGACGGGCGGTGGCCGATTCTGCGGTGGACGGACACGGCCCGTCGTCATGCGAGTGGCCAACAGCCATGTCCATGCCCGTGCTGATGGGCGACAGCTGGCCGTTCAACGGGTGTCGTACGGTCGCCGAGGATGCAGTCGACGCGGATGCGGGAGCAGGAGCGCAAGTAGAGCTCGTGGTATTGTGAGAGATGGAGGCTGGATGGATATGGTGAAGGGCGTCCATCCATGGGGGGGATTGTGGAAGTAACATAGAGTGGCGCTCATCCGAACCCAGGCTTCCTACGGTGTTGGACGCCGACCACGACAAGATCCTATCTTGGGCACCAAGACGAAGGGAATGTTCCATAGCTCCAAGATGGAAGGACTAAGCATGCCAACGAGCAGACAGACAGGTGGTTCCCGAAGCGGTCGTGCGTGGTGGGAGGCGAGACGGCGTGGGGGCTCTGGGCGGGAGTTGAAGTTGAAGTTGAGGTTGAGGCTGAGGTTGGTTGAGTAAGGTTGAGTGAGGTTGATGGAGGGTGGGTGATAGGTGGGACTGGTATGTAGAAGAGACGCAGGGAGCGGAGATGTAGATAACAAGAGACGATGCAGTCAAGCCTCTCAAATATGGCAAGGTGCCAGACGTGGTTGGGCGGCCGATCACGATATGCCTGTCCGGGCTCTTGGAGCTATAGGTTGTGAGTGCGGGAGCAGGACGGGCAGGACGTCGGGATGTGCATGGATACTGTGGAGCAGGTGAGGAGTCGACGATCCAGCAAGGACGCCCGTGTCGGCGAGCAGGACGCAAGATAGTACCGTACTGTACGGTACTGTATGACCGTATACGGCTTGTCGGATAAAAGTGTCGAGCGTCAGGCGTCAAGCGTCAAGCGCCGTGCGCTCACCTGGTTGATGTGAAGTCTCAAACACACGAGGGCCAAGGAACCATGAGACATTCAAACCCTCCAGCAAGCACGAGTTTTCGGCCTCGACTTGACTCGACTCGACTCGACTCGGCTCCGTTCAGCCTCCCTCCACACAATGCATACACACTGGCGTGCACCCTTCAAACGCACTCACGTACACACGCACACAAAACAAATACACACAAGAGGAGCAAATTGGCTAGGAGACGAGGCGTCTCTTCTCCTCTTGAAGCAGGCCACCTGCGAGAGAGCAAGCGACCAGTTGAGTGAGGGTCGGGAAATGGCCGAGACGGATGCAGAGGAGAGGAGTCTCGAGGAAGCCCGTGACCGCGTGGGTGACACAAGGCAGGAGGAGGAAGAGGTGGTGAGGTTGGCGGCGAGGGATCAACCACAATCTCACAGCAGCAGGATGGAGGGGTTTGGAGTGGTGCTTTTGGTTGGAGGGGAGGTGGAGAGAGAGGTCTTATTTCTCCTTGTGGTGTTGAGAGGGTGCCGCCCCCCCTCTCGAGCCCCGGTCCATACCCATTCTTCAAGCTTCCCATGTCCCTGCCGGTGCCATCGCCATTGCCAGCTTCCCTGCCCTTGTCAAAATGGCCGCTGCGTGGTGTACGTAGTATATCGTATCGTGGGCATGGGGTTTGACGGGGGCAAGGGGGGTCGGGAGCCATGGCGGATGGACCATGACCAGTCGAGGGACAAGAAAGACCTGACCAGAAGAAGTACTGTGTCAGTGTGTCAGTGTGTCAGTGTGTGTGTGGCCTACGGGCAGAACGGGATAGACACATCTCGGTACGTGCAGTGGTCTCTGGACGCGATTCATTTAGACCGTAGCAGCCGACCGAGCAGGGATGACCTGCTGATCATGGACTAGCAGATGGGGATTGGGCCAGTGCTGGATGCAGGAAGGGACAGGGTCTGGTGATATCACCCAGAAGGGTGTGGGGGGAGGGGGTTGCGAGAGTGGGAGTCTCGTCGGTATTGTGTGTCCACAATATGGATAGATGGATGGGTGGATGGATACTGCAACTGATACGAGGGTCCGACTGCTACTCCAGACTCGTCAGCTGGCCCCAAAACCCCCAGGAGCAGCGTGGGCGTGGGCGTGGGCGTGGGCGTGGGCGTGGGCGTGGGCAGAGACAGCCGGGGACCCCCAAGGTTGGCGGCGACGACGTTGGTGATGGTGGTGGTGCTCACGACGTGCCAGAGGAGGGCCAGGCGAGGCAGCTGCTTCAGTTGCTCTGCGACAGAAAGGCAGGGGTGGGCGCAGGTGCAGGAAGGAGCCAAGAGCAGAGCAAGAGCAAGAGCAAGAGCAAGAGCGAGAGAGTGGGGTCTGCTGTGCGACTGTTTACTACTCAGCACTCCGTACAGCACCGTAATTGCCCACCCCTCCGATTACAGTCTGTGCTCCTTCCTTGGGACCGTCGACCGTTGACCGTCGCTAAGATGTACCTACCTATTGTCATTGATGAAGCACCAAACAGAAGCAGAGGCTTGTCCTCAATTCCGAGGAAGGGGCATCGGAATGGCCCGCTTGCTCAGATGCATGCTCTGGTCTGGTCTGGTCTGGTCTGGTGCTGTGACGGTCGTGTGTCCTGTCTGCTGCTGCTGTGTCTGCAAGCTGCAGGATGCACCGTGCAAACCACTTACTTGCCTGTGCGAGCGGCATCTGCCCAGCACAACGTGCACCGCCGACCAGAGAAGATGTCCTCGCGTGCACGGTCCACCCAAAGTCACTCCAGTCACTCTGGTCACTCTGGTCACTCTGGGGCCGGCTCCAGTCGCCTTCTCCATCAGCACCCGCAACGGCTGCAATCAAACAACTGACTTCCAATCGTGCCAGGGGAGATCGGGGGAGAAAGGGAAAAACTCTTCAACGGCGACGTTCTGGTGCGCAGGAAACACCGGACCCGATGCACGCCACCCTTAACCATCACACTCGTCCATCGCCATCACCATCACCATCACCATCACCGTCAGCAGCAATTACCTCCCGTCAACTCTAATTTATTAGGCAAGGAGCAGAAATAAAAAAAGGAGCGAGACAAACCTTCACTCAACACGTACAAGCCGACAAGACTAGCCCCAAGGCCCATCCTCGTTCTCGTCACATCAATCACAGTGACCAGTCCCTTGGACCGTGCCGACCGCCTTCGCTTGGCATCCACACCTCCAGCATTTAGATCGAACGCTACGTTATTGGCCGCATGATCTACGCTGCAGGACGTTCTCATTCCAGCTTAGGCCTCGGATACCGTCACAGTCAAAATACCCGAGACTGACATTCTCCCAGAGTCAGCCTCTGCCAAACCCTAGCTTGCTGGGCCTATTTCGCCCAACAATCCTCCTATCGCTTAACATGACCGTCTTGTCGCGCCATGGACGCGGACCATGGCTGTACATGGCTGTAAACCCCATATCTATGTACACATCTATGTACACGGTAGCTGGGATGCCGGCTAAACACTCTCCATCCAGCAGTCTCACGGGTCAAAGCTCACACGCGCCGGCCAGAACAGAGCCGACAGCCACGACAGCGTGAACCTGGCTTGGTGGTCAGTCATCGTTTGAGCACTGATTCATCGCTCGGGGCAATGTCAGGCGACGCCATGTCATGCAACTCGCTTCTCCCAACTCCGCGTACCCAGAGCTTCTGTTCACTCGCCCAGCCCGGGGCCGTCCGACATGGCAATTAACACCAGCTGCATCTTGAACAAACATGCAGCCCGGGCCCAGCCACAATCTTCTCGATAGTGCGCTGTGTATGTCCTACAGTGCCTTGCAAGACAACATTAACGAGCCCATACGCGGTAAACACCCCTTGGGCCTCCCCCATCCCCCCCCACTCAACTCTTCATTGGCTGTGCTAATGCTCGTCGTAGATTTACATCGACCCCTTCATGCAAGTCCCTCACTCTCCGCCTGCACACTGAGATGGGCCCATCGACCAGGATGTGGACCCTCCCAACGAGATGGCAAGGCATCGGCGCAGTTTCTGCTCCGTGCGCTGGCCATGGCCGAGCCCCCACCGCAGAACCGCACAGTTGGGCGGGTCCAGATAACAGTACCACAGTTCACCCGGAGCGGACTGTCCCCAGGCCACAGGTCGGGGTCACTGAGATGCGAACTATTGTAAGCCTTCCGTATTCGGTAGCTGGGCACTCGCAGGGGCTTTGAGATGCTCTTTCTCTCTCTCTCGCTCGCTTTTTGCGAAGGTCACCTGAGTGAGCGGTGCCACAGACGGCCCGACGATGCCAAAAAGACGGCCCCAGTCCATGCGCCTGTCAGGACCACCGCCCTGGTTCCGAAACTCGACCCCATACTGGGGACCTCAATGACAGCAAGTAAGTGCATGACCAGCGGAGGCGCCCTTCCAACCAGGCCTTCCAACCGCTCTCAGCCTGCCACAAAGCTCTTCCCTTTTCAAACCTGGTACATTTCTGTCAGAAAGGATCAGATCATCACAAACGTGCCAGCTCCTTTTTGTGGGACCTGTGACAACCCAGCTTTCAACCTCGGGCCTTCTGCAGCCTCAAAATCGCCTGTGCACACCTTCTTACTGACTGACTGACTCGATGCCTCGGCCTCCCACGCGGTGTGACGTGCTGCAGAGGCTGTATGTATCATGATATCATCCCTCACAACTTTATGTGCGAGAATCAGCATCTCGAAAGGTCCCCCTAAATTCTAACTGGCACCACAGGTTGGGGTGGCACAACGTCGTGGTATTTCCAGACGACGACGACACCGGATGGCTCGAGTCGCATCCCCGATTCCCCTCCCCTTCTTGCCGTGTCAGCTCGGACTGGTAGATGCCATGTTGGGACGCGCCACACCCATACTTGCCGACCAGGGCGGGGTCCAGAATGTGCTCTTGAACAGGCCGATATGCATGCATGCGAGCTCGCCGCGCTGTCTGGATCAATCGCAGCACGTCCCGAGATTTGAGCTATGGCGGAGGCGTCCTGGCTGGCTTTCGCCGCAATATTGGAACGCCAATCTTGGAACAAATGTTGAGCCTCATACTGTTGGTGGCCCCAACCTCGCTCACCGCACACATGCAACGGAGGGTTGGCCATCTTGTTGCAGCAAGCTTGCCCCGTCGCGATGTCGCATTCCAAGCAGGACTGCGGCATTTGGTCAGCTGTGGATTTTGGCCCGGTAGAAGTGAAAACAAGTGTAGCCTACGGCTGTTCTCCGGAATGTGATGTGTCATTTACCAGACACAGCAGCAATATCCGTATGCTGGGGCCGACTGACTACCGAGCGGCCGGAGGGACGCAGGGCTTAACCACCATCGAACATTGCCTTCGTTCTCGTCACGTTCTGCCCATTGACTAAAATGCCGGCTGTTACTCGCCATGGGGCCTTTGCCACAACATGCAGTGCCAGAAGCCTTTTGAGGTTCGCATGAAGCAGAACGGGATGTCTGTGTCCATCCTAGCCATCGGACTCGCAGGGGATTCCGGCCATCTAGTGCATGCGGATGGGGAACTCTGGGATCCCACTCCTGCCATCGTACAGCCTGACTCGTGCTTCATCCGCTGGCAGCACCAAGCACCCCGAGGGGCGGAACACGCTATTGCGAAGGTTCCGTGCCTCGAAACCCAGGCATTATATTGTGGCTCCATCAAATGTACACGCCTTTCAGAATACAGACCTCTTGGAATCGGCCAACCCAATTCGCACCTACATCAGGACGTCCGATCGTTACCGATGCTACTCGGATTTTGCCCAACAGTAGTCTTCCTGGTTAGTCACGGCCCGGCGGAGCTTACAGCATGTTCGGATCGGTACTGGTTCTGGCCTAGTCTGGTCTGGGACCGACCCAGTCGAACGAACAGCCATTGAGGCTACGAATTCGACTTTATACGCTGAGGACCCATCTCTTAGTCCTTCACCATGTCAGCTGGACGAAAGCCTCATCTCATGCAACCGGTCTGAACAGGAAAAAACGCCAGGTCGGCAGCGACTGCTCGATTGACCTGGGCCAGCCATCGGCGGTCACCAGCCCTCCATGCGGCACCACTAATCTTGTAGTGTCAGTGCTGGCAGCTGCGAACGCAAGGCAAGTCCATGGTGACTTGGGACTAGCCAGATATTTAGGGCTTGACGGACCGAGGGGCGCCACTTGTCGATCAACCCTTTGCCCGTCATTGCATGGTTCTACCAGATCGGTTATGTGCAAGTCTAGACCGACGGCGGCTAACTGGGATACTCCCAGCTCCAAGAGTATCGGTGGAATGTCAGAAAGGACTGTGCCTGCAGCACGCTCACCGCTCCAGTTCGCCCTCGATCAAGCATTTGCTGCAGAGTCTCCTGCGACGTTGAATTCAGACTATTGAGAAGCTGTCGTCGTGACTGGCGATTCGGCCTTCGAGACTGCGCGGCATTGGGTACCAACAATTGGCTGCCACTGCCGATGACGAAGGACGCGAGAAGCCCATCGCAGTGGCATGACGAGCCCCCCACGCCGTGCATAACACGTACAGGGCAGACCCTGGCTTCCGCCCCAAGATCTACTGTGGTACAAAGCCGCATTGACGGAGGGGTCGGTCGACATTGAACGAAAGCCGAATTGGGTTTTTTCGAACCTCTCTTTCTCGATGGCATTCGAACATTAATGACGGCAATTGTCCACATACGCACCGCATCTGAAGCGAGATTGAGCGACAAGCGTTGAACAGACGTCATGGTCCGTTAGCACGGGCAGCCGGGACTTGCAAGGAAACTGGACCCTGATCTAGAGTTAATCGTCCTGACAAGGCCTGGAACGGCCCCGGTCGCTCGCCTCACTTGCTTTTTTTCTTCCATTTTCCGGGGAACCACGAAAAAGCAGTTGCCAAGGCCCTCATCTCACAACTGTCGCGTCAAGACAGATCGTCCCCTGTGGGCCGGCGCCCACGCCGCGTACATACAGGATCCAGGTATCGGGTAGAAGTGAGGCAGGAATCCTGTGTATACACCACATTATTTCGAGGCGCATGGGAAGGATGCCCGGTGGTGACGGGTCGGCTTGCCTAAAGGGGAAACTCTTCGACACGCTGCGGCTCACTGCAGCTCAGCGACCCAGTCTGTTTCACTGGGAAACGTGTATTTCCTCATAAGATGGAGTTGGGTCACTACTCTGTAGACCACTGGCTGGCAGATGCGATCTTCTCTGCAGCTGACAGCCTGCAGCATTTTCAGCGCGTAGCAGCGGGAAATGCTGTGGAGAACCCCGTGCTGCTGACCGGCCGCAGCACTCATGAAACACCAACACATGGCGGGAGAAAAGCAAGTCACGACGCAGATGAACCCACGCGCATTCAAGTCATGTCCCTCCAAGACTGCCAAGGTACCGCCAGGAACTTTCCAAATTTCGCACATGTTGGGCTCGGACCAGCCTATATCCAGACAGGCGGGAAGAAGGGGTCGAGCGTATCCCATAAACTTTGCGATTGACGGAAACGGGGCGAACCGACGGGACCGACGGCTCCACTCGAACCTCATCAGCTTCGAACAGCCAGCATCTGTGCGCGCCCACCCCTCTTCACCCTACCATCAATGCCTTGCCGGCGACGTGCCCCATAGCTAACCGCTTCGGTCAACCCCTGTGAGCGCTTTGACGCTCTTCTGCGCCGTGACCGAAGCAGTCCTGGGCCCTGGCAGTCTGGTCAAGTTGTGGTGACGGATTGGCGCATGTTGAGATCTGGAAATAGATTTGCGCCTAGAAATCCCACGATGCACGGGGCGATGCCGACCGACCTAATGGCAGCGGAATATGGAACAGCAAGCGATAGCTGGCGAACTGCTGCTTGTCGTGGTCATGTAACCATAGCATGGGCAGTGATGCACAAGGGAGGGGGTGACTGGGTTTTACAGTTTCCAATGCCTTGGTACGTCGGCCAATAATGAAGCCGTTACTCAGACCAGCCCACCTGGCTCAGACGCTACGCCATACTCAGTAAAGGTCATTTGATGATTATCGCCATGGTACCAGGCTGTACTTCGGCCAACTTCCAGCAGTGCGATATTTGCGATTATGCATTTATCCATCACGGCTCGTCTATGGGAGCCAGCGCTTGTTGGTGCCGCTCCCCCAACCACCAAGCGTCGAGGGCATCTCAACAGCAGCATGTATGCCGTTCGCAACACGAGACAAGTGAACAATGAGAGCTAGGTTACATCGTGCACCGGGCAAGTAACCATCCGGTTTGTCCCCCTATTCTATTTCACAGTATGCCTTCTGTTTTGTTTTCTCGCCCACACATTTTGACATGTAGCGTCAGCATTCACGATACATTACCGTAATAACCCGTGGTTCCGACTCTTGACTAGGGGCTACACTACGGCACGAACTTTGAAGGTGGTTCCAAGCGAAAGGTGTCACTGGAGACCGACGGTAGCCATCGGGCACGATTACTGGGTCCGCCGATCGGCGCTGGCGATCACGGCCCATGTCAGTCAGTCACTCACTCACTCAGTCGCTCAGGCAGACGGCAGACGGCAGACGGCAGACAGTAGACAGGCAAACCCGTGGGCACACACGCGCGCCTCTCTGATTGCGATGGGCGACGCGGCTGCTTTTGACGAGTCCTGTCAGTGGTGCTGACACGTCCCGAAGTTGACTCGTGCGACGTGGAGCATTGCAGGCACCTCTGGGCCCCCAAGCCCTCATCTGTCGGAGTCGCTCTTTGTTTCGCCACATCCCGTGCCGTGCTTCGTCGACAACATCCGGTTTCTGCATGCGGGGGCTGAATCTCAGCTTCAGGCCTCAGGTCGACCGACTCAGTCACCGGTCAGCACGTGTACCGTCCCCACTGATAGACGAGGAAGATGACCTCGTCCGCGCACAATCTGTTACTAATCCGGCGCTGGCTGCCATCCGGAGAAGATATCGCGCCATCCCACTCACTGTCTACCCGTGCCTGTGGTACAGTGGGACATAATTGAGTTCCAACCGCGCCAGCAGAACGCAGCAGGATGGATCGCGGCCCAAGTCGCGGTGCTTTATCTGCACATCACTGCGCACACTTGCAGAAAGGAGAAAGCGGGCCCGGAGCAAGGGCATACATACACCTATGCCGTCATTGAGTGGGAATCGAGCGCACTTGATCTTGCTCCAGGCTCCAGCTGCTGCTAGCGGCCGCAGCAGCAGTCGTGCGGGTGGGTGGGCACGCGGTTGGCTTTCTCGGCCAGTTGAACCGAAGCTCGTCGAGCATATGTGCATGCTGGTGCGACGATGGGCTCCCCCTTTGGAGGAGGAGATGCGGGTCTTGCCCGCTACTGCGGGCTCTTGTTCTCTGTTATTCTGTGTCAAATCCTTTCCTGTACCCATCTTCCCTCCGTGCATGCATCTCACATCTCACAATTGCTCCAACTCGCGCCATGGTCCACGCTGGAGGGTCCCTTCATGCAGTGCAAGTGCCAGCATCAGCGGAGGGGAGGAGGGGTCTGACCCCAGCACCGCTCCACCTGCGTGCAGGGACACGAAGATTTCGAGCTGTCGTCTGCCCGTCTGCCCGTCCTCGCCCAGCCTGTGATTTATTTTTGTGTGTGTGTTTTCCCTTTACCAGTCTGCCAGCCAGTCCCGCCATGGTGCGATGCACGACAGCGGGGACTATCCGAGACTGCAAAGCAACCGCCGAGTCCAACACCAGCGAATCGTTGGCAGCTTGACGCCCTGGTGTCGGTCATGTGGTCAATGTGCAGATCTGTATCTTGCCAACAATCCATCAAGGTGCCATCCGGGCGCTCGTTTGTTTTGTGGGGAGAAAGAGGCACAGCACAGCTTTGGGCGGGGACGCGCGCTCGCATCTCGTGTGCTTACTCTTCCTTCATCGCTGACAATCTTGCTTTACCGACCGGCAGAAACATGTCTGGCTTGGGAGGCTTCGTGTTACACAGCACATGCACGCCCTATCCTCTTTTCTGGCATCTGCTTACTCCGGACTCCGGCTGTGCTTGCTGTGCTCCCCTCTGGGGTACCGAGATCCAGGGCCCTGGGTTGTGGCGTCCCACGTACATGAAGTCATGCTTTTCTGACGGCCGCTGCATCTGCAGCCTTGCATTTTTTTTTTTGTCCCGATGTCTGTCAGTCTTTTGACGATCCGCCTCGGCGCAGCAGAAACTCAATGCTGCGCAAGATTTGGTGCCTGGAACAAGCAGAAGCTTCGGGAGAAGGAACAGGCAGCAGGGCACAGGGAAGATGCCTTTCAGCATCGGCCGACCGTTGCATCCGTCAGCTGCAATGGTGACGCGGAATCACGGACAATTGAATTCACCTTACACAATATAATACATAAATACCACGTGGTAAGTTCAGCCCACAAGAGCAGGAATCTCCTTTCCAACTTGCTCACCGCCTATTTCCTTGTTTTTTTTTTCCTTTCTCGCTCGGACTACCTGCTTGTTCAATCCTCAACGCCCAATCCCTCCAGATGCCCCAAACGCCAGGAAATGCCGTCCAGCCTCATAGCTACTCCCACTCCAGGCTAGGCAACTCTAGCCGTTGACGATGCGACATGTGGCGTTGGGTAGTGTCCAAGATGTCTTTGTCGGTGAGATCCTTGGCCTCTAGCCTAGCGCTTCCTGTGCCAAGGTTGGGGGAATCAGGATGTCGAGCTGCGGGAGACAGCAGCTGCCGTTGAAGTCGGCTATTGGGGACATGCCGGCCATCGGACCGGACAATGGCCCTCTCGTCCCGGTTCCGATCCGGCACCGGCCGGCCCCAACCTCGAGCCGACACTGGCTCTTAGACCCACGGGGAACTCAATCGCCGTCGCCGTCGCCGTCGCCGTCCTCTTCCGGCGGCTGCTTGAGCGAGACGACAGCTTTGGCATCCCACCCGCTGCCCTCCTTGGCAATCTCATACTTGCCCCCCAACACGAGGTCCTTGGCAACCAGCTCCCGCGTGCGGCCGAGACTCTCGATTGCGGAGATGCGCTCGATGGTGGCGTCAAGGTGGTCGCGGAACCCGGGCAGGGCGCAGATCTCGCGGAATGCGAGGTGCATGGGCACGCTCGAGGCACGCATCTGGGCGTTGCTCGTGATGGTGAAGAGGTTCATGCGGTCGAGCTGCCGCACAAAGTCGGCGCGCGTCTGGATCTCCTGCGCCTTGTGCATCGGGAAGGACGGCAGCAGGTGGCCCCGCACCGGGTCGTAGGTCATCGCCTCGTCGAGCTCGCGCTCCCGGTCCACTAGGGCCAGGGCAAGCACCATTGCTGCGGCCTGGGAGGTGTCAGCTGGGTGATCTGGGTGAGGTGAGTGTTTCATGAGGAAGAGGGGATTGAGGGCCAGGTCGTGAGACTCGTCGCTGGTCGTCCAACAAGAACTGCTGCTTACAGCCTTGGAGAGCGCACGCGGACGGCGACCGTGCTTCGGGGATCGGCGAAGACCAAACTACGGCGAGTACGACGAGCCGGGCGGCTCAGCAGCCCAGCCCGCCTGCGTCGCTCATCAATTGACAAGACAGGAGACTTTGTCACTTACAGCCCACTTCTGCTGGTCCATCACATCGTCGTCCATCTCCTCCCCAAGAATCCAGCACTGGTTCAAAAAGTAAGTCTTCTCGACCTCCTTGATGTCGTCACACGTGTGGAGCATGTCGCTGCTCTTGGCGACGCGGTTGAGGAAGGTCAGGCGGCCGCCGACCTTGTCGTAGATCTGGGTGGCAAGATCGTCGGACAGCTTCTCGCCAAAGTAGCGGGCGCGGTAGCGCTTGAGGGCGGCGGTGGCGGGGGCCTTGGGGAGGTCCTGGACGCTCAGGACCTCCATGCGGGTGGCGAGCTGCTTGAGGCGCTCATAGACCCAGTAGTCGTCCGTGTTGAAGACCATGGTCACGAGGTTGGAGGCGGCCCACTGCTCAGCGCGCTGCTGCAGCAGCTCGAAGAGATCCTTGCCGTCTTCGTCGTCGCGGATCAGATGCATCTGGTTGATGATCATCACCAGGGGCCGGCCGACCTTGGCCCTCCGGTCGAGCGCGACCTTCTCCAGCTTGTTGAGGGCCCTCTCGATGTCTAGAAGGGCGGTTGTCTATGATGCGGTGTTTCCGGTTAGCAATGTCGTCTTATAGGGAGATAGAGTGCGTTTCAGGGCTGGTTCTGGCTGGGCGTGCCTGGCCTCATGGAACAAACGCGACGTGATGTCGGGCGTATGTTATCCCAGGTTCCACGACCACTTGTACCCGAGAACATTTTGGGGACGTTATTATGCAACATGAAAGTCTCACACCAAATTCGCTACTTACATCCCTTGGCCCCTTCTCGCTGAAGTACCCGCCGATGTAGTCCTCATGAAACTCGTAGTCCAGGGCCTTGCCGAGCCGTATCCGGAAGATTTCTAGGTCTGAATGTGCTTCGAACATGGCCACTTCGATTTCACCAATGTCAGCGAATCCCATCTATCTACCAGCACGGCTGGCAATGGCTGTGGGGGGATCTTGTGTCTGTCCAGGTCCCAGCAACAAGAGATGTCATGCTGAGAATCGTGACAGAGCAGTCTGTTCAGCCTAGTCCCAGCTTCTACGATCTGGACAGCGCGAACCGCTTCTCTAAAGCCAAGCAGGCCCGACCCTTCAGCGGTATTATCTGGGTTATTGGGACCCTGCTAGCAGAATGGCCTCGCACGAATGGTTGTCCTACTCTGTAGAGGCAGTCTTTGTACGGAGTACATTTACAGACTGCGCCCGCCTACCTTTGGTTGAGACTCGGGGGACCTTCCGTGCGGTTTCTTGTTGCTGTGACCTGGATCTTCTGCACGAGAGGATCCCCTACACACATGGAAGAAGGGGAGGATAAATACACTGGACTGCAGCTCAAAGACTTACCGCCGTCACCATCATTTTTGCGCATGGCCTCGATAATCATGCTGCTCTTGCCGGTGCCCTTTTCCCCGAGGAGGAGATGGTAGTGGCCGTAGTCCTCCCCGGCAATGATGGCATCGATCTTGGCCTGCTCGGGGCGGTGGACCCAGTAGTCCTTGTCGACGTCGTCGCCGTTGCGGTGGACGTTGGAGGGGCGGACCTTGGAGGTGCGGCCCTTGCCCAGGGCGGCCAGCTCCAGGACCGGGTCGCCGGGCTCGAAGGCGTTGGCTATCTTCTGCAGCTGGACCCTCTTGTACAGCTTGTGGTACGCGTAGGCGGCGCTCGCGAACCCGACGGCCAACACCAGGACCGAGGCAAAGGACGTGGCGGCCGACTCGAGCATCTTGTAGCCGAGCGAGGGCTCGTCGTTGCCGCTGCCGCTGCCATTGTTGCTCCTGCCCCAGCTCCAGTTTCCGCCGCCGCCGCCGCCGCCGCCGGCAGATGAGGATGAAGAGCTGCGGCTGCCGTCTTCTTTGCGTAATGATCGGCCGGTCGAGAAGCTGCGCGGTGCGTTATTCCCGACGGTTGTGCATGCTGCGCCGTCCAACTGCCGCGTGGCGAGGCCTCTCGGCGTGAAATGTGCATGACGGGCTGCCGAGGGCGCATGATGATAATGCGCGGCCCTGCATGGTGCACGCGGGCGCACAAGCTGCTTCAGGACGGCGCTGGATATGCGCTGGCCTGAAGCCATGTTGTGAGACTGCCCAATGTCCTCGTATCCCTCTGGCACGTGTGCCGTGTCCGTTGATATGTGTGAGACAAAAGATGAATGAAAGAAAAGAGAGGCTGGCTCTACTATGAGCGCGTGGAAAGAGTCATGGAAAGAAAAATACCGAACAGGAATGGAAAGGAAATGAAACGTTCACCAGAGCGAACGGTGTGAGTAATTTAGATGTGGGCGTAGATGAGGAGGGTGAAGGCACGTTGATGAGAAAGGAGAAGGAGCGGGTTGAGATTGGACCCTGCCGAGTGAGGCCAACCGAAAGGGCGGGCTCGGGTTGTTGTGCGACGACGGCGACAAAGAGTCAAGCTGTCCTGTCTCTGCTATCACTTAGCTCGTCAGTAAACGACCGGCCGCCAACAACGGACCTGGAACCGTTTCTTGGCCGCCAGGTTGCGGACCTCGAGGCCTGGCTGGCTGGCTGGCTGGCGAGGGAGCCAAGGCCACGAGGCGGGTTCATTTTCTGAATCGGGGGACCCCTGATTTTGAGTGATATTAATACCAATGTACCTCTGCTCAGAGTATTGTATGGGGGGTGACATGGTTTGTCTAGTCTGGGTGGGACATTTTGGGGGTAAGGTGGTCGATTGAACTGGTCTGTGCTGTGTGTGCGTATCTTTTATCCATGCAAAAAGGGGAATCGAGCAGAGACAGGAGGAGCGAAGCAGGAGTTAGACATCAAAATGCATTTTTAAAGAGATGCACCTTTGAGCATGCACCCATGAATGGCATGCGGGTGGTGAGTGACATGCAGGCTCGACCTCCACCACAACCTGGGCGCAGCCACACTGCCACATGGTTCGGTTTACAGACCCCAGGATTATGAAACTGAACAAATAAGATGGGATGCGAGCGAGCATGCAGCATGTGCTTTATCTAGATGGATAGTAAGCTGACATGAGAGGCTTGACCCCAGGCCGGTCTCCAGTGGGCGGCAGGATTACACAGTAGATATATTCAAGGCTGACAGGTTCATTGTTCATTCAGATGTGTGTGCTCTCTCAGAACGGAGCATGATCCTCTGCCACTCGTGCCCAGGCATGCTTGAGTGGTCTGTGATTGCCAGTCCATAGTCTCAAAATGAGGCTGGTCGAAAGGGAAGTGCTAGACCAGGGCCACAGTCTGTTCTTTCCTTGCAGGAAAAGGCCTTTTAGCCCCCAGGTCCTGCATCATCGCCCATCAGCCAAAGGTTAGTGCAGGGCGAGATCGAGCTTGGACGGCAGCATCCGAGACCTCCAAGCTCACCAGCTCACCCACCAGCCGCACCTACCTAGGTACCCTGGCAACCTGAGCACGCTTCATTTACGCGTCCGTCTCCGTGCCATTGGCCAATCGACACTCCTCGCCCAGAGACTATCATACAATTAAGGTTCCCTCACGTGTCGCGACCTGGGCGCGTTCCTTGAGCTTTGGGCACTCTCCCAATTAAACCCCTGGTTTTCGAAGCTTGCCTGTGCCAACACCTCCCTACCTCACCACTGCGTTCTCGTACCCTCGCAGGCAGATTCAACTCCAGCTCCTGCATCTCCTCCATCCTTCATCCCCATCACCACATGTCATTTGTGACAACTGACTGCCTGCCGTGGGGTTCCTCGAGTCCCTTGTGTAGCAAACATCTGGTCTAGCAAACTGCAGCACTGCAGCTTTCCGCAGTGGGGGGCCAGCCAAGGGAATTGCGGGGCAACAAAACCTCCCACTGCCTGCTCTGCTGCTGCAGAGGCGGGAAGGAACGAGCTAACAGTGCGAGAGCTCTTTGTGTAGGCTGCAAGCTGCAAGCTTCCTTCCTTTCTTCGAAACTTTTTTCTTTTTTTCTTTCGAAAACCGTTGCGGCCAGCCGACCGCCCTCCGCCCTCCGCCTTCTTACCCACTCGCCTCCCACTTTCCCACTGATCATTTCCTACATCGTCACCACGTCTTTGTCACTTCCCCTCCCGCCAAGTCGCGTTGAGTGCGTGTCGCATTCTTGCGCCCGCATGGTCTCCAAGTGCGTATGGATGACTTCCTGATGGGCTTCGACGCCAAACGGCGCGAGGACGACGACCACTTGGATGACCTGCAGCGCGGCGGCAGGGTCATCGGTTCTCCAATGTCCCCAACGCCAGAACCTGCTGACCACGACCACCACGACAAGGCCAGAGACAACAGCCACGAACCTCGCGCCGATTCGAATCCCTCCAAGTCGCCCAAGAAGAAGAAGAAGAAGAAGCATCGCAAGGCTCTGGAAACCGACGCTGCGGTAACACCTGCAATGGCCGACGGCGACCACGCGCACGCCCGCGAGTCCAGGAAGAAGCACAAGGGCAAGAAGAAGTCGCGCTCCAAGAAGACCAATGGCGCGCAGAGCCCCGATGCTCAACAACCGCATGCGTCGTTTTCTGTGGAAGGCTCACCGCCGTCTGCCCAGCAACCTGCCGTGAATGGAATCGCCGGGCACGCGCCAGCCTTCGACAACGAAGCAGCGGAGCAAGAGTCCGTCGCAGCAAGCAGCCTGGAGGAGGTCGATGCAGCCCACCTAAAAACAGAACCTGACATCGATATGAACGGCCCACCAGATCACGAGTTGCCCTTCCGAATCGCCGACGACAGCATCGTAGATGGCGATTACTCGCGCTCAAAGTCTCCATTTATACACAAGCGCGAAATGTCCATCGTGGAAGCGGGACCAAGCCCTGAAAGCGATGATGAGGAGCCCATACCAGATCTGCAGCCAAGTCAAGTCAAATCGGAGCGTCCGTCCTCGGAGAGTGAGTCCGACTTGGCCTCACCCAGCGTGGCGAGGCTGGCGAGGCTATCGAGGTCGAGGTCGAGGTCCGTGTCTCGGCCGCCGCCGTTCAACAAGCCCACAGCTGAAAGCGTGAGTTTCTATCCCCGGCCCTCCCCTCATCTCATCATATCCGCTAAACTCCCTGTCGCAGTTGAATGCCGGCGACCGAGCCACATCGATTGCACCGAGCCGATCGTCAACGGGCTCCAACGAGAGCATTCCAGCTCGTACTCAGGACCCCGTGCCTGTTTCGAGAGCCTCTGCGCACTCGTCTGGCAGGCATGGTGCCCTATTAAATGGTGATGCTATGGAGGTGGACGAGCAAGACTTTGGCAACGGATATGCCAGTCCTCCAAAAAAGCAGGTCAGACCACCGAAGTCCGCCAGAAAGCCCAAGAACTACCAGCAAGTCCATGATGCCCAAGCGAAGGCAACTGATGCGGACGAAGGCTCCGCCCGACAACGTCAAAGTAATAATATCATGTCGAACACGGGTGTGGACAAGGTTGCCAATTGGCTCGCGCAGCCCGCCCGAAGAAGAAGCCACGCCGATGTCGTAGAAGAGTCTGACCATGACGGCATGGATCAGGGCGCCGGGACTACCACGCACGATGCCGTTGACGATGAGGGGGACACCGAACAGGCGATTCAACAACAGCTTCAGGAGCAGTCTCAAGCCCAAGATGTGGAGACGCTTGCTGAAAACGACCCCGAGGTGCCTGCGAGCCAGCCGAAGAAGGCGAAGAAGAAGCGGCGACTGCAGTCCAAGGACTCGCTGTCGCTGTCGCAACTGGAAGATGATTTCGCGGAGGGTGAGAACCAGTCCCGGATGTCCTTGTCGCAAAAGTCCAAGCTCAAGGATGTGATGCGAGGGGGCCGAAACAGTCTTGGGGAAGATGAGCTTTCCCAAGAACCGGCTCTGCCCACAGAAAACAAGACCAAGCGCAAGCGACGTTCGAACAACGAAGATGAGATCGAAAACTTGCTGGCGGGCCCTTCCCAGCGCAAGAAGTCGAAAAAGTCGAACCAGGGCCTTGGAGATCACGACAGTACCGCAGTCACGCCCAGGAAAAAGCGGACATCACAAGGGGAAGTTGCCACCGGCGCCTGGACCACCGAGGAGCTCACGGCCCTCGGGCAGGTCGTGAATCAGTTCAGGAGGGCCTATGGCGTGTCGCAAGAAGAGGTTAACACTATTGCACATCAAAGGCCCGACGCATCAAATCCGATGCACAAGGACCTTTGGGACAGCGCGGTGGCAGCCATCCCCAATCGAAACAAAAAGCAGATTGTCGAACGGACTCGCAGGCTCTACCATAACTTCGTGGGCCGGGGCCGTTGGGATGACGATCAGAAGGAACAGCTGCACGCACTGTTCGAAGAGCGTGGCACCAAATTTGCCGAGATCGCTGCATTGATCAATCGTGATCAGAAGGATGTCAGAGACTACTGGCGCAATAATTATCTTGTCGATGGGCATCAGCGCAAGTCGCGCTGGAACCCAGAAGAGACCACGATGCTCAAGCAAGCGGTCGAGGAAGCCCTCAACAAGATCAGAATCGACCGGGAAAACAACGATCAGTTCCGGCCTAGGCCCCGCGCGAAAGGCTTCGATGACGAGTCCCTGCTGGATTGGCAGCAGATAAGCTCTGCGATGGGGCTGACTCGGAATCGGCAGCAATGCAAGTCCAAATGGCAGGACCTCAAGGACAAGGGCGTTGTAGGCGATGGAAACCCTCACCTCCCCAAGCCTTCGCGTGAGTCCAAGACCATCAATGGTGTGAGCGAGGTGCTGGCCAACGCTCGCGAGGATTATCGTGTGATGAGCGACGAGGAGCAAGTCCAACTCATTGAAGCAATCCATGATTCCGGCGCGGCTACCGACTCGAAAATCCCGTGGCGGTCTCTTGTGACCGAACTTTTCAGGAAAAAATGGCGACGCCCGAGCCTCAAGCTCGTCTGGTTTAGACTGCGGAAGACAGTACCACAATATGAAGAGCAGGATGTGGAGACGAATGCGCGCTACATATTGAACTACTACAACAACCAGCAGTCCCTGCCTCGCCTGGAAGACCACCAGGCTGACGAGCAAGTGGAGGAGAAGCTCGTCAATACCCACCCGGGTAGCAAGGTGTGGCGGACACCCTCCCAGGAGCCTCGCGCCGTTAGAGAGCGGCAGCGGCGATCTAGCAGCGCGAGCAGCCGCGCGAGCAGCCGCGGCAGCGAGAAAGTTTCGAGTCAGATCTTAAGGATCCCAAACGGCGTCGACGGGCAGAATGAACCCAGTGCGCGCGGCCGCAACCGCACGCCGAGATCGGGTAGTGTCGATCTCGGTCAAGAGGACGTTGACGCTGCTGAGGAGGAGCAGCAGCCCAAGTCAAGGAAAGGAAAGGGAAAGAGTATCCGTAAGAAGACGAGAGAGCAAGGCGTTCCTGTACGAATCCCCAAACACTTGAACGGGGAGGCAGGCGAGGAGCAGTAGTTGTAGAGATTGCACATGGCGTCGGGACGAAGTTGACCGTGGTCGCTGGGACGTCAAGGCTGAGCTTGGAGATGCAAGGGACGCATTCTTGCGCGTCGAACTGTGGTTGTGCGTTGCATTATCATAATGGCTGGCAGAGTACTCTAGGGGGGCATTTGCCAAGTTCCCAGAACATGCCCATTTTGACCCTCGTCTTTTTTATCCAACCTGCATGACGATGTTCCTTCAGCGTGTGGCTGTGTGACCGTGTGTGCGTGATGGTGATCCAATAAACCATGTTGTCTTGTCCCTCAAATTTCTATCCTTCTACCAGTACCCCTTTGATTGCCTCGATGATCAACAGCGCCGCCCTTGAGCTCAGACGACATGCCTTCTCTCCAGCCCATCGCAGAGGCTCCACGCCCCTATTCTGCACAGCAGGATGATGAGCATGACTGTGATACAGATGCCTCCCAAGGCGAGGCTGATGATGCCTCCCACGTTCATGATTTCTTGTTCGTTCTGTTCGTCTCGGTCGTCTCAAAGCCGTCCGATGGAGAGTCACTGCGTCCAGTCTCGCGCCAGGCGTTCTGGTGTTGGTGGAAGAAAGGAAATGAGGCAGCGCCTGGATTTGGTGCGCTCTAGCTGTCAAGGGCGAGGAGAATATCCAGAAGCTGGCTCGTTGTAGAGTTGTAGCAAGGGAACAAAAAGCGTGTTGTGTGCGTTGTGCGATGACCGAGACTTGGATGAGACTGCACTGGAAGCTTGCTGCGTTACTCAAATCTGCAACGCGAGCTCTAAATCCGGGCAGGCGCAGGCGAGCAAGTTGTGAGGGTAGTCCTGCCCGGGTTGACACTACACTGGCAACTATCTGGGCAAATGTTCAGGGAAACAAAGTATTCGGTCGGCAAGCAGGTGCTGCTTCCGTACTGCCGTCTGAGCATGGAAGTTGAAGGCGAGGTAATGGACGGCACCTGCTGTACTCATCTGTCGTCACACATGTCCTTCTCTCTTTCTCGATTCACTTATTGTAAACATCGCCGTGCTGCCATCTGGTTTCTCACTCTCCTTTTCTGAGCCCAATCTTTGCCTTGGTTGCCATCGCTCCCTAGCATCAATATTTCTCATTATCAAAAGATTCTAGTTCACTTGGAGACATCTTCTGTCATCAAGACATTTCTCAGATCCCCCACTCCCTTCTCGCTCAGTTCCTTTGATCCCGCCTCCCAACCAGAACAAATGATAGGAACTAAATCTCTGCTATGATGTTTCTCAGATAAACGACGTTCATAAATGATCTTGAAGTAGGAAGCAGAAACAACAGTGAGTGTGCCTGTACTGAACAGATTTTGACCTCATATCGCTCAATCGCAATTTTCGGACCAAGGATAATACTGCATGGCCGCGGCGGCCGCTATCAACCGTCATAAATATTTCACTTCATGCTCGTTGACCAAATGTGTTCCAGCGTGCTGATATTCCCCAGAACTGCCTAATCTCCGTGATTAGCCTCTTATGGATTCGAGTCGATACGCATTCTGAGACAACCCTAGGAGAGGATATCAAGAATGCGTCTTCCTACATCACAATCTTCCGTAGATACCGCACTGACCAGAAATCGATGTCTTTATATACTACAAATTGGCCAACTGGTCAAGCTTCTTTAATGATTCCTCCATCTTGGGCCACATCGCACTTGACAAGAAGGTGTAGATAGTTCTATTCCCGTTCATGTCGATTACACCCTGGATGAAATTCGGGCCCGGGGGTGGGCCCGGAAGTTGGACCAGCGCCTCGATGTAATCAGGCATTCCAGGGTGCCCCAACTTCTTCCCATCCGCATTACTACCTTGTCCTCCGACCGCATGCATTCGCTTGACTGCCCCAGAGAAGTCCATTTTCCTCCAGTCATGGTTCTTCACTCGGCTGTTGGCCGTGAAGATCATGCCCTTGGGGTCTCCGTACAGCGGTGTCATGCCCGAGTGGAGGCGCGCCTTGATTGCTGCCCCTATCTGGGCAAGTGTGGTTTGCTGAGACAGAGACCCGCGAAGATCTGCTGCTATCTCACCCAGTGGCGCTTCTGCTAGATCTTTTGCTTCTGAGGTCAAGGTCCAAGCCATCTGGTACATGTTCTGAATATATGCAGTCTCAGGCTTCAAGATGCCGGCCTTGGTCAGGGTGCGGCGTAGATCATACACTCGCATGAGGTTGACGGGTCGTTCGGCTGGCAGAAAGCCGGCTATGGTCTTCGCAACCCAGCCGGTTATCATGTCATCTTCGGTCGCGAAAGAATCCAGAGGGAGGCTGGCCCTTGCCTGCTTCAAGATAACGTCCGCGGCCCTAGATGTCAGGCATATGACGCGCCACCGCGACTCGGGCGAAGACATGTCCCAAATCGGGTCTTGAGGCGGTGCGGCGTTATTGTCAGGTAGGAAGTCTCCCATGTCTATTACGTTACCTTGCAAGACAAATCTCTCGGCGCCATTTTGTTTGATATCCTCGCGGACGAGGTCGAGCGGGTCGCTCCACGCACCGGCCAGAGGGGCGACATCAGCATGTCTGCCATTTACGACATTCGTCCACGCCTTCATGAAGCCGTTTGAGCCTCCGCCATCCATGAGGACGTGGTTGTAGTTGAGTACGACAATTGTTGCGTTGACGAAAGACATGACGTGGAGGCCCAGAATCGGGTGGTCGCCGCTCTTGTCCGTGAGATCTGACATATTTTGCGGCCATTCCGGCGGAATGAGAACCGGCCAAAGTTCCGCCTAACAATTTTAGTAGTCTGATCTGCACTTCTGATGGAAATGAAAGATGCACGAACCGAAGATGACAGGGATACCTGCACAGAGCAAGCTTCACTTCGTGGCCGTGCAATCTGAGACATCAAGGGATGGGCTTCAATAGGCATGGCCAACTCCGTGTGCTTGAAACGTATGGCTGGGCGTGTCTGTGTGACCGTAGGCGGTACTTGGATGCATAGTTTTCCCGAAGCCTGCTCATCTGTCAACACGCCTCGAAGTATTCTGTAAGCAAGACATATTCATCCCCTACATCAAGTCTCCAACGACCTCGAAGCTTTCCCCAGTCTCCTATATCGAGAAGTGTTTCCAGTGATGTTCGAAGGATGTTGGCATCCATGATGTCCGGGAAACGGAGGACCTGGCATACTGGCATGACACGATTGAGTGCCGTATCATCAAAGGCGTACACCGGCGTCACCTTGTCTTCATCCATTTCGGGTGTCGGAGTTACGTGTGAGCCCACTCTGTGTACTTTGAGTTATGACCGGCCGAGGGGCATCGCTGATTTGGCAAAATCAAGGGGACTCCTTTTGCAGTTATGGGCTGTCCTCGCAGATTGAACAAACGTCAAAGCGAAGCAAGAGGAATGAATTGAATGCGGGAATGCCAGAGAATGGAGACTGGACGCAAAAAGTTCCTCTACGGCACAGCCAACAAGTCCTCCACTGGTAAAACCTCGGTTAGTAGAGAATACTGGGTTTTAGAGGTGGGTCCGGGATGCAGTCGGATTTGATATCATGCGCGTCTTCACCTCCCGTGGACAAACAGGAGAGAGAAAACAAAATCCCCGCAGTGTAAGTGGTCTGTGACGAGGAGCTGGGTCCGCACATATGGGAATGGCGAAAGTCGGCGGGGTCCAACGGGACAGTGTTTACTTGCTTGGGTAAAGGTCTGTGATGCTGAGAATCTTGGCTGCATGTGAAGTGTGACTGACGATCCGGAAAATGCAAATAAGCGGACCGGTGCGCCAGAATTCTGAACATCAACCCACTTAAAGGGACCGACCCCAGCAAGGCTGGTAGAAACTCCCTGCCCCAATGCATAGCAACGCTATGAATTTCCGTCGTCGACACGTCCAGAGTCTAGGGTCCCCAGAAACCTAGGATCTTTCCATCCAAAGACATTGTGTCGACAAAGTCTCCTTGATGATGACAATTTAGTATTGCCAACGTTCTGATTGATGTCGCAATTCTGCTTGTTCTTATTGGAGTTGCCGTACCTCTCAAAATTCCAAATATGCAGAAGGCGTCGCTTCTTGTCGTCTTCACAACAGGCGGCTCGTGAGTTGTCAGAGAACTCCGTCGGCTCATACGTATTCAAGATCCTAATAGTGAGGCCTGTTGTACTGTAGTGTCTGCGGCATCGGTATAAACCATACCTACATCCTCCCAAGTCTCCTGCAAAGTCCTAACTGGACTTGAGACTGTGCCGTTCAAAACATTTGGGGGGCAGTGGAATCATCATAGGCATTGTGTGCGAATGCATTCCGGGCCCAGTCTTGAAGCCGTTCTCTACGCGATTAGGGTACCTGCCCGCCGTCGTTGCATCCCAAGTTTCCACCTGGACAGCTGATAGCCAAGTCAGTCCATACGAGCCTATACCCAAGACAATAGATGCGTTTCTATACATCATTGCATCAACGCATCCATATCGAAAATCTGATTTTGATTGATATGATCCAAAGGATCTCATGATAAGACATCAGCAACTATTGGCAATACGGCTCCCCGTGCGTGGTCTGTATGTAGGAGAAAAGAATAGTTAGCTGCGAAGTGTGCCTGCAGAAGGCCTGTTTGGAAGGTAGACGTGCGCACGGAAGACTTCGTATAGAATTAATGCATTTCACCATCGAGTTATTATTAAATCCTGGCCAGTGATGTATGAAATGATCAAAGGTATCGAGAAGTGAGTCAGAAAAGGCTCGAAGCAGGTCGAAACTCTTGGCCGTGGAGCTATACATACTAATGTATTGTGATGCATGTTCCGACTTGATCCTTGATCTATTTGCACGGCGAGAATCGTAACATGATCTTTTCAATAACAGATGCGAGCGGTCAGCAGGATTTTGATTTTATCAAATCAATCTTACATGTGACTACAGTTTAGAGGCATCAATGAACTCCGAGAGCATTAGCCATCAAACGCATGGAAAACTTCGTCCGTTTGTACAAGTAACTGAGGATCGAGGGAATCAGAATTTGCGGTGATTGATAGGCTCACCGTGACAGCCCAACTTGGTTGTGACTGACGGAGAGTCTGCCGATTATAAAAGAGCCAGCACCGTCCCTCCTCTCCTTCTTCTTGAGTCCAAACCTCGACAGCCAGAAGCCTGCCACAAGTCATTATTCCGAGATCAAGCTGCCACCATGTCTATGAACCTGCCGAACCTGTCGCGGGCGCAACAGGACACACTCAACCGACTGGACTTCAGACCTTTGATTAATCCTGACTTCATTGAGAATCCTTCTAATCCTCTGTGGGATCTCGACCAAACATGTGCGGACTGCTTGCGTCTTGACAGCCGGCCAATTTCGCAGCCTGGCGCCGGTGAATTACACATCCGCCGTAGAGATGTTGAGGACTTCTGCAACATCTGGTTGCGAAACCGACGCTGGGATGTCTCCCAACGCAATTCAATATGCGGTCATTGGCGTCTCGGTGACTGGGGGGCTTCCATTGGACACGACGCGATGATGGTCGTACAGTACAAAACTTTCAGGGTCTCCGTCCAGACCGGGCCGATCGAAGCCGCAATTCTGTTCGTCCCCGTCCCCTAGTGGGTTCAGTCTTGGTAACCCTTGATTAATGGCGCTTGCTGATGAATCTGACGGGATAGGGTCTCGACAGAGGACATTCGGGAACTACTCAACAGGTATCTCGATGCACACCGAGCAGCGACTTTACCCTCTGTCGTCGCCTACTTCATTCTCGGCACACAAGCATTCCAGCTCCTCATCATCCCTGAACCAGAGAATATTCTGCGAGAGTCGATCGAGAGGTTCAATGAGAATGGCGTTGAAGACAATAGAACTCATACCACGCCACAATGGAGACTGGTGGATTCTGACCAGGAGATTATCACTGTTGAGGAGCAGACGTTGGGAGCTATCGATGCGTTCCGCACAAGCCAGCATTTCAGCCACTTGGAGCAGATGGCACAATCGGCTTATCAAGACAAAGAGCCCGTTGTCGCAGATCGCGCCGGTAGGGCAGAAGCGAATTTTGACGCCAACCGGTAACGTTACCAGCAACTTCAGATTCCGGAAAGCTTGTGGTCGTCGTACTGAAAGTGTTGTGCGCAACAATTTTGCTTGACAATGTCAGTCGCCGTCAAAATTGGCTGATATTTGACATTATTTTTGAGAACGTCACATAGGGGCAACAGTTGCAGTGGTGTAATGGCATATTCGCTGAACGCCAACGCTGTCTGTATTATTCCAATGTTGATGCCGTTCATGCTCAATCATGTCGGAGACTTTGTCGTGAATCCTGTCTCCGTGTTGATCATTCACACTCATTGTACCCCCCACCGTTGAACTGGAAAGCCTTCGTCATTATGAGGTTTAATCTCTCAAAAGGAAAACTCAGAACCATTGAGAGACGCGCCAAGTATCCCAAGGCTGCCCCCATGAATTTGAGCACCTCGGACCTTTCCTTGGCCATCTTTAACAAGCTTGCTGAACAGCAAAACGCCATAATGACCGTTCGTATAATTCCCCTGACTCAGTATCAGCTGCCAAAAGTCTCTTGCTAGTAAATGGATTGGTAGGCTGGGGTTCGGTTTATGCATACCACTCTGAGGCCACGATCGGGTCGCCGATGTCATTAATCAAACATAATACTTCCTGCGAGGATCTCAAAATTGAGTCTTGGATCTTTTCAAAAGGAACGGACTGTCCCGGCTTCGACATCTCCTGGGCGTAAATGCACAGAAGCAACTCGAAGTACTGGACTCGCATGCACAAGTCTCTAAGCGGCCCCCCTGGCGCACTCTGTTGATTTACACTCATGGAAAGGTCCTTCCACGCCTCAAGGAGGCGTAGACACTCGTCCCTGGAGTCAGAATAAGACGAGTTCCTCGCCTCCCTTCCGTGCAGTCTCTGTATTGAGTAGGAACATAGGCGACCGAAAAGGCACTGTGTTACGAGATCCTTGCGGTTTGGGCCTGAACTTTCAGTCATACTCGGCAGTGGGTGGTCAATATGATCATCCGGTAGTGTCTGTGACATTTAGCTCTCACCGTGCTGTCCAACCCTAGGGCTACCCGCTTTTTGACTTACCGAGAACCCGCCCATCCGCATACTGTACTGCTTCTCAATAGTATAAAACAGCCAAAATCCTTCCTTCAGCTGTGTCTCATCTTGAGGATCACTACAGATTGAACTGAGAGAACGCCGGCTGTTGAGCCTTAGAGCTTGTACCTGCGCTGTACAATCCACCAAAAGCCGGGGGATCTGGTCCGGTTTCCAACGCATAGCATATGCAAACTTATCTTCTGTTAGTACCTTTAGTGTCAGAGAAGTAATATATGACGCCTTACGAGAGTAAGAGTGGCCTAAGAACGGGTGTTAGCGCTCTCGATTCTGAGCTGACGTGAGGCAACCTAAGCAACCTACTTTGAAAATAGTAATTGAAGATTTAGCCCCCAGTCTTGGAAGTATTGCGAAAGCTTTCTCAAAATACCATTGTGCGACCGATGCCTTTCTAGACTTGTTTGCGCTATGTAGACGCTCAAGCTGGGAGCCCGTCGCAATCGCTCCGTACATCAAGGCAGCACAAGCAGCATCGGCTGATTTGGTAACCATGACATCGTCAAAAATACCAAAGAGGGTGTCTTTGTCAGTGTAATTGGCACCCCTGGTATCAAGGGTTAACAAATGAGCAAGGGCTGAAAGTAAGTGGTGAATACTGACATATACGGGTACCCGCTGAACGCTGTGTTTCACTTAGTCCATGGTCATGAGAGACGCCTTGCTCAGAGCATCTGAACTTACCTATAAGACAAGACTGAAGGCGATCCAGACTACTTTCTTGGCCAGTGTCTGTGTCCATCGTCATATTATTGAAGAGTGGAAGATCCAACCGCGAAAGTGTGTGCACAATAATTCTTTCCATGTGTTCTGAAGCAAAGTCATGCCTCGAGCTGGCGCTGGACATTTTGATTAACAGCTTGGCTCCAGAGAACTCGACTATATCGAAAGCTATCGGGATATTAGACAGGTTGAGAACATGACAAACAGCAGGCCCAGAGAAAACTTACCCTGGTCTAGCTGGAGTCCCGCAAGCCGTGATTGCGGATCCGGAACTTCTTGCACGTGATCGTAATCTGGGGGTGTAGGTTCACAAAGTCCAGCCAGGCCGACGTCCTCCAACACAGGCTGAGATGGGTTGAAGAGCTCAAAGACGTTACTGCCCTGGCCTACTTCCAGATGAGTTCCCCCGAGGAGTAGCCCATCCGACATGTTGATATCATCAGAGCCATGCGACCAGTGAAATGGAGCACCGAGAGCCCCATCTTCTTCCAATGCCGTAGGGGATAGCCACATTCGATCTACATCATCTTTGCGCACCCCGTGGTCCCCGATGGAGTTTGTCGGCCCCACCGGGCTTGCTACCACTGTCGAAAGAGCTGTGCTGTCCGGTGTCGACGTTTGAGCTTCGAGAGTAAGTTGCTACGCTCGGGTACTCCTCAGTTGTTTGAACTCACCGGGTCTTCCTCTCTTCTTCCTGGGAACATAACGACATGTGGTGCCGCTGGTCTATAATACGTCAGCTTAGGTTTTGTCTCGCCTAGTTGGCCTTGACTTGCCTGGCACTTTTGGCATGTTGGTTCTCGTCCGTCACCTGCATCATTTCTTTTTAGTATTTATGTGAGAAAGCGATTACGAGTGTTAGCCAGAGACGTACATTTCAATTTTCGATTTTTGCATCCTTCGCAAGCGCCGGGGCGACGTTTATAGGCTCGGGTATCAATGGCTACCAGATTATCAGATTTGACTGTTTAGTCTCTAACCCTAATATTATCTAGCGGCAAAAGCCGCGCATCTTGATTTTAAGTATTTGAGCAGAGCTACGACATGAACAAGCCGAGTCAGCAGTAAGCGGATTTCGTGCGACCCGCGTGCGACCCGCGGGCATGACGCAGCCAACCGCCGAACGGCGCCATTGGTAGACCGAGAACCCGAGTGTATGCCAAGTGTTACAGGCATGGCCCGAGCTGTTGAGGCTCCGACCGACCCGGAGCTCTGGAGCTTTAGCTTTCGCTATGAAAGGGGCGGGCTCTTGTATGTCTTGGCCCCAGGCGGGATCATCCCGCAAACGAAACCGACCAAAGGTGTGCGGGGCGTTCAACTATTCCAGTTATTTCATCATCATGACCTTGGATTCGACTGGAGACCGTGATAGAATGCAAACAAACGCTTATTCCGAAGATGTGTCTATATAATTAGAATCAAGCATATGCAACATGAGCGTAGAGTGATTGGGACCTCGTTGTCTCTCAGGTGGCTCATTGCATGTGGCCAGTTGACACCTTAGAATTCAATCCTCTCAAAAGTTAAGCTCCTCTCTGGGCTAACGCTTCGAGATCCCGAGGTGAGAAGAAGGACTGATACATTCGGAGGCCGACGCCCATCAATACCGAGTGTGATACTCCACTTTGGCAAAGGAACGATTCATACACCTAACACGCCGGAAACTTGATATGAAGGCTCGAAGCAATCTCATCCGGTTGCATATCTGCCGTTAAAGTCTCACCACAGTGCTCAGTGTTCGCCCATGAGCCCAGTCCCTCAGGAAGATTCCTACCCGACATGATTGCCCGATGCATCCTCTTCCACGAGAAAACGCAGTAGAGCTTAGTATCCTTGCTAGTAAGCCACGCCTGGTGCGACTTGCCTGCATCAACCGACCACTCAGACTCCGTCCGCGTCGTCGTCTTGTTCTTGTCCATGTATAATGTCCATTCCCGAGCCCGGAACTCACTCGTCAGCTCGTGGTCCAGGCAATCCTCAGGGAGCCAGGAGAAGGTGGTGGGGTCGAATTGACAGCCCAGCCTCTTAGCCTCTGTGACGGTGTCGCCGCATCTCTTCGTCCGGGGGTCGTAACGTTCGTATGCGTATGGCTCGGGGGTGCTCGTGTTGACGACGATAAGGGAGAACGCCGCGACGAAGAGGACGAGGACTCCCAGCAGCAAGCCCCATACCAGGAATCGCATCGACTCTCCCGACACCTTCTCTTCATAGCGCGCTTCTTCTCTGCTTGTGCGCAGGGGCGCGTAGTCGGGCCGCTTCGAGTGAGACGGCGACCTCCGGCGGGCTTTAATTTTGAAAAAGTCGAACATGGAGACTGACTTATTCGCCTCTTGCACTCGTCGTCGTTGTCTCCACAGTGGTATCTACTGTTGTGGAAGCAGGTGTGTGAAGACAAAACCACCTGAGACACGGTATAGTGGAGCCTTGCAAAGAAGTGATTGTACTAGGTTGAACGCCGACAGTCACAAAGCGTCCTCTCATCGCAACATTGTCCTTGAGTCAAACAAATAGAGGGTGGGTTTCAAGGGAGGAGTGCTCCTACAGTTAACACGAACTTGCATCGTGCACCTTAGCGGGGCCTCAAACTTTAATACGTGTTCAAGATCTGCGGTCTGAAGATCTTGACCCAAAAGAGCCAACATCAACGTCTGGGATCCCAGCGAGAGGCGGAACTATCAATCCGACAAAGCGGTTATTCGGATTCTTATTCGGATTCAGCGCTCGATAACTTTGTATTCGATGAACAGACATAGTGATTCTTGTTTTATTACCGAGATTCGTAACGGGCTGTGATCTGCGGAGTGAATTGCCGATAACTCGGGACTCAAAATAGGTACAAAGGCAGATTCGCAGCATAATGTCGGGTACACTCTGCATTAGCCCAAGTTGCGTCTCTACGACGAGCTGTGTCTCCCACCTAAAGGTCCCCCCTCTTGATTGATTTGGAGAATAGCTGGGTCATCTTGTGCCAACGTCGTGCCGCGATGGACCAGACCTCACACACACTGATACAATATTGAAAGATCTCCAGGCCGCAGCCAGGACACAGACACGTTCATGACAACAATTTCACCATTCCTCGAAAAGCTTGTTGGTTGCTTGCGCCCTCATCTCAGCCCAAGTTCCAGTATTTCCTTTTCTTCAGAAGCGTCGGAACCATGGCAGAGGAAGCAAGGCTCCTCCTCTCCGAAGAACGTCCATCCGATGACGGCTCCCACCTTCAAGAACTCCCTGAGAAAGGGGCTTCTGACTGGTCTCCACCTTCAGTGGCTCCTCACACGCGGAGACGCGGCAGAAATGTGCCCCTTTGCGCCCTCGTGTTGGCGCTGCTCGTCCTGCTGCCGTGCCTCCTCGGAGGGGCGTACTACCTCGGGGCGCAAAACTCTTACAAGCCCCTACCGGAGCCGAAGAACTTGGGATCGTGCGGAGCGTCGCCGTCGGAGGCGCGCAAGAAGGGATGCGTCTTCGACTTCATAATCGGGGCCTGGGTACATCCCGAGTGTATGGACCAGGAGATATACGACAGGTACATCGCGGAGTTCAAGACGTTGAACGTGACCCTCTTCTCCGGCCCGAACGAGACGGTTCCCGTCGGGATCGACTACGCGCTGGAGGGCGATTGGGATTTAATCTGGGGCGTGGGCAACTACCACTATCTGCACTGCTCTTACGTGATGGAAAAAAATTGGAAGGCGTTGCTGCACGAGCTAAAGGCAGTGCCGAGCAACTGCCTTGAGGACGAGCACATGTGGCACTGTCTCAAGATGAACGGAAATCCGAGTCCTGAGGATATCATCTCTACGAAAAGAAATCAGATATTCGAGCGCGCACCAATTGTTGACTGTCTCATTTTTTCCTAATGTAGGCAGAGCATCGACTTCTTGGAATTATAATGTCATAACTGGTTAGAGCTGGAGAAGGGCTCGACGGCGTTTCTGCCGACTGAAAAAGACTGAGAGTTCAGGAATGCTGTGCATGGAATCATCGAACTGGAACGCACCACATGACTCACCATGGGACACCGAAGTAACTAAATGTCGGCCGACTTGAAGTCTCCGACAGGCGTATCTCTGTCTCCAATTTTTCCCCACAGCTTTTGATTTCCAGCAAAGAATTACCGAAGTGCCTATTACCGAAGTCCAAAGTCAAACTCCAGCAGCATGATTCGTCCCAGAATGTTTGAACAGTTTCATCAGGATAGGCGCAAAGAGGAAGAGGAAAGCATGCTCGAGTGTCCGAGTAGAGATTTTACACTTCCCTTTGTTGTTTATAGCCTCCTTAGCAATTCTTTTCCATGTAGGTAAAGCTTTCTTGCAAATTGGTCCTTGCTGTAATCCTTGCACCAATCCAAGGAGGACCTCGGGAGGCTCCGCATCGGCAACTAGTTTCCACAATAATACCTTTGCAGAACTTCATTATTTACTGAAACTCGTTGATTCCATTTAGCAGGTGTGAGGTGCAGAGTGCAATATCAGTTTGATCTAAGCTAGTGTCTTGAGGCAAACTAAGCACTGGCATCACTTTACTGAAGATGAAAGTGATCAAGATTCAGCCAGGAGGTAGGGCTGCTGTTGTCGACGCGCCAATACCACGGCTGCGCCCGGACTGCGTCATGGTCAAAACCGTGACAGTGTCTTTGAACCCAGTGGACTGGAAATCGATCAGCTTTGTGCCCGGAACAGAAGGCTGCACCGCGGGATCCGACTTTGCAGGAATCGTGCGCAAGATCGGGTCGCAAGTGACCAAGCTCAAGGTCGGCGATCGCGTCGCCGGATGGGCACACGGTGGCAACATCGGCAGCCCCGAGGACGGCTCCTTTGCCGATTACGTCGTGGCCAAGGAGAGCATCATGCTCAAAATCCCTGCAGGCGTGGGTTTCGAGGAGGCGGCTACTATGGGCGTCGGGATATCCACTGTCGGCCTGGGCTTGTTCCGACGACTTGGGCTTCCGCTGCCAACCCAGCCGGTTAGCAGCAGCCTGCCATTGCTCGTGTACGGCGGCAGTACGGCGACGGGAACTCTGGCTATCCAGTTTGCCAAACTGTGTGACTCCCCATCGAAGAATCCCCTGTTTGTGACCACATATGCTAAAAAAGACTATTTCCAGGTCCGGCCTCAAGGTCATCACGACATGTTCCCCTCACAACTTCGCCATGGTCAAGGATCTGGGCGCTGACGCAGTATTCGACTACAAGAGCCCCAGTGTTGGCTCCGACATCCGCGAGCTCTCCCGAAACGGACTTTACCACGCCTTTGACTGCATCTCGACTGATGAGTCGGCACGGATATGCGCTGATGCGCTCTCTGACGAAACTGCTAGCCAGAAGCCAGTGTATAGCGCTCTGTATTACTGCGCTTTCCCACGTGAGGATGTGTGCGTAAACGTCACGGTTGCTCACACCATCTTTGGCGAGTCCTTCACCAAACCCGAGCTGGGGCCCGGGAACTTTCCCGCGGATGCGAGTGACTATGACTTTGGTCAAGACTTCTGGCAAATGGCTGAAGGTCTTCTTGCGGAGGGCAAGTTCAAGGTGCATCCCCCGGATGTCAGAGGTGGCGGGCTCGAGGGTGTGTTGGAAGGGCTGGAGGAGTTGAAGCTAGGCAAGGTCAGCGGGAGAAAGCTGGTGTACAGCCTTGCAGCATGCGGCCAGAATGGCGCGGCCAAGGGGCAACTTACCAAGGCATCCTTGGAAAGCTACTTGAAGTCCACTCGCCTCGATATATCGGATAGTGCTAGCAATCTCCCTTGGCTGCCTTTTACACGCATCCATGTACAAAGGGTGGATCCTGAGTAAAAGCAGCGATACATTTGTCTGCAGATAATGGTCTAGAATAGTCCCTGAATGAAAGGAACGACCACACCATGGTTCGGAAGCTCTGAAGTTTGACACCCTATTCGCCTAATCCACACGATTATTTCGTCCACACGCGAAGGTTTTGCAAAATGACAAATGCATCGCTGGAAGTGGTTTGATTGCTATGTTGTTCAATTAATAACTTGGCTACTAAGTTACTGGTGCTACTAAGTTGCAGGTAAGGAGGAACAGTGTCTTAGGCTCCGAATGAGCTCTGAGCCTGAAGAGTCTTTTTCCCGCTGCACTTGTCCAATTCGGAGGCGCCTCTGGGAGGCTGTTCACCCGTGGCTGATACTTGCCAGCTAATACCATTTTGTCTAGACATGGGGTCGAAGAGCTCGTCACTGAAGACAACTGACTGCAAAAGTTTATTAGTTATGCGAGTCCCGGCGCAAGACTTCAAGGATACGTTTGCCGAGGTCCTGGTAACGCAGCAATTTTAAAACAAGAGAATGAAGGCTAGAGGTAGAAACGATTGCGCCATGAATTGGCTCATTTTAAAGCATGAACCAAACTCTCACTCGCACTCCGAAATGGAAACCATCTAAATGGTTAAGACCTTGTATCCCGTCTATGCCGCGTGGAAAGTCAGACCTGGTTGCGAACAAGCCAGTGCCGTCCACAGACCCTGCCACCATCGATGCTCGCTCAGGGCATCTCGTCTGGGGCGCAATTTGGATCAATAGTTGGGCTTCTAGCTACTGTGTTTCTTGAGTTCCTGAGGAAGTAGGTTCTCGACAATATCGTAGCGGGCTGCATGCGCAGGGTCGTCCGCCCATTCGCGTAATGCCATATAGTTACGGCAGTATGACCTCTGGTCCATCGCGATGTGGTGGTCTTCCGGGGAAGTGAAAGATGCCACCGACGCATCGGCAAAGCATGAGACCGCCTCCCGCAAGACATTCACGCAGTGTGCGATGTGCTCGCTATCCCATCTGCTCTCCAGGCCGTGGACCAGGTGGCCATATGAGTCGGTAATGAGGATCTGGGGCAAGGAGGAAGTGCCAGTTTAGCCAACGGAATCGAAGCCCTGGGTGGAGTCCGGGGGCTGGAGGGGGTTGTTGCCTACAATGCAATGCATTTGGTGGAACGCGCGAGTGAAGTACACGGGAATTTCCTCGGTGAGGTTCTCGCGGTACGCGGGTTGTTGAGGGAGGTCGTGGACTTTTTTATCGACGCCCATGTACGAGGTTGTCTTTCCATGAGTCAAAATTCCGGCTGACGGGTTCTTGTTAGCACTGAGTTTCTGTGAAGAGAGCATGATCAGAATCACTCACGGTGATCCAACTCTATGAGCTTCTCAACAATCTGTTCCACCCTTTCAACGTCGTCGAATATATCGTATGGGATGAAGTAAGGGTCAGACTCGTCGAAATACATCCATTGTTTGGGCTCGCCGATTTCTTTGCGCCCAGAATGCTTTAGTATTTGAATGATAACTAGATACCAATCGGGATTCTCCTGGCCTACCTGGAGGTATGAATCCAAAAGGGTCGGTTCCGAGTGAAGGAGCACTGTTGTGGGGATGGAGTCGCACATACGCCGCGTACGTGACTGCAAGAACCAGGGCGAAGATTAAGAAGACGTTGATAATTCGAAGTCGACGATAAGGCTTTTCGTATGATGGCTGTACGTACCGAGCCCTGTTCTCGGCCTCGAACTCTTCAGAGTCCTTCACCGGCTCGTAGTTGCTTTTCTCAAACAACGGAGCCATCCTCTACAGGTGGTCAATCTTGAGAATGTTCCGGTAATAATGCTTACGAAAGACAGGAGTTCCTCTTTTGTTTCTAGTGAGCGTAGATAACACGGAATGTATGATGTGCGTAAGAAATTACAGGCAAAGAGAACAGGGAGACGCGCCGCTAACAAAATGTATATTTGGATGGTGAGGGAATAATTTACGGTGTTTATTACCGTGTGTAGATCGTGAATATCATGCTGCGGATATTCGGTAGTTCGGAAGATTTGAACTCGGCGCATTGGAGCACTCCAATTACGGGATGCCTGGCCTCCAGGGCTTCTAGGTTTCGATTCTGCACAGTCCATTTAGTACATACAGCTTCTACCACTAGATATCGAAAGCCCTGAAATGCTTTGATCATCTGGCCGTGAATTCTGTATGTTGTACTTTACCGCAATAGCCTGGCGCGATGTGATCGATGTCCGGCTCACTACTGCCGAGGTCTCATAACAAATGACTTGTGTGATCGATGATTAGTTTTTACGGTCCTCATAGCCCATCTCTGTGCAATTGTTTTCCACGTAAACGACCTCTTCTTACTAAGATGGCCTAAGCCAGAACTCAGTTCGCCATGTCTCAAAGCACCGAAAACGACTGTTCAGCGAGCATGCCGCTTTCAGAACTGGATGCGGCCCCGCCAGATTCTCAGTCGCTTCTCGGTAGTAATACCGAGACGCAACGTCGGAGCCGGTCTTACATCATCTGCCTTGTTCTGGGCATGGCTGGGTAAGTCTCGACTCCAACGACCGCGGCTCAGCTGACAGCAATGAAACACAAGGGTTCAAGTTACCTTCTCGATCCAATTTGCGAGCGTTATTGTCCGTTTTTGAGTCTATTCTCTCTCATGACGCGTGCTAATCATAACGTCCAGTCCTACTTTCGATCCCTGGGTATCAGCCAGGTCGCAGCTATGCTGATCTGGTTGATCCCCCCAGCATGCGGCTCCTTTCTCCAGCCGCTATTTGGCAGATGGAGTGACGCCTGCGGCAGGCGCAAGCCATTCATAGTCGCCGGCAGTCTGGGCATCGTCGCCGCACTGCTCGGATATGCCTGGAGCCCCAACCTAGCTGCCCTGTTGTCTGGTGCGAGCGGCGGCAAGGTGCCCTCGGCGATCATGTCACAGGTCTCCGTCTCTCTCTTCTTCCTATTGCTTAACCTTGCCATCCAGCCGGTCCAATCGGGCCTCCGCGCCCTCGTGGTCGACAAGTGCGATACCAGCCAGCAGCCCCAGGCGACTGCCTGGGCCAGCCGGATCAGCTTCGTCGCGAGCATGGCGTCATACCTGGCGGCTGCGAGCGACTTGGCGGCAGCTTCTCCCGTCAGAGCAAACCAGCTCCAGTCTCTGGTGAACCTGAGCATCGTAGTCATCGTGAGCTCTATAGGTGTCACCTGCTGCGTCGTGTCAGAGCGAAGGGAGAAGCGACCTCCCCCGCCCGAAGCGAGAGAAGGTGTTCTTGACACTTGGAAGATGTTGTCACCACATCTGCGTCGCATATATCTCGCGCAGTCCTTCTCATGGTTCGCGTGGTTTCCTGTTCTTGTGCAGATAACAGGGTAGGCATATCTGATCACACCTGCTGAGATTCAATATCCAAGAATGAACGCTAACACCCATGCAGCTTCATTAATACTCTGAGTAGGCTACAACGTATCTTAAAGCGCTTACCATGACATCTCTAACCATTGTTGTAGGTTGTGAGTCTCAGACTGCTGCGCAGCGGGAGGATAGCAGATGCCAATCATTGGGGGCTTCCGCACTGTTTGAGCAAGCATGCGTCGCGCTCGTGATGTCAATGGTTCTGCCCCCGCTTGTCCAAAGGCTCTCCTCAGCCCCAATGAGTCCGAAGTACGAGATTCTGGGTGCCCACCTACATGGCCATGCCAGCTTGGAGTTGCGGGTTCTTGGGATGGTGTGGCTCACTTCCCAGGTTTTGTTTTCGATCCTGTTGTGCATGACCTTTTTCAAGTCCAGGACCCTCGCGACCCTAGCGACGGCCATGTCCGGTGTGTGTTGGTGTGTGACGCAGTGGGTGCCCTTCGTCCTGGCCAACGAGGAAGTGATCCGGATCGAGGATAAGAGGAGACTCGCCGCGCTGGACTCCCGCACAGGTCTGCTCCTCGGTGCTCACAATACGTTTATCGCCTTTCCGCAAATCCTGGCTTCCGGGATGTCAAGTCTTCTTTTTGAGGTGCTCAAAGCAACTGGTGCTTCCAATCCTTTAAATAACATCTTATGGGTCTTTTCTGGGAGTATCCTCATGTCTTCGATAGCTGCGGTTCTTATTTGGAGATTATGACTTGTGTATACATAAAGCGTTTACATGACTCAAATGAGTAATGGAATGATCGCAGGCTCTGAAAAGAGAAAGGCAGTACCAAATTGTCTATATAACATCGATGTGGACTCAGAGTGAGTCAGTGAACGTTTATATATGGAAGAATAGTCCCGCCGGTCACCAAGAGCGCACGTATCGGAATTTCTCACAGTTAAATTGGGTATATGAATTGGCAATTTCATGTGTGGAAATGAATCACTATCTCTGGGTTGCCAAAATGCCATGGGTCAACGAGTTTTGGTCCATGGTTGGAGCTCTGTCGATGTGACAGCCATTACAGGCTATGCCGGAGAAGGAAAAACGGCGTGCCATCGATTGACAGCACATTTCGTCACAAAGTATTGGGGACATGCAGCATGACATCGCTGCTTGCCATACCATTGAGCCTTGCTCTGGGGCATAGGAAATCTAACTTGGGGCAGGATTGAGACAAATTTAAACTTGAATCTTTATGAAATTGCATCAATCACTGTCTGGCTCATTACTCACTGCATGTCATGCTTGAATTGTCTTACAAAAATAAAAGAGAAAACTGTCCTCTGCGCCGAAGCAAATGCACACCCCTCTTGTTCTTTTCTTAGTTTTCTTTCTTCTTGTCACACCCAGCTCTAGATACGGATGCTCAGTGACTTGCGCGCCATGTCCGTGCAAATGTCCGCCACACTATTGTACTTGAGAATGCTCAAAACAGAAACATCCAAGTCCAGCACCTTTTGGAACCAGTGTCTAATCTCGACGGCAATGAGCGAGTCGAGCCCAAGGCTCATCAGCGACCGCTCGGCCTTTACCGTGTTTGGGGCCATCTGCAACATGGCCTCGAGCTCTTTGGCGAACGCGCCCTGTACAACAGCAACAGCTTCTTTCTCAGACTTGCTCTCGCCAAGCCGCCACTTGACACCCTCCTCCGCCGGCGCCGACTGTCCTCCGGTGCCCGCAGCCGCCGACCCGGTCTTCTTGTCACGGACAAAGTGAGCAAACTGTGGGTTGGAGTAAAAGGGCGGGCGAGCCCGCCCTGTGTCTCCCGCGTCTTCGACGAAGGGCTCGATGCCGGCGACGATGTCCCACGAGCCCTTGCTGTCTGGCCGGCTGTTGATCACGGACTCGGCAAACAGGTGGTGCAGGTCAGCCTCGGACATTAGCTGCAGCGAGAGTTTGCTCAGGTGGTTCTTGAAGTGGCGGCCGCTGCGGGCGACGTAGCCGACATCCGTGACGAAGCCGATGTGCATGACCGAGGCCGGCAGGCCCTGGGCGCGGCGCCTCCCGCAGAGCCCCTGCATGAACAGGTTCGCAGCGTGGTAGTTTGACTGCCCGGCGTTACCGAAGACGCTGGCGAGCGAGGAGAAGAGGACGAAGAAGTCGAGCTCGGCGCCGAAAGCCTCGTCGAGGACCTTGGACCCCTCGAACTTTGGCGCGAGGACCTTGTTCAGGGACTCGGCCGTCATGTCGACGAAGAGCTTGTCCTCGAGGACCATGGCGGCGTTGCAGACACCGGCGATGGGCGGCAGCTCGGCTTTGATCTTTTTGCAGACGCCGTGAACCGAGGATCGGTCCGAGACGTCCATCTTGTAGACTTTGACGGTGGCGCCGAGGGCGCTCATCTCTTCGAGCCAGTCGCGATCAACCTCGGCGCTCCGGCTGGTGAGGGCGACATAGCGGGCGCCGTTGGTGACCATCCATTTGCAGAGAGAACGGCCTAGGTCGCCGGTCATTCCGACCAATAGATAGGACCTGTCTGGACGGATCGATCGTCCGGGGTCGAGGGGCCTGACGGTCAGCGTCATCTCAGGTCGAGTCCAGTCGATGATGCTGGGGTAGCGTGTGCTTTTGGGAGCTGCTCCTGCGAGGGTCTGGACGTCCACGGTAGCAGGTGCGGGCTGATTTAGGGAACTCTGCACGGCATCGGGATATACTGAACTGAGGAGGGCCCTGTCGACAGATGTAGAGTGTTCATCAATATGGTGGATCAATGAGCCTTTAGGCAGGCTTGACAGCAGTGCTTTAGGCGGAGATGAGTCAACTATGATCAAGCAACCGACGCTTCTCGGTACGTTGCCGCGAAGTGCTCGTTCGGTGGCATGCAGATGGATAGGAATCCACCCGTTAGGGAGCTTGCCCCTAGAACTTGAGAAGAGAGCCGCCTTGTTGGACTTCTGCGACTGGATCTGAATCGCAGCAGCAAGGCTAGGGGTGGGCTCGTGTACCAGCGCCGTAGAACCCTTGGGAACAATTTCCATGATCCTCCTCGCCAAAACATGGCTTGCCATTTCCTGCAGCAGGGTCGAAGGCGGGACCACGGACTTATCAGGTATGACGACGTGATTCTCGTCGAGGTCGCAGACGGATGTCGCATCTGTGTCCGACACGGCGAGGACCACTCTCGCAGAACCCCGAGCGGTACCGATGGACAGAGAACATGCCTTATCGATGGATGTTGAGTACTGCACATCGACGATGGGCCCCTCTGATGTGGACAGGGGTGCGCCTTCCTGCAGGGCTAGCCCACTCTTCCCGACGTCGGCAACGACCTCGACTCGCGTTGACTGTCTGCGGACCCGGTGCGTAATAACACGGCGTGTCGAGTTAAATCTTTCGTTCATTGCCACGTCCGGGACGATCCTCGGGATTAGGACCTTGTCTGCTTCCAGCTTCAACTCTGGCTCAGTCGCGTAAAACATATTACGCCCTGCAAGATTCGGTTGACCAGAAATGGCTAGACGGAGGAAGGTCTTTGCGACGACGGCTGGTGAGATTTGGGCTACGCTGTCCGCGTCAAGGAACTGAAGAGTGAGATGGGGTAGCTCCTTAGGCAGCGAGCGACCCAGCCCGACCACCATGTTAGAAAGCGGGTTATGACGCGAACTGCCACTGGTCAGCCAGAGCACTTTCTGCGCCCGAGAGAAGAGCTGCTGTAATCGCTTCAGGCGGTCGTCTGTCATGGTTGTAGCAAACAGTGCCGTGTCGAGCTCCGTCAGCGAGATGACCAAGGTTTGCTGATTTATGGTTCCGGGATCCAGGGCGTCGCAGCTTTCGATTATTCTGATCTGTTGCCACTGAAGAAGAAGGCCCTGAATGCCACGGCTGAGCCTCGCCACTTCTGGAGTTGTTCCGCCGATAATGAGAAGATGCTGCTGAGGAAATGAGATCTGTGCCGACAGCGGCTCCCTGAGGATGCTCACTTGCTCGTCGATGGCCTGGCTTATAATGACAGAAAACGTGTGCTTGGTCAGGTCGGGACAGTCATAGGTCACCGCGTCAACGCCAGAGAATCCTGTGTCTTTCAGCAAGCTGTCCCACTCAGGAATCGACACGCCAGGGCTGAAACGGCGGCCGTCGTCCACTCCAAGCCACCATCCCGGCAGAGCTCCCATGGTATACGTCGCCGCAAGCGAGTCGCCAGTAATCTCCATGAGGACGAGGTAGCCTCCTGGCTTCAGAAGCGACCTGGCATGCCGTACCGTCTCGGGCAGCTTGCGCGTTGCATGGAGCACGTTGGCGGCGACTACGACGTCGTACTCGCCCTCTTGGAAGCCCTGGGTGGCCACATCGTTCTCGACGTTGAGGACCTTGAAGGTCATCTTGTCACGATGGTCAGAGAACTTGTCAGCCGCCTTTTGGAAGAAACCTGCCGAAATGTCCGTGTATGTGTACGAAGAATAACCACCCGGCCCAATGCTGTCGAGGACGCTCCGCGTGGTGCCGCCTGTGCCTGCGCCGATCTCGAGGAACTTGGCCCGCGGGTGCTTGTGCGAGAGCTGCCGGGTGACGCGGGCGATGTAGGCGTTCAGCGACCGGGCGTAGGCGCCGTCCGTGTAGAAGCGATTGAGCATGTTGTTCTGAAGCATGACCTCGAGGATCTGGGTCTCGTCGCGGACGACTGACTCCAGGTTCTGGCTGATAGCCGACATGAGCTCCAATTCTATGCTGTCAGGAAACTTGGCACGGAGGCCGTCGATGGTCTCCTGGGTGTCCGAAAGCCATTCTTGCTGGGCTACGGCGGTTGTTCCGGATCGGACGTCGTCCAACTTTGCTCCGATCGCCTCGAACAGTCGCTGGTGATGCCAGGAGAATGTCTTGACGTCCTCAGGGGAAACATGACGGACCAAATTTTGAAAGTAGAAAAGAGCCGTTCTCTCCATGGCGAAAATCAGGTCGTCGCCGTCAGAACTGCCGCTCTCTTGCTCGTATTTGACAACCCCGTTCGATATATCTGAATCCCATACGGTGCGAGAGAACAGAAGCCTGTCGTTGGCAGGCGTGGCCTCAGACAGAGGCTTCCATCCCAGGCCCTCAACCTGAATGCTGCTTGCAGTCCCCGTGGCATCTTGGATGTGGATATCGCCCGTCATGGACGAGGGTGAGAGCTGAGTTACGAAAGAGTTGATGTTGGCTGTGGCCCCGGCGACAGAGAACCGAGGAAGTCGGCTAGGATCGATGATGATAGAATCTAGCGTAGTTGGCAAATATAGTGTACCAACAGTGCTTGTGCTTGAGGATACGAGCGGTGCAAGATTGGATTGGAACGCAAGATCCAGCAAGACTGGGTGAACGAGGTATTGCGTGATCCCATCCCCTTTTGACCAAGCGGCGGTCGTTCGGGCACAGTCCTGGGCCCTCTCGATGTTTGAAAGGCCACGGAATAGGTCTTGGTAGTCGAGACCCAAGCTCTTGGCATAGGTGTAGAAGCTTTCGGGCTCCAATTGTGACATTTGGGACGAGGCCGGGGTAGTGGCGGCCGGAAGCCCGGCGTCGTGGGAGTCGCCAATATATAGCACAAGACGCCCGCTTGCCGTCTTCCTCGGGGAGCCGCTGGTTTCATCTTCAAACGTGTAGCTGCAGAACTCGGCTTCGATGACACCCGTTTCTTCCTTGTCGCCCAAAAGCTTCAACGTGAACGTGGTCTCAACTCCGGGCGAAGACTCCTCGAGGACGATTGCATGATGGACGCAGACGTTTTGCAGCTCGATGAGCCTGGCAGAGCGATGGTCCGCCAAATACGTTGATGCCTCTAGTGCTTGGACAACGTGTGCTGCCGCGGGATAGAGAACCTGGCCCTGGAACTTGTGACCACGCAGCCAGGGCACCTCGTTGAGGCGTAGGATATTACGCCAGCGCATCTCGTACTCCGTGTCGTCGGGGACTCTCCGGCCGAGGAGCTCATGGGGAGCGCTCTTCCGGAGCCTATAGTTGCGCGATATGCGACCCTCCCTCCAGTACCTCTTTCCGTGGTCCCATGCGTAAGATGGGAGGCCCTTGAGCATCCGACGGCTCGGGCTGAAGGCTGCGTGGTAGCCCTCAAAGTCGACGAAGGAGGGTCCGAGGGTAGACCACAACTGGCCGAGGGCGTCTGAGAAGGTATCGACCGCATCCCCGCCTCGGCGTAGGAAAGAGGCGTAGGGCGGCGAGGAGTAGAGGACCGATTTGAGAGTCTGAGTCGCGGGTCCTTTCAAGGCGGGATGCGGCCCTATCTCCATGGCCAGTTCGAAAGGGCCGCCGTTCCAGATCGAAGTCTCAATCGCGTCAGAGAACAGAACGGGCTTCACCATGTTATCAACCCAGTACTGTCCCGTAAGACCCTCAAGGCTGTCATCTTCAAAGACAGCGTCGCCGAAGACACTGGAGCACCAACTACAGTCGGGCCGAGGCTCTTTGACGGTAATGTTACAGGCCATTAGAGAATTCAGATACGCGTCGGCACACGGAAGCATGTGGTGCGAGTGGTAGGCGGTGTCGACGAGTAGCTTCCTGGCAAAGACACCCTCCTTGTCGAAATGCTTCTTGGCTTCCTCGACGGCATCAACGTCCCCGGAAAGCGTCACGCTCGAGGGCGAGTTGCTCGCTGCCAAGACAATGCGTCCTGACCAGTCCGGATGCGCGCAAAAGTCAACCGCGGTCTCGGATGATATCGAAACCGCCAGCATGCCTCCCTTTCTCCCGTCGGGCCCTTGCGCGAGTTTTGCGTGGTAACCCCTGTAATACGAAATAGCCATGGCGTCTGAGGCAGAAATGACGCCGGCTGCGTAGGCCGCTACGATCTCGCCTGAAGAATGGCCAACCGTGGCATTGAATCGGATTCCAGAAGCAGTGGCGAGGTCGACTATGGCTATCTGAATCGCCGTGCAAAGCGGCTGGGCGAGCTCAGCCTCTCTTAACCGGGATGTCTCATCCGGGGCCAGCAGCTCGGCTTTCAACGACCAGGAGGGGGCATCAGCGAGGCCTGCCAAGGCTGCCTCGCTGCGCTCGATGGACTCGCGGAAGAGATTGGACCGTCGAATGAGTGAGGTTCCCATCGTTGCCCACTGGGCGCCCTGACCGGTGAAGATTCCCAGGATCGCGGGTGGATCATCGGGGTATAGAAGCTGTGGTGAGCTGGAGTCGACAGCCTCAGTCTCGGCAAAGTCATCCATGCGTTGTGTGAGGGATTCGCGAGTAGAACCTGAGAAGTATTGCTTGAAGGGCATTGTTTCACGCTTCTGTTGGAGTGTCCAAGCCAGGTCATCCAAGTCCACGGTTGGGTCCGACTTGATGTATTCCGAGTACTTCCGGACCATGTCGACCAGCGACGAAGACGAGTGTGCGGAAATCACCAGCGGTCCTCGGAACTCTGTAGTATTGGAAGGCCGTGGATCAGACGGCTCGGGGTCGTAACTCTCGAGAATGGCATGCGCATTGGTGCCACCGAACCCGAAGCTGTTGACGCTTGCCCGGCGGCAGTCATTTTCTGTCGTCGGCCAGGGCATACCCTTCTGGACAAGCTCCAGGTGCTTTGTGTATGGTTTGATGGCCGGGTTGAGTTTTTCGAATAGCAGGTTGGCCGGAAGAGTACGGTTTTGTATCGCAAGCGACGCCTTGAGCACTCCAGCCAACCCAGAGCACCCCTCGAGGTGGCCGATGATGGTCTTGATAGATCCCACATACATCTTGTTCTCGCCGTAGTTCTGTCCATTCTCCGGGAAGAAGGCATCGGCAATTGCTCGAGCCTCGATGGGATCTCCGGCCGCGGTCCCCGTGCCGTAGCACTCGAAATACTGGCAGCGGTCCGCGAGGGGATCCAGGCCAGCAGCGAGGTAGGTCGATCGTATCAGATCTGCCTGGGCTTCAGGGCTAGGCATGGTGATTCCGGCCGTCCTCCCGTCCGAATTCACGCCCGTTTCCCTAATGACGCTCTCGATGTGGTCACCATCCGCCACGGCCCGGCTCAGGGGCTTCAGGAGTAGGGCAGCACATCCTTCGCCTCTCGCGTAGCCATCGCCTGATTTATCCCACATCCGAGATCGAGACTCGGGCGAAAGCATATGCAGTTTCGACTCGGAAATGTAGATAGACGGGTCCAGAATCAGGTTAGCACCTGCTACAATCGCCGTGGTCGACTCGCCATTCCGTAGACACTGGACTGCCTGGTGGAGTGCAACGAGGGAGCTTGAACAGGCTGTATCGATAGTCATGGACGCGCCCTTGAGATCGAACAGGTACGATATGCGGTTTGCAAGAATACTTCTCGCCGTTCCCGTCGCCGTATACGTCCCCAGCGTCTCCGTGTCGCGCATCTGCAGATCCGCCCAGTCTGCGGTCATGAGGCCAACAAACACCGAGGTTCGTGATCCCCTCACATACTCCGCCGACCCGGCCGCCTCCATGGCCTCGTAAACGGTCTCGAGGAGGATACGTTGTGCCGGGTCCATGCTCTCTGCCTCATGGGCGTTGATGTGGAAAAAAGGGGCGTCAAACACGCCAATGTCCTCCGAGAGGAGGTAGGACTTGTTCTCCACGTTTGTGTTGCCGTGGAAGTCCGGGTTGTCGTTGTAGAAGTTCCCAAGGGCCAGCCTGTCCTCGGGAAACTCGCGCAGCACATCTCGTGGGTTTCTTAGCAGATCCCATAGCTTCGACGGTGAAGACGCACCACCAGGGAAGCGGCACGCGGAGCCGATGATGGCGATCGGCTCTCTTGTGGACGCCATACCGGGGATACGTTTCGGAGCTACCCTGTCTGCTGGTGTGGGGGCTCGAGTAGAGAAAACGGGCGATAGGGGTTTCTCTTATACCACGTCCTCGGCTCAAAGTGCTGCCTGATAATGAACACTACATGGTAGAGGGCTCGATATCCAGACCTTAACATGGCCGGGCTAGAACATGCAGAGGACTTGATCGTGACTTATACGTGTAGCTTCATTGCGTCTTCCGAGTGTGTGGAGGTACCGTGCTCCGGGCTCCACACGACCACACGCAAGGATAATGCTTTATGCAAACGCAGGCATCCATATCTGCTACTACACGCAGGAACCTGAGATGTGTGTAGTTACTACTCAGGTACCATGAATGGCGAAACGGTCTTTCTAATTTCAATATCTCTTGTTCGCTTGTTGCCAGTCTTTTTTTTTATTAACAGGGATTTAGTTAGGATCGAAACATTTCATCAGTACCCAAAATTGAATAGATACATTCATTACACCTTTTAAAGTATTTACTCACAGTTACTTAACCATTGACCTCATCAGTATTTCAAGCATTAATGTACTAAAGTGTTACACAAGACTGTAATTAAAAATTGAATAATTAAATTAATTGGTAAAAATTAGTGTGTGATAAGAGTAGTTGAATGGCCTCCGTAGACTGTGTGCAAGGAACAGGGTGATGTGGGGCTCACTTTACTTTGCCGAGACAGTAGGCCTTTTGTTTTGCCGACAGAAATGACACTGTGCCCCATTGCTGTTGTCGCCGACCGCCCTCGAACCTCTGTGCACCTTTTATTTTGCAGAATCAGAAATAGCACTGTGCCCCAATATTCTTATTACCGACCGCCCTCGGAACGCTACATAGGTAATACAGCAGCATATTTATCGACCTACATACGACAATGGATGGTCCCTGGATCCCCGGAATTATCTGTCCGCATTGGATCGTCCCGCTGACTACAGGGCTTCGTAATGGCCACGAGAACATTGACTAGGATCGCTAATTGGCATAGATCAAGTAACAGCCGCGGGGAAAGCGGCGCTCTTGAGTGCCGTTGCTCTGGGTTCGCATTCATTTTGCGGGCGATCCTCAGGAGTGCCTCAACTCGTACAGCCCTTGAACATCACATCTAATGTGCCTTGGATTGCTGTTGTGCCCATAACTAGCTCTTTCATTTCATATTTCCTTCTTCCTTTTCCTTGCGGCCGTGGTCTCTTTCTGCTGGGCACAAGCTCAAGAGGACATGGTGGGCTTTACATCACGCGCCTTTCAGGACTATGCATCCTGGATCCGAAAACGCGATACTAGTATGGAGATGTCTGACGCAGGAGTCGGTGCAACCTACCAAGGCTACACGTATCAAGAGCTCCTGTTTTGCCTGACGCTCGCATTCTTCTCGCTGTGTACCATAGTCCGATCTGCACAGGTCTCTCCCAGCCCAAACCGGATTCTCAGCAAGTCTTTTCTCGGGTGGGCGAAACTGGTAGGTAACAGCGTCTGCTGGCTGGTAGTTACTTTGCTAAAACTCTCGCAGTGTATTGGTGTAGCATACGCAGTCTCGAGCACTTGTGCTCTAGCGGTATTGCTATTCTGGATCGCCGCTGAGAATGACAAGGTCATTTCAATGATATTATTGCAATGCTTTTCGTCCTGGTGCGTTTGCATTACGTCGCGCGTGGAGCATTTGAAAACCGTCAGACCCAGTCATTTCCTGCAAGCCTCACTCGTCTTGAGTATACCGCATGAGTTTTTCTGGTTGCAACGGCTCAAGCACTTCAATAACTCAATTCTGGCGGTGTCTGGCTACACGCATGCAGTTCTCTTAGGGGTACTAATCTGTGTTGAATCGTGTGATAAAAGACACCTCTTTTTATCCGAGGTGGACCGCAGACGTTCCCGGGAGGAGACAAGTGGATTCTTCAGACAGAGACTCTTTTGGTATCTCAATGGACTTTTCAGAAAAGGTACCTATGCTTCCTTGCAATCTCGCTGGGGCGAAACCCTACTGACAACCTTCCTAGCCTATCGACAGACTCTCAATTTAGACAATCTCGAGGGAGTTGACACGAGACTGTTATCTGCAGAGGCCTCAAAGCGATACCAAGCATACTGGTCACAACCTAGTCACCAGTCAGGGCGACATGCTCTTTTGCGCTCCATCTTCGTTGTCTTGTGGAAAGATTTATGCATGCCAATCCTTCCCAGGTAAGTGAACTCTCCGATTCAGCTTCAGGTAACCGACGGCTTTTGGTAACGCGTACGAAAGACTCCTAGGCCTCACCACGATGTTGACGCAGCCTTTCCTCATATCGGCAATGCTCACCCACATTCAGAACCCGGATCGGGACTCCATCGTTGGAGACTACACGATACTCGGCGCCTTTGCACTGAGTTTCCTCTGTTCGGCCGTGTTCAATGCGTGGTACTCTCATAGCACCACCCGCTTCACCGTGAAGCTCCGGTCCGTCATGATCTCAGCGCTCTATGACAAGGCGCTCCGGGCGAACAGCCAGGGCGCAGATCTAGGCACAGCCACTGTCCTAATGAATGTCGACCTGGAAAAGGTCCTGGAGGGCATGAAGTGGTTGCATGAGTTCTGGGCGGTTCCCATTGGCATCGCGGTGTCCTTGTACATCTTGAAAACGAATATAGGGGTGGCTTTCCTTGTGCCGCTGGTTGTCCTTGGCTTGGCTACGGCAATGAGTTGGGACATTGGAGACGTCATGAGGAGCCGAAATCTCGAATGGGTGACGAAGACGGAGAAGAGGGTCACTGCGATGTCGAAAATCGCATCTTCCGTCAAGGAGATCCGCATGCTTGGCTTCTCGGAGGTCCTTCACAATATCATGATCACTCTGAGGGTTGATGAGTTGCTAGCCTACAGGTAAGCTATCTCAATGGTATTAGCGCATCAAAACTACTGTCAAGTTTTGCTTACGGCGTTTGGCAACGCAGATCGACCTCAAGTCTCTGGATATTGGTGGTCGGGGTTGGTAAGCCATGTCCTTCTGGCTGTTCATAGCGGATGATTGCTGACTTGTTCCAACAAGGATACGCGATGTTTCCCATCTTGATTTTCGCAACCTTCACCCTCGTCGCGGCGTCCAGCCTTCGAGGCGGGCATACCTTTAAAGCCGAATCAATGTTCGCATCCCTTTCCCTCCTGAAACTGATGGCTGCCTTGGTACTGCCCTTCCTCCAGACAATGATCACCTGCCAAGGCGCGGGAGCATCGATAGACCGGATCCAATCCTACCTCGTGGACGACAGAGAAGCGCACGAGTCCCCCATCGATTTGCGGCTCCCGGAAGCTGAGCTGGGCCAACGCGCAGAGGCCGATGCCCATGGTTTTGAGCTCCAGGAGAACTTTGCAAAGCCCTCGCGCACATGGGCGTTTGAAATAGCCGCCGCCGATCTCGGCTTCTGCAAGGACCAACCTCTTCTGCACAAGATCACACTAGCCATCGACCGGGGCTCCTTCACAATGATCGTCGGCAAAGTCGGCAGCGGCAAGTCCCTGCTGCTCCTGTCGCTGCTGGGCGAGCTGGCAGTCCTCGACGGACAAACCAAACGCAGCTATCCTGACGCAAGCTTCTGCTCCCAGCCGCCATGGCTGCGCAACGTGTCTTTACGGGATAACATCTTGGGCGAGAGCGCATTTGAAGCGGATTGGTACAGCTCGGTGACCTGGGCATGCGGTCTGGATCAAGATTTCCATGAGTTGGCAGACGGGGACGCCACGCTGGTCGGGACCGGGGGGATGAGCCTCTCGGGAGGCCAGAAAAACAGGGTATCGCTCGCCAGAGCCGTGTATGCTCGAAAGCCGGTTGTGGTTGTCGACGATGTCCTGTCGGGGCTCGACAAGACGACGGAGAAACTGGTATTCTCGCGCGTGTTCGGCCGCAACGGCCTGCTGCGGCAGATGCAGTGCACTATCGTGCTCGCGACGCATTCGGTAGGCTGGGCTGCGCAATCGGACAAGATCGTGGTTCTTTCCGAGGGACGCATCGTATCTGACGGGCACTATGACACTCTGACCAGGATCCCAGGCCTGTGGGAGACGCATTGCTCGTCAGTTAGCGGGACTTTTGCGGTAGAAGAGGACAACTCTACCCAGGCCAAGTCACAGGAGCTTGAGAAGAGCGAGAAGAAGCAGCCGCACGTTCAGACCGAGTCCGAGAAGAAGACGGAGGCCCAAGACGATTACAGGCGCAAGGGCCATGCTGGCACTCTCATGTACTATCTCATGGGCTTCGGGAAGGCACGCATTGCGCTGTATGTTGTGCTGTCCATCGCGACGTACACCTCCAACGCGTCCCAGTTCATCTGGGTCCAGAAGCTGGTCAAGGACAGCGCTTCTGTTGTCTTGTTCAGCCGAAGCATCAGCGTATTCACCAGCATCAGTTTCTTTGCCTTCGCCATCATCGCCATATACCTGTCGTACTTCTTCCTTGTCATCTGCCCTCGTTCCGGCCTCCGGCTGCACGCCAGACAGCTTTCGGTCCTGATGAAGGCGAAGTTCACGGCCCTGGTCACCAAAGACTCCGGCGAGATCACCAACCTGTTCTCTCAGGACACCATAATAGTCGACAGACTACTTCCAATCCTGGTGCTAAATATCTCAACTGGTAAGTTGTGTTGTCGGCATCCCTTGATGCCTGGATTACATAACAGCTGACGCCGAAAATCTGGCCAGGCTTCCTGGAGCAGACAAAAAATTGCATCTTGCTTGTCGCCGCAACTCCTCCGATCGCGCTTATGATACCCATACCAGTTGCCATCGGGTATATGGTACAACACTATTATCTACGTACTTCGCGGCAACTTCGCCATTTGGACCTGGAGGCGAAAGCTCCCCTGTGCTCGAACTTCATTGAGACGCTCGCCGGAAGCGCCACAATCAGGGCCTTTGGTTGGTCGGCTGATTTCAAACGGCGGAATAAGCAGCTCCAGGATATCTCTCAAGCACCGTATTATCTCCTCCAGGACGCCCAAAACTGGTTGTCGCTCGTCCTTGACCTGATCGTCACCGGCATTATCTCCATCTTGGTGGGCCTGGCGCTGTTCCTCCGTTCAAATACGGACCCCGGGTACCTTGCGCTGGCTCTGATTGGAGTGGTAAGTGATGGATCAACCCCCTTCCTCCCCATGCTTGAGAGTTGTACAGAAATAGTGACCTATGTTCCGTCGACAGATCGATCTAGGCTTCAGTATCCGCGTCCTCGTTCTCGCGTGGACAGAGGTAGAGACGGCCATGAGTGCCGTCACACGCATCCGCCTCTTCCTGGACAACACAAGCCAGGAGCCCGTCAGATACTCTGACACCACGGACTCTCTGTGGCCCCGGCATGGCGCAGTCTGCTTTCGCAACGTCTCCGCGTCCTACATCTCGGACCCGTCCAGCGCGCCCACGCTCCACGGCATCGACCTCGAGATAGCCGCCGGCGAGAAGGTGGGGATCTGCGGCCGCACCGGCAGCGGCAAGTCATCGCTCGTCGCCACCCTGCTCGGCCTCATGCACCTGGTCACCGGCGATATCCTCGTCGACAATGTCTCGACGGCGACTGTGCCACTGGCAAAGCTGAGGAGGAGAGTGATCACGCTGACCCAGGATCCCTTGTTCTTGGATAAGACCGTGAGGGAGAATCTGGTGCCCTGGCAAGGTGTAGATGAGCTTGGTGAAGTTATTGAGGCCGACTGGGCGCAGGAGCACAATCCGTCGGACGATGACATGGTAAGCGCATTGAGAAGCTGCGAAATCTGGGGAAAGTTTGAAGCAGCAGCGCCGGAGGACCAATCTGGACTCGACATAAGCATGTCGGGCGTGGACAGCCTGCTGAGCGAGGGTGAGAAGCAGCTGTTTTGCTTAGCTAGGGCCGTTTTGCATCCGGGTAAAGTTGTGATACTGGACGAGGCGTCAAGCCGGTGAGTGTTCCTTCATTGGCTTACACAAGAGAGATGCTGACAAGAGTGTACTGTGGCAGTGTCGATGCCAAAACCGATGATCTTATGCAGAGAATCCTGAGGACCAAATTCGCGGAAAGGACTATCCTCGCCATCTCCCACAGCATCAGCGCAGTCATGGACTTCGACCGCGTCGTGGTCATGGACGGTGGAAAAGTGGCTGAGGTTAATTCTCCAAAGGCTTTGATGGCGAAGAAAGGAAGTTTATTCGCGGTGCTGGCTAAAGCACATGGCCACGGCGAGGGAGAGGGAAGTCTTATTTGAAACAGCTCAAGTTCTTCTAAAACAAGCATGAAGGATTGTTCACCTGTAGATGATTCTTAGATTTGCAAGCAATACTTATTTATCCATCTGAGAGGTCAGGGGCTCAAATCCAGGTCCTCTGTCTTCCAACAACCTCAGAACATAAAATTCCCCTTTACACAAGAACTCATACAGCCTGTCTCTTCTCATGATCATTCCCGGATCGTAAGTCCTGTCAACAGTGGGAAACTCGATGGGAAATGTGTCGCAAGGCTGGTCAGATTATTGCGCCATCGTTTAGCTGCGATACAGTGCCACAGGCGCACCAAAGACCCAGCAAACATCAAATTCTAGTTTTTTTACCCGGACACAAATAAGGAGAGGGTTTCACATTCACAGAGATGAGATTTCATATTATTTTACAGTTGGTGGTATTAATCATGCTGGTGATGCGTTTATAGTAGCAGAGGCCAATCACCCGAGTACGGGCATGAAAACCCCACCTTTATGGTGTAATAGTAACTCATGTACGCGAGAGGTGGAGTCCGGCATTCTTTGAGCCCCAGTCCGGGGCGACGGGGCCTCACAGTAGTCCAAGTTGTCAGAAAGGGACACAACATTGTACCAAAAGTACACCACAAGCCGCCCGTCTGGTAAATCAACCGCGGCGTTGCACTGGTTAGTAGGCCTATAGGCGTTTCACTAGCCCAGTTGCAATCAAGCTGTTTCTCGTTTAAACAAACTTTTGGTGAATGGTAAAAGGTTGATCGGAGCTGAGTACCTAGGCTAACAGGGCCTGGTCTGAATCCTGTACCTGGCGTTCACGCAGCTGACCGTATGATGGATAGTTCGTCCTAGGGTCGGGAATCCAAATAGTATGGGGTCTCCTATTCCCGTGTAACATTGTCACCCGATCTTCCGTTCACAATGTCAAGCTCGGTGTCCTTACTTCTCCGAGGTCCACTTGCCCGACCTTTCCGTCTTAAGTCCGCACTGCGGGTCCATCCGCCTCTCCGCCGCGGTTAGTTTTGCGGGATGGAGGCCTAGGTGTCAGGTCCTCATCAGCCCCTGGTCCCTGTCGAAGCTCCACGGCTTGCTCTCCAGTGTTTACCGTCTCAGGGGTTCCAAACGCTAAAATGTGGACGTCTCCACCAAAGTCGCTCTCGTTACAAGGTGACCTGCTTGGTCCCAAGTTCTCGAGAGAAAAAGCAGTGCACGAATTAACGTTTGGCATCCCTGCGGAGGCATATAGCCGGTAACCGGACGCGAACATGGCTCGACAAATTCGAACTGCCGATTCGCTAACAATGATCAATACCAATGAACTCCAGTCCGGAAATAGACCCCATCTTCAGAGAAGGGAAGATGATGAGGTTAGCCGGGCATGGTAACAATTTATTCTGCTCGAAGCTCGAAATTGGAAACACTGCAATGAGAATTTTATCTGGTTTTCAGAAGTATACCGAGTGCAGAGGACTGGTTATAGTCATAAAAACGCTACAGATGCTGGGCTGCTTGCCAAGTTATGAATTTCACATCTAATCACCTCTTCACGCACAGTCTATCCGTTGAGAGACACGTCGTCTTTGGTCACCACATTGACAATAGACCCTGGTAGTTGTCATGCTATAAGATTTCTCTCCAACATCACTGCGTTGTACAATCGCTCAACGCACTGGCCGTGAGCCCTGTCAAAGAGTGTCCAACCACCAGCGGATCAAGCGCAGTATAACGAGCCAAGATGCAACAGAATCAATCCGCCTCCCAGGCTGACCTGCGGCAAATATGGACATGGAACGCAACAGTGCCGGACACCGTCGACGGCCTTCTCCACGGTCTTTTCGTGGAAAAGGCGGATGAGACACCAGATGCGCTGGCGGTGGACGCATGGGACGCCAAATTTACCTACGCGGAGCTTGATAGTGCCACAACACGACTAGCAAGCCATCTCGTCCACGTCGGACGCGTCGAACCGGGGACGCTGGTCCCAATATGTTTTGAAAAGTCTGCCTGGGCCATTGTGGCCATGTTATCGGTGCTCAAGGCTGGTGCTGCGTTCGTTCCTCTCGACCCCAGCCAGCCAGCCCTTCGAAAAGGGAAAATCTTGAGGCAACTGGGCGACCGCGCACGGGTAGCAATCGCATCAGCTGCACACGCCAAGGCGCTGGGAAGAGACGGCCGCAGAGTCATCGTCGTCGGACCGTCTGAACTAGAACGTCTACAGGAAGATAATCACCCGCCTGTAACTGTGGGCGCAGACTGCGCTGCTTATTGTTTATTCACATCCGGTAGTACTGGAGAGCCTAAAGGCGTCGTTATGGAACACGGCGCAGTTGTGTCAAGCCATATTCATCGACGCGATTACAAGGGATACAACAAGGATTCCCGGGTCTTTCAGTTCTCATCCTATACTTTCGACACTTGTATCGACGAGATCTTCATGACCCTCGGTGCCGGAGGCTGTGTTTGCGTACCCTCTGAAGACGACAGAATGAACAGGATGGCATCAACAATTCATAACATGTCCGTCAACGTGCTCGAGGTCACCACGACAGTGGCGGCATTGATAAGCGCTCATGAAGTTCCCTTGGTCAAGACAATCATCTTCGGCGGGGAGTTCTTGTCCCACGCCGCATTTGCGCCATGGGATGGCAAGGCACGCGTTATCAACACTTACGGCCCAACCGAATGCTGCGTCGACTGCGTCTTCAGCGATTTCACAACTAAGTCGGCACCCGGACTCATCGGCACAAGCGCCGGGTCCGTTACGTGGGTCGTGGACCCTGATGACCACAGTCACCTCGCACCTATCGGCTCAATTGGAGAGCTCTTGATTGAAGGTCCAGTTCTGGCAAGATCCTATTTGAACAGCCCAGAAAAGACCGCAGAAGCTTTTGTGCAAGATCCCGAGTGGCTGCTCCGCGGAGTCGACGACCGGCCTGGCCGCAAGGGGAGGCTATATAAGACTGGCGACCTAGTCAAGTACACCACGGACGGCAGGATTATATACGTTGGGCGGAAAGACACCCAAGTCAAGATACATGGCCAGCGAGTCGAGCTGGGAGAAATTGAGTCCCAAATATCGGAGCACATGCCACAAGACACTCGTGTTATTGCCGAGATGATCTCCCATGCAGACGGCACCCAGGCCCTCGTGGCCTTTGTTCGTTCTTCCATTGATAGGGCCTCATCAGAATCTCGCGGGATTAGCGATGCTCCAGTACCGTTGGAGCCTATGGCCGACGCGGCTTCTCTGCAGAGGAAGCTTTCCAATGCTCTGCCCGGATACATGGTGCCCGCTGCCTTCTTCACCAGCCGAGACTTCCCAATGACTACGTCCGGAAAGGTCGACCGCAAGCTTCTCCGTGAAGCAGCCGCGCAGCGCGGGATGGTCCACAGCACCGGCGAAAATGCGCTCCGGCCCATCAGCAGCAGAGAGCAAAAGCTCCAGCAGATATTTGCAGACATCTTGAAGGTGGACAAGTCGAAAATCAGCGTCAACGACAGTTTCTTTGAACTTGGCGGCACCTCGGTCGCTGCCATAAAGCTTGCTGGCCAAGCACGGAAGCAAGGGATGAAACTTGCGGTGGCCGATATTTTCCAGCATCCAAGACTCTGCGATCTTGCAGCAAAAGCATCCTCAAAGCCAGGCAAGACAAAGGAGCTTCCAATAACGCCCTTCTCCCTACTTGGGTCATCAGAAGAGGGCCGACTTGTTCGGGACCGGACGGCAGCATCGTACAATCTGGAACCGGACGCCATCGAGGACATGTTTCCCTGCACGCCGCTACAGGAGGGCATGCTATCTCTGACGAGCCGTGACACCGGCAGTGAGTATATGATCCAGAGAGTCCTCCACATTTCGCCCAACATGGACACTGCGCGGTTCCGCACTGCCTGGGAAACCGTTGTCAAACAACTCCCAGCCCTGCGGACCAGAATGTTTCCCGCCGAAGATGGAGGGAATCTGCTTCAGGGCTTCATCAAGGATGAAGTGCATTGGAAGCAGGCTAGCAATTTGGATGAGTATCTGCGTAGCGACAGGGCTATACCCATGGAGCTGGGAGACCGATTGGTGCGGTACGCCATCGTGGAGGAAGGCCATGAGAGGAACCGGTATTTCGTATGGACCATCCACCATTGCATCTATGATGGCTGGACAATGCCACGTATGATTGCGTTGGTTGAGCGTGCCTACGCTCAGCAAGCCCTGAGCCTTGGACAGCACGCCAATTTCAACGCTTTTGTGAAAACTTTCCTGGGTCGCAATGTGGAGGAAACCAGAAAGTTTTGGACATCGTATCTTGCCGGCTCTGAAGCCACGAAGCTCCCAAGTCGCATCTACAAACCAGATTCGACAGAGTCGAGAGGGTTTGCAGAGAGACGCCGGCCAATCTTCCTGGGCAGCAGCAGAAGTCACGTTCCGACTACAATAATACGTGCCGCGATGGGGATTGTTCTCGGCCAGCTTACGGGCTCGGACGACATCGTCTTCGGAACTGTTGTGTCCGGTCGGCAGTGCGCCATTGATGACATCCAGGATATCATGGGTCCGACGCTTGCGACTGTTCCAGTCAGGCTCCGGATAGATCCCAGCCAGACAAAAGGGCAGTTCCTGGATTCCGTGCAGGACGACGCCATAGCCATGGTACCATATGAGCAAGAGGGTATCCAAAGCATTGCCGGCTTTGATTTATCCTGCCGAGACGCATGCAACTTCCAAATGTACCTGGCTGTCCAGCAGGAGGACCCTGACTCTTTCGACTCTGGAGCACTTGGTCAGTGGCAGTGCGAATTAGGACGCCCGAATGGGGTCAGCACCTATCCCGCCATGGTCGAATGCTATTTGGAAGGCGATGGGCTGAACCTTCAAGCCACCTTCGACCCGGAAACAGTCTCGTCGTCGGAGATGGACAGGATCATCAACCACTTCTTCTACGTTTTGGAGCAGCTTCTGCAGGGGGATCCGTCCCAAAAGCTGGGTGACATCGACCCAGTGTCACCATATGACCTGCAACGCATCTTAGCATGGAATGAAACCGTTCCTGTTCTTGTCGAAGAAACGCTTCACGATATCTCCTTGAGGAAGACGCGGGAGACACCTGACGCCCCGGCCGTCGACGCCTGGGACGGACGCTTCACGTACTCGGAGCTGGACCTCGCCTCGTCTCACGTCGCAAGTCTCTTGGTCCAAGCCGGCGTTGGACCGGACGTGATGGTCCCAATATGCTTCGAGAAGAGCATTTGGGCGGTCGTGGCCATGCTGGCCATCCTCAAGGCTGGCGGCGCCTTTGTTCCTCTCGACCCGAAGCAGCCGAGGCTTCGGAGGGAAACGGTCATCAAGCAGATTCAGTGTCCGATGATGGTCGCCTCCGCTGCGAATGCTGGTTTGCTACAGGCAGATGGTCGTTCTGTCATGGTCGTTGGACCATCTGTCGTCGACATCGACCGGCTACAATCCGGCCCGCGTCTTAATTCTACAGTTTTTAAGGATATCAGCCCTGAATCCGCTGCGTATACACTATTCACTTCCGGAAGTACTGGAGAGCCCAAAGGTGTTGTCATACAGCATCAAGCAATAAGTTCCAGTCTCCTTTCACGTGCGGAAGGTCAAGGGTACCGTCCTCACACTCGCGTTCTCCAGTTCGCCTCGTACACGTTTGACGCGATGGTGGATGAGATTTTCATGACGCTAGTATGCGGAGGATGCATATGCATTCCATCGGATGAGGATGCCATGAGTGACCTGAACGGTTCTATCAGGGACTTCGGAGTGAACAGTCTGGCCCTGACTGCTACGATTTTCCGCTTGATCGACGCGAAGGAGGTCCCAGACGTCGATTCAGTCATATTCTGGGGTGAAGCTGTCTCTCAGCAGGACCTGATTCGGTGGTCTCGCGTCCCGCGTAATAAGACCCCAAGACTTCAAGTTCGCTATGGACCAACCGAATGCTGCGTCACCTGCACTCACTACGAAGTTGGCCTCGACAGGCTTCTTCGAGGGAACCCCATCGGAAAAGCAGTGGGATCAAGGTCATGGGTCGTGGAATCAAAGAACCACGATAAACTTGTCCCCATCGGAGGGATCGGAGAGCTGCTCATTGAGGGCCAGGCGCAAGCTCAATGGTACTTGAACGATCAAGCTAGAACGGACGCGGCGTTCATACATGACCCCAAGTTCCTCACTCACAACCCATGCATTCATGACGAACAAGCTGGAAGAAGGAGGCTGTATAAGACTGGCGACCTCGTTAGATACGACGATGATGGAAATCTTATATATATGGGGCGCAAAGATGCGCAGGTCAAGCTGAACGGCCAGCGTGTGGAGCTCGGAGAGATTGAGTCGCACCTTGCCAGCTGTGTTTTGGGTGCTTTACACGTCCTCGCTGATATAGTCACCCTTGAGAGCGGTCAGCGCGTGTTGGCAACATTCATCAAGTTTGATATCAACGACAAGACGACAAATACGGACAGCCAGCTGGTCAAGCCTCTCCCCACCGCTGACAAGCTCGACATCGAGAACAAAATGTCCCAGCGGGTCCCGAGGCACATGATACCGACAGCTTTCTTCGTCGTCCAACGCGTCCCCCACACCCTCACCGGAAAACTGGACCGCCGGTCCCTGCGCGAAGAAGCAAAACGTGTCGGGTTGCAAGGCACCAACCAGGAGAAAGATGAAAAGACCACATCTCTCCCCATGACTGAACGCGAGAAGAAAATGCAGCAGGTCTGGTCCAAGATACTCAACCTGGAGCCGACGGCAATCCACGTCAATGATACCTTTTTCCAGCTGGGTGGTCATTCAGTGACCGCGATGAAAGTGGCAGCCGAGGCTCGAAAGCACAACATGAGGGTCACCGTGGCGGATATCTTCCAACACCCGCGCCTGCATGACCTGGCTGCGGTCGCTAGGTCCTCCACGAACCAGAAGGACGCTGCGATTCCGCCGTTTTCCTTGCTCACGCACCCATCAGACCACTTGAAGCTTTGTCACGAGATAGCAACCACACACGGGCTCGAAGAGGATGCAATTGATGATCTTCTGCCGTGTACCCCTCTCCAAGAAGGCCTTCTCTCGTTGACCAGCCGCGACACCGGCGATTACCTTGCTCAAAGGATCCTTCGAATCTCGGACGATGTTTCGCTGGACTCGCTGCGCGAGGCTTGGGGGGTCGTTGTACGCGCGCTTCCTATACTGAGAACCAGGCTCTTCTTCACAAAAGATCATGGCATGCTCCAAGGTGTCTTGAGACGAGGAATCGACTGGATTCACACCGACTGCCTCGAGGACTATCTGCTGTCGGACATGGCCAAGTCCACCGGTGTCGGGGAGCCTCTTAACAGGTACGCAATAGTAAATGGCCGATCTGGCCGGGAGAGATGGCTCGTGTGGACAATGCACCACAGCCTCTACGACGCGTGGACGCTGCCGCGCATCCTGGACATGGTTGAGCGCGCGTACAGGGGCATGAGTCTCGGGCAACCTGGCAGCTTTGGCGTCTTCATCAAGTACCTCATGAACCGTGACGCAGATAAGACGAGACATTTCTGGCAACATTATCTCTCCGGTGCCCGCCATCTTAGACTTGTTAAGAACGGCGAGAATACCGAGTCCCCTGCCAGAGGCTTCCTTCAGAGCGAGCGGGCCACGAGGTTCAACAGCGACCACCATGTGCCCGCAACGTTCATCCACGCAGCTGTGGGCATCATTCTGAGTCAACTTGCTGGCGGAGTAAATGATGTGGTGTTCGCGAGCACAGTCTTTGGCCGAGCCTGTCCAGTAGATGGCATCGAGAACATAATGGGCCCGACCATCGCAACAGTTCCCGTCCGGGTCCAGTTCCAGAATGGACAGACTGTCAGGAGTTTTCTCGATAAGCTACAAGACCACGCCACGTCGATGGTCCCGCACGAGCAGGAGGGGATCCAGAACATTCGGCGGATGAGCCAGTCTTGCCGGAACGCCTGTGAGTTCCAGGCCTATCTCGTAGTGAAGCAAGACGATCCCGCGTATCCGGATGAACCCGGTTCTGGGCTGCTGGGAAAATGGCAAGACGGACCTGAACAGAGCGAGTTGACCACGTATCCCATCATGATGGAGTGCCGTGTTCATGATGAGGGATTCAAAGTCCGAATGAGCGTCAGTACTGGGGTGGCGTCAGAGCAGGAGATGGAACTGCTCATGGATAGATTCCATTCCGTCCTGGAGCAGCTTTTGCATTCGAGCTCTACGAGCACTTTGCACGACATCGTCTCAATACCGACATCGGGACTCCAGCAGATATGGGCATGGGATGGCGACCATAATTCTCTTAACGGCAACGGCCACGTCGAACCGAGTATTCGCAACGGCCCGCACAGCAGAACCAACGGGCAAGACCTACCCGTGAAGAATGAGAGCCTTGGACCAGTCGGTAGTTCCGCAGAGATCCTTCAGCGCATCTGGGCTGACGCTCTCGGATTGGATGTTTCTACCTTCAGTACAGAAGATAACCTCTTCTACTTAGGCGGTGATTCAATTGCTGCTATGAAAGTCGCTGCCGCTGCCCGCGCCTGTGGCTGCAGGATTACTGTCTCAAACCTCCTCAGGTTCTCTACTATATCCAAGCAGCTTCCGCATTTCTCAGTCTCAGCCCAGGATGGAACATCTGGCAAGAATGGGCTTGTGGATGGTTCGGCAGAGAAGCTTCAGCACATCTGGGCCAGCGCTCTCGGACTGGATCCATCTGAGTTCAATATGGAAGATAACTTCTTCCATCTGGGAGGTGATTCGGTTATCGCTATGAAAATCGCTGCCACTGCCCGTGCCTCGGGCTGGAGCATTACCGTCTCGAATATCCTCAAGTTTCCCACCATATCCCAACAGCTTCCACATTTCTCAGCGCGGAAGGGTGTAGAGCCGGTCTTGGCGATCCCGCGTCCTTACTCCTTAATAAACGCCGGCCTGCAGGGAGAGATCCTCAAGCGCCTGGGACAGGACGAAATCCGGAGCGACGTGCTTGATATCCGGCCAACTACGGACTTCCAAAGCATGACCGTCAGAGACAACATACACGCTCCCCGGACTGCTCTGAATTACTTCTCTCTAGATTTGGGGCCTTCTGTCGACTCCGAGCGTCTCCAAGACGCCTGCGACGCCCTCGTCAGCCGCCTGGAGATCCTCCGGACGGTATTTGTGTGTGCCAGGGGAAAGGTGTGGCAGGTCGTGCTCAAGAACCTCCCAGTCGCGCTGACGAGGATCACGGCGCAGAATGGGGACTTTGCGGAGCTCCACGGCAAGATCTTGCAGACCGCTCACAACAAGTCCTTCTTCGATCACCCGGTCGTTTCTTTCACGCTGGCCCACGTACCCAGCGCCGGCTACAGGCTCGTCATGGGGATCTCACATGCCCAGTACGACGGATTATCAGTCCCCTTGACCCTGAGAGTGCTCGAGAGTGCGTACAACAACACGGTGGCACCCGCAACAACCCCTTTCTCCGCATACCTCAGTCTCCAAGCAAAGCGCCACGACTCGTCTCGCGCCTACTGGAGGGCGCTGCTCAAGTCATCGCGTCTTTCGCAAGGGTTGCCAAGACTGTCTTCCGGCCAGCCTCCCAAGGTCCAGCACGACAGGATCGAAGTCAGCGGGACGTTAGAGTTGCCAGTCATCCCCGAGGGCTTCACCGTCGCCGTGGTGGCCAACTTGGCCTGGGCCCTGCTCCTGCACACCACCACCGGGCACAACGATATCGTCTACATCACGCTGGCCTCGGGCCGCAGCACCCCCATCCACGGCATCGAGAGCGTCGTGGGGCCGTGCATCACCTTTGTCCCCGTGCGGGTGGGCTTCTCCAAGATGTGGGCGGCTTCGGAACTCGCTACGTGTGTGCAGGAGCAGTTCCTGGCCCTCGACCAAGGCGATACCATGGGCATCGACCAAATCCGCGGGCAATGCACGGACTGGCCTGCCGACACATCGTTCGACTCCATCTTCTTCCACCAAGGCGTGAGCGACAGCCCGGAGCATCTTCTCACTGGGGCGCCAGTCAAGGCGCAGCTGCACCTGAACCCGGCGGTCGCCATTCATAGGACGACTGTGACGACCAAACACATGGACGACGGCCTTGACGTTAAGGTCCAGACTTCTAGTAGTTTGATGACTGATAGAGACGCTGCTGCGTTGGTTGATGCCTTTTCTGCTGCTTTTTCTGTTGTCTGCAGCAAATTGTAGACTACTTCTTCCGTGGGTATAAAATTCCCAACAGCTGCTGCAAATAAAGTTTCCCACGACGACTGGGCGGACCCGCTTCGTGCGAAACATCGTTCTCTGCTTGTTTACCCGTCGTACGTACGAAAGTTTAGCCAACAGCGAGTTTCACTTCAGACACATATTGATCTTTGACTCGGCCCGGAGGCTTCGGTCGTTTGGTCTATCTTGTATAAAGAGTCTATCTCGTATGTAGAATTTCAAATCTATTCTCATGTGCACACTTGATTTCCTTCGCTTCAAATATAAGTTTTGCGCTCATAAATTGTACTATGCCATTTGTTGTCCCATGTTGGAGCCATTGATGAGGAACAAAAACAAAAGGGGTTTCTAATACTCTCCCGACCTGTCACCTCAAACACAGTTCACCACTGTCTTCGGTGCCCATCATGCGCAGCTACTAAACCAAACATCATGGCAGTGCTACCAGTACTCCGCACATCACTCTTTGGTCTAGTGGCGTTGTTGTCTGGCGTGGACTTGAAATATCAATTGATCTTTAATTCACAAAGAATGCGATATGGTACAAGCGTCGTTCATGAAAGGTTGACGAGCTTAGAAATTGTTGCTGATTTAGGCATCATGGACAGGATCTGGGAGAGCGAAGAAGCTACCGCAGTGATGCTCTCCGTCGAAATAGTCTGAGGCGAGTAATGCAGGCTGATCTCGACTTTGTCAGAGCGCTCAAGCGATGCGGTAATATCGAACTAGATAGCGCGTCAGGTTCCGTTACATGATTTTCCGCTAGAAGCCTTCGAACATACCTCGGAATAAGACTTCCTTCCTACCAGGCTCAGTGAAACAGTGTCGCTCCCAATCACATCCAGATGCAGCGGTCGGAACATGACGGCAGTATTGAACAGCCGACAGCGCTTCATCTGAAGAGAGTCGTAGATATTTCCGAGCGGCGTCGTCTGGTGCTCCGCGCTCTCCAGGAATTGCCCCTGCATCGCCCGCACGAGCCCGGAAACGGACAGCGAATTACTACTGCCGATTTGCGTGCGGCAGACCAGCGTGTTAATGAAGGGGCCCATGGTATCCTCGACCTGCCGGATCGGCAAATCTCTGCCAGCCGTGACGTATCCGAAGCAGACGTCATCCATGCCCGTGTACCTCCGCAGAACCATGGCCCAGGCCGCCTGGACGAGGTTGAAAAGCGTGACATTGTGCTTGAGACAAAAGGCGTGAAGAAGTGACGACCGCAGATTCGGCACCGGAACTGCCAGCTGCAGGTTGTTCTCCGCCTCACTACCAAGCGGGCTCTGCGTCGTTGGGAACAGACACGGCTGGGCCCCGGACAGCAGTTGAGTCCAGTACCGCAGGTGCGCGTCTTGGTCCTCGTCCTGGAGGAAGGCGATGTACTCACTGTACCGCGGGGGCGGGGTCGATGACAGCTCACCTACGTACGCGCTGGCCAGGTCACGCATCATGATGGCCACGGATATGCCATCTGTGAGGGTGTGGTCGATCTCCAGCCGGCAGAGTACGCTCCCTTTGCCCCCCGGGGCAAGAGTAAAACGGTGAGCGGGCTGATGCTCGGAGAAATCGAGCACCCCGGGGTAATCGTCGAGCAATTCTGCTTCTCGGAAGTCTGCCGTCCACTGCGAGAGCACGATCTGATCGGAGAAACGACCGTACTCGACGCTCTCTACGAGTATGGTCCTTAGAATGGGGTGCCGGTCGACGACTCGCTGCCAAGAACGGCGGACGAGGATCGGGTCGACGGCGTCATTGTCCCGAACCGGGTAGATGGAGATAGTGGCGACGACATTGTAGTCCGGGGCCGAGAGGTCCATTTTGCTCAGCTGGATGCCCTCCTGTATAGGGGCGCAGGGACATATTTCCTCCACATCGGAAATCTCAACGATGCCCGCTTCTTCCAACTTATCATCGAGATAGTCTTGCAATTCGTCTTCTTCCATTTGTAGAAGGTAGAACCTTTTCTGGGTAGTCAACGGAGCCATGGCTGTTCTCGAGGCGTAGATGGGAGTGATGCGCAACGAATGCGAAGATCGATTGTTTCATAGGACACAGAAATAAATCTCATCATTTGGTGATATGATGATCCCACACTTTACACGAGGACAACGGGGATGACTCTCGATGAACAATACTTCATAGTGTACGGAGTATGGAGACTTGGTTGGCCCGTAATAGGGCATTGAAAACCATGTGGTCCCATTTAGGATAGCAAGCATAGTCAATTTGATATTGCCGACTGTCCGGAATTCTCGGGAAAATAGACATTACTCGCAGTTCTGACAATGCTTGCATGAGTAATGCTGGACACGAAATGCCGATCTCCCTGGTTGCGGGTAATTACTCCACATTTCTTCAAGTCAGTGTATCACTTTGCATACCAAGCCATTCACACACACGGGCTTTTTTGACACCCTATGCTGCAGCAATAGGTGGCTGATTAGATTAGATTAGATAAGGCCCTGCGGCCAACACCAACTGCAGGCGCACTGCAGCCACAGCTTACATTCCTTCCTTGTACAACACACAAGAAATACACACAGTTATACCCACCAAGAGGCGGAGGACAATGGCGAAGAGACCAAGCTGTGGTCAAGGTCGAGGATAGTAATATCTACACGACTCAATTGCACTGGCGGGACTGCTGAACATGCCACTCTGTGGCGAATGCAGACGACATTGTAGTTACCTGCATTGTATCCAATACCCTGTCAACGCGGAAGTACAAACTTCGCGTCCAAACTGATTTCAAGGTAGGCGAGTAGATGTGCGCTGTCTTGAGAAAGTGCTACGGCAGATGCACTGTCAGGGTAAACCAGAGGCTATGGAACTCAATTTGGTCAATGCGCAATTTGCACAGCATACGGCAGGTCACCATGTCGCCCCTGTGGTTGCCAAGGTTCCTCATCCGATGTACTCTACAACAGCCATGAGCAGGATTCATTCCCAACTTACCCAAAGCGACCTCTTTACCAATGATGATTGCAAATTTAATATCGACTTCCTCTCTCCCAACTGGGCAGCTCATGTAGCGATCGGTCCATGGCAGCGGAACCCAACTCAGAGGTCTGGCAACTGCGCTGAGTCGAGTCCAGCTCAGAAGCGCGTGGATCGAGATCAGTGGCAATACCCTCAGACTTGGGCGGACCCCAATGCCCTTGTTGGGCGGGTTCGGCCGCGGAAACGCCATTGGTAGGTCCGCCGTCAACCACAAACACATTTCCAGCCGTGGGTGGTCTTCGATTATTCCGGGCCCGAAGGAAGAACCACAAGCCTACGGCTCCAGCTGCAACACCCGCAATGGAGGCACCGACGGCAGCCCCAATTATAGAGCCTTGATCAGGCTGACTTGGGTCTTCTGTATTGCTGGACACGGTAGGAAACGCGGCTGTTGACAAGCCTACTGTTCCGCCTGTGCTTACCGATAGGATGGAAGCGATGGATGAAGACGGGTCGGAAGTAAGAGGCGTGCCGCTTGAAGATACACTGGTGGTCGAGGGCAAAGCTGCAATTCCGATGGTTGTTAAGACGGTTGGAGTGTCTGGTGTCACCCATGTCGAGTCAGCCTGCCGTCCACTCGAGCAGATGGAGAGCATCACGCGATGTGCGTTGAATGAGCGTTGGACTAGGTTGTTCTCTCACCAACAAAAAGCAACACATTTTCTTGAGTCGTGCAGTCGTACGGCAGCGCGTCAATACAGTAAAACAAGACATCAGAAGTGCCCTCACACAGGCCCATGCCATTCCCACCAGCCACATTGTCGTACTGCGGGTTGACACAGAAACTCGGGCAGGAAGAGCTTCGCCAAGCCGAATCGGAGCATGAACCGCGGACGTATGTCGAGGCGCCAGGTTTTTGAAGCTCATTCTTGGTAGCCATACATACACCGTTAGAAAGACAGGCGTAACCTTGGCCACAGCATGCCGAATGGCTCGTGTTGTCGTTGCATGGTATGTCCTGCGGGGCCGGGGTACCATCCGGGTAATAGCAAATTGCAGAGCATGTCGAAATGAAAAGCGAAAACAGAGAAAGAAGAAAGCACAGAGATGGTGCCATGATCATTTAGACAGTTTCAACAGTCATTTGTCTGCTTTGATGACTGTAAAGAGTCGAAAGAAGCGCAGGAGGGCTGTAATCTTGCAGGCCTCGTGCCATTGGGGACAGCTTGTTGGTCATTTGAACTCACTCAGACGGTCAGCCCGGTTTATCGACCTCAGGGCTCCTTCTGCAAGGCCGTGCAAGTGTTGGTGATGGGCGGGTAGGGGAGAGGGGTTCAATCTGCCCAGAAAAAGCAAAATGTAACATTGAAGCGAAGTGACCGACCGCCATGTTGTCTGTTGGCTGTTTCGTCGAACCAGAGGGGCTGAGAGGACGACGGTGTATCGCAGCAGAATTCAGTCGTTTCGAAGAAAAAGACAGGACACGACAGGTCAACTTCACCTTGACCGGCGTTGCTTGATTGCTGGCAGTGTGTGCGGCTGATGCGGCGCCATGGCGGTCTGATCGACGCAGGGCGGCACAGCGCTTGATCTCACGGATGAGACGCGACATTTTGACAACAAGACTGCAAACACATCGCACGCTTCTCTCAGTGTGCTGGAGAGGAGACAAAGAGAGAGGATCATGTTGGTTGAGGTGTGGTTGCAGCGGCGCGCCAGGGTTACAAGCCAAGCCTGTTGGTTCTGCACAATTAATCAGACCAATTGGCAACTGCTAACTGCCGCTGGTGTACTTATTTTCATCTTTTCCTTTGTCTGCAGACGTCACACCAGTTACTGGAACCCTGCCTCATCTCCATCAGCCCAGCGAAGCATTGAGAACGGACTTTTCCCTGTCTTCTTTATCTCTTTCACTCGCTGATTCACGCTGAAAAATTAAGCCACTCGTTACTGTTACTTTGCATGGCAACCTCAACTGAGGTCCGTGGTAGTGCAGTTGATGTTGAGCACATGACATTCCATTCCGTTCCTTGACTTTTTTTCATGAAGACTGCGCCGCCTGTCCGATCTCACCACCGCTCGTTGCATTCACTTCCGCTAGGCGCTAGGCCGTCCCTTCGTACCCCAGCAACGGCCGCCACTGTGCCCAAAACGCGCTCATCATGTTTGCTGTCAGAGGTTTCAGATGGCTCATCGCCGCTGTCGCCGTTTTTCTCGTCATGGCATTCTATGTCCTCGATGTTGACACTTCCAGCAACTGGCTGGGTGTAAAGCTGGAGGATTTCTCTGCCGAAGACAGCTCGCAGTGGAAGGTTCCAGACGACTACTTCTGGAAAACGGTCCCAACTCACCATCCTGCCACATCGGTGCGGTCGCTCCCCTCAGTCAAGCCGAGACCATTCCCTAAGGTCCAAGCCGCCAAGTTCCCACAGACAGCAGAGCAGCGTCAAAACCGCGTTTTCCATCGGGACGCCGTCAAGCAGGTCTTTAAGAAATGCTGGCAGTCCTATCGGGAGAAAGCGTGGCTTTCCGACGAGCTCACGCCCGTCAGCGGCGGATTACGCAATACCTTCGGCGGCTGGGGTGCGACGCTGGTTGACTCGCTCGACACGCTGTGGATTATGGACTTGAAGGCTGAATTCGCCGAGGCTGTCAATGCTTCCATCACGATCGACTTTACCAAGAGCCAACACGAAGAGATCAACGTTTTCGAGACCACTATCCGTTATCTCGGTGGCTTTCTAGCCGCCTACGATCTGAGCGGGGATGTGCGACTACTCAGGAAGGCAAATGAGGTCGGCGAAATGCTTATCAAGGCCTTTGACACCCCTAATAGGATGCCTATCACCAGGTGGCGCGTGAACTCGGCAGCAGCAGGAGAGAAACAGGTGGCCCCGGACAATACACTTGTGGCTGAGATTGGCAGCTTGACCATGGAGTTCACCAGGCTGTCACTCTTGACTGGGGATCCGAAGTGGTTTGATGCCGTACAGCGCATCACCGATATCTTTTATAAGCAGCAGATGACAACCTCGCTAGCTGGAATGTGGCCGTTGGTTGTGAATCCTAGGGATGAGGTGTTCAACCACGGGTCATATTTCACCCTTGGGGCTATGGCTGATTCATTGTATGAGTACCTGCCAAAGATGTCAGCTTTGCTTGGAGGGAAGCTCCCTGAATACCAGAAAATGTACGAGACGGCTATGGACGTGGCGAGCCAATGGCTCCTCTTCCGTCCAATGACCCCTACAGATGAAGACATTCTCATCTCCGGCCATGTTGAAACCCATGGAAAGGGTGAGATTTCCATCAGGCCCCAGAGGGAAGGCCAGCACCTGGTGTGCTTCGTCGGTGGTACATACGCCCTAGGTGGGAAGCTCTATGGTAGAAAAGACCACGTCGACATTGCTAGGAAGCTTACTGAAGGATGCATCTGGACATACAAGGCGTCACCACACGGAGTTATGCCAGAGACCCTATACATGGCTTCGTGCAAGTCTCAGTCTCGTGACGCTTGCAAATGGGAAGAAAACGAATGGAAGAAGCAAGTGCTGTACAGTGGTGGCGAGGAGGCTACTGGCGACCTCGACTCTGATATTGGCCGTGCCAATGCGATAATCTCTGACAAAAGGCTGCCAGAGGGCTTCACCAAGGTGCCAGACGGTCGTTATATCCTGCGACCAGAGGCCATCGAGAGTGTCTTTATCTTGTACCGTGCAACGGGACGTGCAGACCTATTATACACGGCATGGGAGATGTTCACGGCCATCGATAAGATCACGTCAACGCAATTTGGTAACTCGGCGGTCGCAGATGTGATGACCGCGGAGAAGCCGGCTGCAACCGACTCGATGGAGAGCTTCTGGTTGGGGGAGACCTTGAAATACTTCTTCTTGATCTTCAGTGACCCAGGACTGGTCAGCCTCGATGATTTCGTCTTCAACACAGAGGCACACCCATTCAGGCGATTGAAGAGGTAGAAAGCTGCCAGTCCAAACCCCAAAGGTTGTGCCGCCAAGAGAGACGCATTGGAAGAGGAGACGAAAATAGTCGACCTCCATGTCCCAGTGGCATAAGTTTACAGTTCGGTGGAAGAAACTGCCAGTTTAAGATTTGTTTTAGTGTGGCACGCAAACGAGATTCAGGACAGTCACTGGAAGCTAGACATCACATTCTTTGTGTGAACTTTTCCAGTCACCCGGTCACCCTCCCAAGGCCCATCCTCTCTTTTGTACAGGAAGTCATTCCACAAACCAACACGCACCAGTACACATTGCTTTAAGGCCCAACTGGACTGTGCGAAAAACCAGAACATGCTAACCATTTGTATGGCGGCATCAGTCGTTTGCGAAACAGCGAGCTACAAGAAAGGGATCCATTTCATCAAAGTCAGGTATCTACAGCCCCCCCGCATACCCTGGGGAGAGTGCCGACTTTGCGCGGTTTCATGGTCTTTTCCCAAATTGCGGAGAATACAATTGGTAGCCTGGGGGCCTTAGAGAATGACATAGACCAGGGATAAGTGTAGCTCAGAGCGGCCTGGGTTCAATGTTACCTTGCGAGCCTCTGCTCTGGGCGGAGGAGTGATTACCACATATGGCACAGAGGGGCGCAGATGGAAAGGAGGTTGAGAAGAATCGCAAACGGCTGGGCAGACCTGACCAATCCAGGAACGAGAAACATATTGCACCTTTCTACAGAAATAGAGTAAGCTCCGCCCAGAGCGATGTCACTATAGCCAAGCCACATTTCTGTGAAACAATCAAGTCCAACATGAGTGCATGGTAAAGCGTACGGTGGGTGTAATTGTGTGTATTTTCTTGTGTGTTCTAAGAAGGAATCAATCTAAGCTGTGGCTGCAGGCGACTGCAGTGTTGACTGCAGGGCCTTATCTAATCTAATCTAATCAGCTACCCTCTAGCTGCTGCAGCAGTGTATACCGGCATATAAGCCGCATGGCTGCCTCGTGTATGCCTGAGCTAACCGTGTTGTTCTAAGTGTAACAGTAAGCTGGCACAGAGGTGACGCAAGTGGCTAGTTACAGGTTGCTGTCTGGCTGCCCTGCCGTCGCATCAGGGCGATATTTTACGTTTTCGCCTGACAGCTGCATTGGCAACCATTACCTCCTCTGTCCCTGCTCCGCCGTGTCACTCGAGAGCCGTAGTGCCATCCCCTGACTGCCTAAAAATCAAATTCTCCTCTTCCCCACTATCAATTGATTGGATGCCTTATTTTTCCATCCTTTCCCTCTTTTGCCCATCAGCTTAGCGTGGGGCGTCCAAATGAGGCTGGGGTTTAATAATGCCTTCAGAAGAAAACTTTGCCAATGACAATTCGCTGTACTTATTATCGCAACCACCAGGTTGCCTATGATGTGCTCACAGCCACACCCTAAAGACCGTGGTTCCAACCAACCAACTCACAACACACATTTGCTGGGCGAGAGGAACATGTCTGCCAACATAGTAGAGCTGCGGCCTTGATCGCCCAACACACCTGCGCCAAGATTAGTCTATAGTGATTTGTGGCACTGCCAGTAGAACGCCGCTTTATTTTGGTACAACTTGCCTTTTTGGCAGTATTGACTATTATTATAAATGATCTTGTCCACTTCACGTAACCATGAGCTCGGTCATGAAACCGTATCTTGCTAAGCATGGCAGACACAAACATTTGACAGTTCTCCTTTAATATCATTCCATTACCATTATCCTTTTTAATAGGTACCACCCGGCAGTTGCGATCGACTTGGACTTGATCAACACACAATGCCGTCTCAATACGATAGGTGGCTGTGGACAAGTCCGACCACTTAGTGGCAAAATCTTGAAAATCAGAGATTCATCGATCAACCCAAACTCATAAGTACATGGCTTGATGGAGATAAATCGGACAGTGAGGAAGAGGACGTCCATAGGTCCGAAGAAACGTTTAACGCAGAAGCGAGTAACAGTGAGAGTGAAGGTGAGATTTGCGAAGAAGATAAAGCTGGAAACTTATACGATTCCGCACGTATCAACTTCGACGTGCCTGGAGTGGCAGGTCAAGAATACCTCAAACCTTATCTCAGCCTTGATGGTTAGCCAACTGCCTCACGACGCCAGAGCTGTTGGATAGAAGACATGAACCATGGGTGCCTGGCACAAGATGATACTGCTGTCGAACGATTCTTGGGGGCTGTTGAAAATCAAGACCTGTATCAGGACTCGATCGCCAGGTTAGCCTAATTCTTCCAAGCTGCCTCGCTAGAGGACTTAGAAGAAGCCGCGGGATATTGTTGTTGGAAGCGGTCGTCCCGCACGCTCATGGACTGTCATGGTTGTGTATATATATCTGGGTATGTCCCCATGCATGGGCATGTTCTCTCTCTCTCTCTCTTCTAATGCAATCACTATGGCCTCCACATACTATGTGCAACAATTGTAGAGGGAGTTGAATACTGCTTAAGGATAGGAACTTCTCTAAGAAGACTTTTTAACAGCTTGTA